>CM035155.1:21450548-22050548 GCA_020205615.1 Panax quinquefolius
TTTTTTTTGAATATTATGGTGTGAATTTGAGATAATGTTATAGTTGTGGGTAGTATTTATAAATTACATAAAGTATCTGAGTTATTATAAAATATTAGTTTGGTCGGAGAATATTTTTTTGTTTGGAGAATATTAAATGCGATGGCATAATCATTTTGTGGACCCCACAATAAATCTTTACTGCGTCGTAGTTAGAGAATGATAAAAATATTTTATGAAAATAACTGGCCGGAGGTTTTACCATTATCTTTGTTGAACTACGGTGTAGTAAAATACTGATGTCGTGTGGTTGCATAGTAATACTTGTTATTGATTATTAATACTTTTTCGTGAGAAGTCACTCAGTTATACTCAAATATTGCAATAGTAATTCTTTTGATCATATCTCTCATATTATTGATTCGATTATTGTCAAGATATCATGCATTATATTATATATATTAAATCAATAATTGAGATGACAAAGTTATTCATATTATTAAATTGTAATATTTACAATATACAGAAGTTCTATCAAGGAGGTTTGGTCACCTAATTGCGGCGCCATTCGGAGAAATCCTATTGAAAGCCCTCTTTCCCGGAAACAATCTGGTTGTTAAATATTGTGAGTTATAATATTAATGATGAATAAGTTTGTGTTGATTAAAGATGAATTTGATAGTTCCATTATGTTGGGATTATTTGTGTTAGTAGAAATCGATATCTATTCCTGATGATAATTGATGTCTACGATGTGGCCTTGCATGAAATAGTATACATCACCTATTCGAGTTGTCAATACAATGGCATGTAAACAACTACAACTTTATTATTACAACAAGAAATCGGTGAGTTTGAATACAAATATTATCTTCTGCATAATATCTATACTCAAATAAATCCTCATCACATTTATCGATACATTATTTTACAAAAATGGTGAGGACTACTAAACAATCCTTTCTAAAACCTTCATTCCATACCCCGACTGCATCTTCGCTTATATTCTCGCCTCCTAGAAAAAATGGAACAAAAAGGAAAAGGGTGAGCTCAACTAGCCCAAGAAAGAATATTATGACTAAGATAATATACAACAAATTACCGTTAGTCTTCAACAGGGAAAAATCTAATAGAATACAATAGATAACAAATTTTAAATCAATATTCGCAATGAAAATAATAATTCATTAGAAGAGTTAAGTAGAGAATGCAAACTACTATCTTCTATGTATGAATTTAAAAGTTCATCGCTCTATCTTTTATCCTCAGAACATCAATCAATATACATCCGAATCAAATATTCATCTTTGCACTACAGCCAAAGATATTCATCACCGGTCATGTTCATCTAAACACTGCTCATCTTGCACTACTACCAAAAGATATTCTTCAAAATCATTCATCTTTGACTACTGTGCCAAAGATATTCAATAATATCATCATTTAAGACCGAGGATGATGAAAAATATTTTTTAAAGAAACGAATCCAAAGTGAAACAAAATGACAAGGATTAAGGATTAAGGATTCGTGATTTTGTTTTATCCATGTTCAAAAATACCTCAAAAATAATCATAGTGGTGTAAAATTCAAGAATGATCAAAACACGGATACAATCAAAGCTAGTATCCGTAATAGATATTTTGGACAAAAAGAAGAAATTTTATTTTTCTAAGTGAATAGTGCCAGAGTAAGATACGTGAATAAGGTCGTGAATAAATAACAATTAAGAAAACTGACACCAAAAGATAGAAATTCACAAAAACATCTTCACGCTTTCACATGAATAGTACTTTAATAAGAAATAGAATTCATGAATAAGAATCGTGAATAGAATAAGAACTCATGAATAAGAACTCGATATGAAAAAGTTCCAAATTTGATAAAAAGTTCCAACCAATATTTCAGCATAATGATATTGAAGAAATAATATCATTTGAGAAGAAAATAACATCCCTTACCTCGAAAGATTAAGATTTCAAATGAATACCGCATAAGGTCTTGGAAGGAACTTGCACCGCCTAACAATACTCAAAGTATACTCAAAATACTCACAAGAATACGCGATAATATAGAGAGAAAAAACTTCAGCTTGGTGTGATTTTCAATTCTAACCCAAGACCCTTATTTATAGGAAAATGCTTAGAACACTCAAAGCGTAAAATTTAATAAAATATTAATATATATTATAAATTTCCTTAGCCCATCTTTGAAGATCTGATTTCAGAAATTAATATCACATGTTAGCCCACTTAAATGCAAAAAAAACGTTTTTCTTTAAAATAATAATTAAAACTTCCAAAAATCAATTATTTCGGAGCTTCTGAACTTCAATAATTCACAATAAATAGTCCTTTATCAGAAAATTCGAATCTCGCGAGTTTTTATAGGAAATTCAATTCTCTACAACTTTGCAGAAGAAAGTTTTTCCGAATTCCAAACAAAAATTGACCGAAATCCACAAACGGGCAATTTTACAAGCTATAATCAAATTTCACTCAATAAATGGGGTCCAATCAACATGTTTAATATGTTTTAAACATTTATTGCAACAAAATACTCTTCCTCCTCGTATACTCATATATCCCACATTCGTTGTAAAAAATATCACCATTATTAAGACCCCAACTTATTATTAATGAAATTTAATTTTCTATTTATTATTTTGAAATAGTAGGGTTGATTTGATTAATGTGGATAGCTAGGGGTAAAATACGCAAATATTTCAAAATAAGCAAGTGGTTATAAAATATTCATTGTTGTTTGAAATATTCGTCTGTCGTCGTGGAATATTCAGATCGCTTGGGAATATTCGCATTTACGACGCAAGCAATATGTGTGGGCCCCATAACGGAAAAAGCGATCGATGAAGAAAACGACAAAATATAAGTTGTTTAAAAATAACAGAGTTGTTACCAAGTAATACCGTTAAAATACTCTGCGGGTTAAAACACAAGAAGATATTACCTGATCGCACCAATTATTGATTCTTACGTAAGAAGGCACTACTCAATAATGGTTACAGTGAATTATCGCTCAAATTTTATTTTATCGATTTAATAATTGTCATATTGATATTTTATATCATTGTTGTTTCAATAATCACATTACACAATATTTTTCATTATCGGCTAATAATTCATATTATCCTAATAATATTATTAGATAACATTATTGGCAATGTCTAGAAAGTTCTGCTTCAAGGAGAGGTTTGGTCACCTAATCAAGGCCACCAAGAAGTGAGAAATTTTATCGAAAGCCCCTCTTCCTTTGAACCGCCTCATTGTCAATATCATGATTCTCAGAATATTATTTGTGAATAATTAATTATTGATTCATATGATGAGGAAAATATTGATTTTATGTGGATATAGATGGAGAAAATTTTTAATGTGACAATTGTTGAAAATTGAAATTTTATCTTTTCTCGATAAAATAATTCATTTAAATATATTATTATATTTTAATAATATAATAATGGTGATATTTTTACAACGAATGTGGGATATATGAGTATATACTAGGAGGAAGAGTATTTTGTTGCAATAAATGTTTAAAACATGTTAAACATGCTCTGGGACCCATTTATCGAATCGAAATTTGATTATAAATTAAAATCGCCTGCTTTGTGGATTTCACCAATTTCTGTTTGAATTTGGAAAACTTTCTTCTCGCAAAGTTGTAGAGAATTGAATTTCCTATAAAAAACTCTCGCGAGATTCAAATTTTCTGATAAAAGGGCTATTTATTATGAATTATCAAGTTTCAAGTTCAAAATAATTGATTTTTGGAAGTTTTAATTATTTTTTAAAGAAAACGTTTTTTTGCATTTTTAAGTGGGCTAACATGTGATATTAATGGCTGAAATCAGATCTTCAAAGATGGGCTAAGAAAATTTATAATATATATTAATTATTTTATTAAATTTTCTCGCTTTGGTGTTCTAAAGATTTTCCTATAAATAGGTGCTTAGGTTAGAATTGAAAATCACACCGTAAACTCAAGTTTTCTCTATATTATCGAGCGATTCTTGTGAGTATTTTGAGTATACTTTGAGTATTGTTAGACTTGGCAAAGTTCCTTCAAAGACTATACCCTAGATTCCAAATTTGTAGTACTAATCTTTCGAGGTAAGTGGATGTTATTTTCTTCTCAAATGATATTATTTCTTCAATATCATTATGTCAAATATTGATCAAAACTTTTTATCAAATTTGAACTTTTTCATGCTACTGGGTTACTATTCATGAGTTACTATTCACGAGTTACTATTCACGAAGTTACTATTCACGAAGTTACTATTCACGAGTACTATTCATGTAAGCGCCAAGATGTTTTTTGTGGAATTTCTATCTTTTGTGTCTGAGTTATTCACGATATCGACACTATTCACGATACTGCAACTATTCAAAAAAAATAAAATTTCTTCTTTTTCGTCTAAAATATCTATTCTGATACTAGCTTTGATCAGATCCATGTTTTGATCATTCTCAATTTTACACCACTACGATTATTTTTGAGGTATTTTTTGAACACGGATAAAACAAAGTACTTAATCCTTAATCCTTAATCTTGTCATTTTGTTTCACCGATTCGCTTTTAAAAAAATTTTTCATCATCCTCACCTTAAATGATGATATTATTGAATATCTTCGGCCCAGTAGTAAAGATGAATGATTTCTCAAGAATATCTTCGCCCAGAAGTAAAAATGATGAACAAAAAGTTTAGATTTAATACGACTTAATCGATGAATATCTTCGCCCAGAAGTGCAAAGATGAATATTTGATTCCGTATGTATATCGATTGATGTTACAGTGATAAAAGATAGACGATGAACTTTTAAATTCATACATGTAAGATAGTAGTTTGCATTCTCTACTTAACTCTTCTAATGAATTATTATTTCACGCCGAATATTGATTTAAAATTTGTTGCCTATCAGATTCTATTAGATTTTTCCCTCGTCAAGACTAACGATAATTTGTTGATATTATCTTAGTCATAATATTCTTTACCGGGCTAATTGAGCTCACACCTTTTCCTTTTTGTTCCATTTTTCTTCTCGTGAGGCTAGAATATAAATGAAACGACGTAGCTGGGGTAATGGAATGAAGGTTTTAGAAAGAATTGTTTAGTAGTCCTCACCATTTTTGTAAAATAATGTATCAATAAATGTGATGAGGATTTATTTGAGTATAGATATTGCTCTGAAGATAATATTTGTATTCAAACTCACAGCTTTATCGTTGTAATAATAAAGTTGTAGAAGTTGCTTTCTCGCACTCATGTATCGACAACTCGTAATGGGTGATGTATACCTATTTTGGGGCGCCACAATTGGTATCGTAGCTTAGGATATACGATCTCCATGAGATCTGGAATAGAACTAGAGGGGAGAGACGAGTAAATCCTTCGCTAAAGGTGTCCTACCTAAGCTTATTTTTTAGTTGGTCAAGATATAGGATATTATGTGATATATTGATTTCTTAATTAACCCTTGTTTTACGACAAGATTTGAGAATGTCGAATCGAGAATATTAACAATGGAAATGAGACCGTGGAGACGCCTCAGACTCACCAACGAGGAGAACGCGGCAACAGTCGGCAATGTTCCTCCCGTGAACAACACCACCGAGCGCGTATGATGAACGAGGATGTTTAGAAGCTTTTTGCGCTCATGCAAAATCGCATTTGTGGAGACTCGTGTTCAAAATACAGAGGAAATGATAGCAATTCACGTCATTGTCACAAAATGCAAGCAGCTTCAAAGAGTCGGGACCACCGTAATTTAAGGGAAAGCCGATCCGATCACCATAAAACACGGGTCAAGCAAATTACCAAGATATTCGATGTCTTGGGATGCACGGAGGAACAGAAGGTTCCATTCGCCACCTTTATGTTCCGTGGCGAGGCGATATCATCGGTGGGAGTCTCAGAAGCGCACTCCATCCAAATTTCGACTCAAAAGATGTCTCTGGGAGACGCTTTCAGAACTATTTAATGACAAATACTTTCCTCGAAAGTGTTCATTATACGAAGGAAGTGGAGTTCATCGATTAGAACAAAACAACACGACGGTGTCTCAAAGACGAGGCAAAGTTTGCAGAGTTATCCAGTGCTCAGACCTCATTCAGTGGAGAATGAGGAACGATGACGCGGATGTTTCTTAGAGGTTTGAAACCCAGATACGCCAATATCTCATTTCTCATAAATTTTCTCTCTATTCAGATGTTGTAAATGTGGCTCAATTATTAGAGCGAGATAACGAGTACGGCCAACCGAGGGACCACAACCAGATCGCACCGAGATATAGCAACAATGTAATAATGATAACCAATGAGAAAGAAATGTAGACGACAAAAAAATGGTAACCACTGTGGTAATCATGGCCATGAAAAAAATAAAGAAAGCGAAATCAGAGGAGATTTTAAAAAGAGGAGATTTAACAACCACCATGTGAAGACGACAAAGGCTTTGCAGCAAGAATCGGTTCTATGGGAGGAGAACGACCACCGGCATATATGCTATAAATGCGAAAGAGGGATATATCACCAAACCGCCCACAACAGCTCAAGGTATGCTATAATTGTGGAAAGGAAGGACATATCGCCGAGATTGTACGCAGAATAAACCCTAGTTCAATGGGGACTATGACTCAAAAGATCGTCCCGTAAAAGTCAAAGTCAACGATTCCGGAAGAGCGCTTTGTCAGACCGGTCAAAATGCGAGAACCCAAACGAGGTGATCACGGTAAGCTATTTATAAATTCTTACGTAAGTTTATACCTTACTTGATACCGGCATACCCCATTCATTTATCTCTCCTGCCAGTGCTCAACGCTTAAACTCGACCGAGAAATTAGACTTTCGACCTATCTGTGGAAACTCCGCTAGAGAAACTTTCATCACATCCACTGCTTATAAATCTTGTTTGATCTAAGTTGGCACCATTACCTTACCGCTGACCTTTATCTCTTTAAAGATACTTGCTTTTGATGTGATTTTAGTGGATCGATCGTTAACTACTCATCATGCCAAAATTGATTGTTTTCGTAAGGTTGTCATAGTTTTCATATTCCTAACCAACCCGTCAGACGAATTCAAGCAACTAAACCATTAAAATCAATCATCGCTATATCTAATCATAAAGCTATTCGCTTATTGAAAAACGGATGTCAAGCTTTCTTAGCCCATGTTATGGATTTGAATAAAGACACGCCAAATTTGAATAATATTCCCGTTGTTATCGACTTTCCCGACGATTTCAAGAACTTCCTTGCCTACCCCTCGTAACGTGAAGTTGAATTCTTTATCGATCTTGAACCCGGCACAAAGCCCATTTCTAAAACCCCATATCGAATGGCTCCTATTGAACTTCAGAGTTAAAGGTCCAACTACAGAATTGTTGGACATCGGCTTTCATCTGGCCCCAAGACATCTCCTCGGGTGCTCCCTGCTTTATTCAGAAAGAAGAAAGACGGAGTATGCGACTTTGTATCGACGACTATCGGAATCGAACCATGTCACCATCAAGAATAGGTATCCTCACCTCGATTGATGACTTGTTCGACCAAATGCAAGGGGCACAATTCTTTCAAAATCGATCTTCGCTCGATATCATCACCAAGATTAGAATCGAGGATATTCCAAAGACCGCCTTTAACTCCCTAGACGGCATTATGAATTTTAGTCATGTCTTTCGATCGACTAATGCTCCTCGCTAGCTTTCATGGATATGATGAACCGAGTATTCAAGGAATATTTGATCACCGTTGTTGTCTTTTTATTGATGACATCCTCATATATTCCAAAAGTCGTGAAGATCATGAGCACCATTTGAAGTCGGTACTCCAAAGGCTTCGTGAAAACAAACTATATGCCAAATTGAAGAAATGCGAGTTCGCTCGAGGAAGTAGCATTCCTCGGGCACGCAGTCAAAACATGGAGTATCCGCTGATCCGGCCAAGATCAAGCAATACAAAGTCGGGAGCAAACAAGTTTCATGATCAAGTATCGAGCTTTTTGGGCTTAATGGTTATTATCTGAGATTCGTGGAAGGGTTTTCTCTAATCGCTACTCCATTAACTCAAATAACTCCTAAGGATACAAAATTGCTTTGGAGCGAAGAATGCGAGAAGAGTTTCCAAGAGCTTAAGAGGAGACTTATTTCTAAGACTGTTCTAACAATACCATCCTGTTCTTGATGGATTTGTTATCTACAAATGATGCTTCAGCAAAGGGTTAGATGTGTTCTCATGCAACGGGAAAGTCATAGCCTATGCCTCATGACAACTTAAAAGAGAGTATGAGAGGAATTATCCTACTCATGATCTAGAGTCAAGCAAGCAATGCTTTTCATTAAAAATATGGAGGCACTATCTATATGGGGAGAAAGTGGAGATATATTCGCACCATAAAAGCCTTAAATATTTCTTCACTCAAAAAGAACTCAACATGCGCAAATGACGCTGGCTCGAGCTATCGAAAGACTACGACCACACTATTCAATACCATCCTCGAAAAGCGAACGGTAGCCGACGCGCTGAGTAGAAAGATCATATGCGAACGAAAAGCGATGATGTCAAGTATACGACAGAGCCAACTTTAATAGAAAAGTTAAGGTTGCTTGCCAAGCCACCGAATCTTGAAATGATGCGTATGAAGAAGAAAGTACAAGAAGGAGCTATTCCTAAGCGAGAATCGATGAAGAAGGAATACTTCGAGTCCACTCTGCACTTTCAGGTTCCTAACGACTCTATTTGAAGTACAAGATTATGATGGAGGCACACAATACACCATTTGTAATCCATCCTCGAAGTACTAAAATGTATCGTGATCTTCGACATACATTTTGGTGGAACAATACGAAGAGAGATTGCAAAGTTTATCTCAATGTGTTTAACTTGTCAACGCAAAAGGCGAGCATCTAGTACCTAAGGGTCCGCTGCAACCACTTGAGATTCCGAAATGGAAGTGGGAACACATTACCATGGATTTCAAGTACGTCTTCCTACGGCTTCTCAAGGCATCAATGCTATTCGGGTTATCATTGATAGATTAACCAAGTCTCCGCTTTATTTCTTTTGCCGACACGGAGACTTATTCCTCGAACGCCTTGCTAGATGTGACGTGAATGAGATTGTGAGGTCAGCATGGCATGCCCAGATCCATAGTTTCGGATCGTGACCCAAGATTCACTTCAAGATTTTGGGTTAGCTTCAGCAAAAGCTACGGGCACGGATTTATTTATTTAGTTCAAGATACCATCCTCAAACCACGGACAATCGAGAGGACTATTCAAACTCTCAAGATCTATTAAGACTCGTGGTCCTGTACTTCAAGGGCGCTTGGATAAGTATTTACCATCAGGAATTCTCCTACAACAACAAAGCTATCGTGCAAGTATAGTGTGGCTCCATTCAAGCATTATATGGACGAAAAATGTCGCTTCCAATATGTTGGGATGAGGTGGGTGAAGCAACATTGTTGGGACCCGAAGTTAGTACGTATTATGATCTACCGAAAAAGATCCAAATGATTCGACAACGATACAAACCAAGACAAGATCGACAAAAGAGTTATGCGGATCTTCATCGAAAGGACGGGAATTTAGTGTGTGGGATCATGATTGTCATGAGTCGCTCCACGGAAGGGAGTTACAAGATTTGGGAAGAGAGGAAAGCTCAATCCACGATTTATCGGGTCCATTTCAAATTCTCGACCGAGTAGGAAATGTAGCCTATAGACTCACAACTTCTCCAAGTATGTCTCGTGTTCATAATGTGTTTCACATATCCAGATTTCAGAAATATGTGAAAGACCCAACCACGCTATAGAAGTGTAGAACCGGACGAGATAGTCAAGACTTAACGATGAGGAGGTACTTCGCCAAGATCTTGGATAGAAGGAGCATGTCCCACGCTAAGAAAGGTCATACCACAAGTTAAAGTTTTGTGGAGGAATCATGCTATAGAGGAAATGACCCGAATTGAAACGGAAATGAAAGCGAGGTATCCTCACCTTTTCAAAACACCAGTACGTGACGCCAATTTCGAGGACGAAATTTCATAAGGAGGGAGGTCAGAAGACCCCAACTTATTATTAATGAAATTTAATTTTCTATTTATTATTTTTTGAAATAGTAAGGGTTGATTTGATTAATGTGGATAGTTAGGGTAAAATACGCAAATATTTCAAAATAAGCAAGTGGTTATAAAATATTCATCATTGCTTTGGAATATTCGTTTGGTCGCGGAATATTCAGATCGTCAGAATATTCGTATTTACTCAAGCAGCCCATGTGTGGGCCCCATAACTCTGAAAGCTTATCGATGAAGAAAACGACAAATATAAGTTGTTTAAAAATAATCTACAGAAGTTGTTACAAGTAATACCGTTAAAATACTCCTATGGTTAAAACACAAGAAGACACCAGATCGCACCAATTATTGATTCTTACGTAAGAAGGCACTACTCAATAATGGTTACAAAAATTACCGCTCAAAGATTTTATCGATTTAATAATTGTCATACGCTGATATTTTATATTATTGTTGTTTCAATAATCATCATTACACAAGATTTTTTCATTATCGGGCAATAATTCATATTATCTCAATAATATTATTAGATAACATTATTGGCAATGTCTAGAAAGTTCTGCCTAAGGAGAGGTTTGTCCCCTAATCATGCTACCAAGAAGGAGAAATTCTATCGAAAGCCCCTTTTTCCTGAACCGCCTTTCGTCATTAATATCAGATTCTCAGTAATATTATTTGTGAATAATTAATTATTGATTCATATGATGAGGAAAATATTGATTTTATGTGATATAGATGGAGAAAATTTTTAATGTGACAATTGTTGAAAATTGAAATTTTATCTTTTTCTCGATAAAATAATTCATTTAAATATATTATTATATTTTAATAATATAATAATGGTGATATTTTTACAACGAATGTGGGATATATGAGTATACGAGGAGGAAGAGTATTTTTGTTGCAATAAATGTTTAAAACATGTTAAATATGCTCTCATGGACCCCATTTATCGATCGAAATTTGATTATAAATTTCGAAAATCGCCTGCTTGTGGATTTCTACCAATTTCTGTTTGAAATTGGAAAAACTTTCTTCCGCAGTTGTAGAGAATTGAATTTCCTATAAAAACTCGCGAGATTCAATTTTCTGATAAAAGGACTATTTATTATGAATTATCAAGTTCAAGTTCAAATAATTGATTTTTGGAAGTTTTAATTATTATTTTAAAAAAACGTTTTTTTTTTTTTTAAGTGGGCTAACATGTGATATTAATTGCTGAAATCAGATCTTAGGAAGATGGGCTAAGGAAATTTATAATATATATTAATATTTTATTAAATTTTCGCTTTTGTGTTCTAAGCATTTTCCTATAAATAGGTGCTTAGGTTAGAATTGAAAATCACACCGTAAATCTCAAGTTTTCTCTCTCTATATTATCGAGTTTATTCTTGTGAGTATTTTGAGTATACTTTGAGTATTGCTAGTAGACGTGCAAGTTCCCTTCAAAGACTATATCCTGATTCCAAATGTAAGTACTAATCTTCGAGGTAAGGATGTTATTTTCTTCTCAAATGATATTATTTCTTCAATATCATTATGTCAAATATTGGTTGGAACTTTTATCAAATTTGGAACTTTTTCATGTCTGGGTTACTATTCATGAGTTACTATTCACGAAGTTACTATTCATGAGTTACTATTCACGAAGTTACTATTCACGAGTACTATTCACGTATTCATGCGTAAGATGTTTTTGTGGAATTTCTATCTTTTGGTGTTTGAGTTACTATTCACGATACTAAGACACTATTCACGATACTGACACTATTCAATCTAAAAATAAAATTTTTTCTTTTTGTCCAAAATATCTATTCGGATACTAGCTTTGATCAGATCCATGTTTTTGATCATTCTTGAATTTTACACCACTATGATTATTTTTGAGGTATTTTTTTGAACATGGATAAAACAAAGTACTAATCCTTAATCCTTAATCCTTGTCATTTTGTTTCACTTTCATTCGCTTTCTTTAAAAAATATTTTCATCATCCTCACCTTAAATGATGATATTATTGAATATCTTTGGCCAGATGAAGTGCAAATGAATGATTTCAAGAATATATTGTAAGACCCCAAATTTTTTTTAAATAAAAGGAATTTCCTTTATTTATTATTTTGAAATAGTAAGGGTTGATTTGATTAATGTGGATAGTTATGGGTTAAATACGCAAATATTTCAAAATAAGCAAGTGGTTATAAAATATTCATTTTTGTTTGAATATTCGTTCGTCGTGGAATATTCGATCGCTTGTGAATATTCGTATTTACTGCCAAAAACCATGCGTGGGCCCCATAACTAAAAGCGATTGGATGAAGAAAACGACAAATATAAGTTGTTTAAAATAACTACAGAAGTTGTTACCAAGTAAGATCGTTGAATACCTTTGTGGTTAAAATACAAAGAATACGCTGCGGGTCGCACAAGAAGACACCAGACGCATAAAGATTGTTGAATTATCGATCCTTACGTAAGCAAGGCACTACTCAATAATTTTCACAAAGAGTTATCGCTCAATATTTTATTTTATCGATTCAATAATTGTCATTTGATATTTTATATTATATTGTGTTTCAATAATTGTCACCGCATTATTATTTCCATTATCGATCAATAATTCATATTATTTGAATAATATTATTAGATAACATTATTGGCAATGTCTAGAAAGTTCGCTCTAAGGAGAGGTTTGGTCACCTAATCAAGGCCACCAAGAAGAGAAAATCCTTATCGAAAGCCCCTTTCCCGAAACTACCGTCATTATAATTGTGATTCGTAATATTATTTGTGAATAATTAATTATTGATTCATATGATAAAGAAATATTTATTTTATGTGGATATAAATGATGGATTTATTTATGTGGTTATAAATGAAGAAATTATTGTTGAGGTGTTTTATCAAGATTTTACCGATTGGAGGTATTAAAATTAAATCGTGGGTTTTGAGATATATATGGGGTTATAATTTTTTAATCCGACCGCTGATTGTGGTAATTTTTGGGTATGTTATACATACATAAGTTGAGTATATGTCCACAAATTTTGAACCGCTAAAAATGCACGAATGATTTGTTATGAATTTTAAGAGGTGTCTGATTCTAAAAATTAGGTTATAATTGATTTTGGTGGAAAATTCTAGAATTGAGTGGGCCCCACTTGTGGTTGGTGAAGAAATGTGCTGAATTTTATTTCAAATGTGGTGGGTGGCAATAGTAGTGTAAAGCCATCGTGTAGCGTGTCAAGTCCGCTTTCTACGCTAACATTTTCCTATAAATAGAGGGCTAAGTTAGAATTGAAAATCACACCGTAAACAAAGTTTTCTCTTTCTCTCTATATTATCGAGCGATTTTGTGAGTATTTAGATACTTTGAGAGTTGTCATTGTTCAAGACAAGTTTCATTCAAAGATCACTTCCGACCTTTCCTTCCGGCACCGATTCTTTGAGGTAAGGGATATTATTTTTTCTCAAATGATATTATTTCTTCAATATCATTATGCCGAAATATCGATCCGAACTTTTATCAAATTTAGAACTTTTTCATGCTCAAGGTTACTTATTCATGAGTTACTATTCACGAAGTTACTATTCATGAGTTACTATTCACGAGTTACTATTCACGAGTACTATTCATGAAGCGTGAAGATGTTTTTTTGTGGAATTTCTATCTTTTGGTGTCTGAGTTACTATTCACGATACTAAGACTATTCACGATACTCAAGACTATTCACGATACTTAACTATTCTACTATTCACCAAAAAAATAAAATTTTTCTTTTCGTCCAAAAATATCTATTCTCGGATACTAGCTTTGATCAGATCCATGTTTTGATCATTCTCAATTTTACACCACTATGATTATTTTTGAGGTATTGTTGGACATGGATAAAACAAAGTACGAATCCTTAATCCTTAATCCTTGTCATTTTGTTTCACCGGATTCGCTTTTTAAAAATATTTTCATCATCCTCGCCTTTAAATGATGATATTATTGAATATCTTTGGCTCAGAGTAAAGATGAATGATTTCAAGAATATCTTTGGCCCAGTAGTGCAAAAGATGAATGATTTTCAAGAATATCTTTGCCCAGTTTTAAATGTGTGAGATGAACATGATCGATCGATTAATATCTTTGGCCTCAGAAGTGCAAAGATGAACAGTGTTTAAATGAATACGACTAATCGATGAATATCTTCGGCTCAGAAAGGCAAAGATGAATATTTGATTCCGATGTATATCGATTGATGTTACAGGATAAAATATAGATGATGAACTTTTAAATTCATACATGAAGATAGTAGATTTCATTCTCTACTTAACTCTTCTAATGAATTATTATTTCAATCATGCTAATATTGATTGAAAATTTGTTGTCTATCAGTATTCTATTAAATTTTTCCTCGTTGAAGACTAACGATAATTTGTCAGTATATTATCTTAGTCATAATATTCTTTATCGAGCTAGTTGAGCTCACCCTTTCCTTTTTGTTCCATTCTTCTCGTGAGGCGAGAATATAAATGAGTACGAAGCCTGGGTATGGAATGAAGGTTTTAGAAAGGATTGTTTAGTAGTCCTCACCATTTTTGTAAAATAATGTATCAATAAATGTGATGAGGATTTATTTGAGTATAAATATTGTCTAGAAGATAATATTTGTATTTAAACTCACAGCTTTACCGTTGTAATAATAAAGTTGTAGTTGCTTCGCATCATGTATTGACAACCCGTAATGGGTGATGTATACCTATTTTGGGGCGCCAAATTGGGTATCGAGCTTAGGATATGATCTCTCAAGAGAGATCGGGAATAGAACTCAGAGGGGGAGACGAAAAATCCTTCGCTAAGGTGTCCTACCTAAGCTTATTTGTTAGTTGGTCAAGATATAGGGATATTATGTGATATATTAATTTCTTTAATTAACCCTTGTTTTATGACAAGATTTGAGAATGTCGAATCGAGAATATTAATAAGGGAGTAAATGAGACCGTGGAGATGCTCAGACTTACCAACGAGGAGAACGCGTAACAGTCGTCGCAATGTTCCTCCCGTGAACAACACCACCGAAGCGTATGATGAACGAGGGGATGTTTAGAAGCTTTTTGCGCTCATGCAAAATCGCATTTAGGAGACTCGTGTTCAAAATACAGGAGGAAATGATAGCAATTACTGCTGTCATCACAAACAAGCGCTTCAAAGAGTCAGACCACCAGAATTTAAGGGAAAGCCAGATCCGATCATGGCGGAAACACGGGTCAAACAAATTACCAAGATATTCGATGTCTGGGATGCACGGAGAATGTAAGGTTCCATTCGCCACCTTTATGTTCCGTATGCAGGCAGACCATCGGTGGGAGTCTGTGAAGCTGCACTCCATCCAAATTACAAGACTCAAAGATGTCTTGGGAGACGCTTTCAGAGATTATTTAATGACAAATACTTTCCGAAAAGTGTTCGCTATACGAAGGAAGTGGAGTTCATCGATTGAGCAAAACAACAATGACGGTGTCTCAAAGACGAGGCAAAGTTTGCATAGAGTTATCCAGTTTGCACCTCATTTGGTGGAGAATGAGAACGATGACGCGGATGTTTCTTAGAGGTTTGAAACCCTAGATACGCCAAGATCTCATTTCTCATAAACTTTCTTTATTCAGATGTTGTAAAATGTGGCTCAATTATTAGAGCGAGATAACGAGTATACGGCAACCGAGGACCCATAACCAGGATCGTACTGTAGATAGCAATCAATGTAATAATGATAACCATGAGAAAGAAACAGACGGATGTAAATGGTAACCACTCGTGGTAATCATGGTCATGAAAATGTAGAAGCGAGTCGAGAGAGATTTTAAAAGAGGAGATTTAACAACGACTATGTGAAGACGACAAAGGCTTAAGAAAGAATCGGTTCTAAGGGGAGGAGAACGACCACCGGCCATATGCTACAAATGCGAAAAGAGGGACATATCACCCAAACCGCCCACAACAGCTTCAAGGTATGCTATAATGTGGAAAGGAAGGACATATCGCCGAGATCAGACGGTTAGCGAAAACCTAGTTCAATGGGGACGGTGACTCAAAAGATCGTCCCCGTAAAAGTCAAAGTCAACGATTCCGGAAGAGCGCTTGTTGATCGGGTCATAATGCGAGGAACCCAAACGAGGTGATCACGGTAAGCTTATTTATAAATTCTTACGAAGTTTATACCTTACTTGATACCGGTTACCCATTCATTTATCTCTCCCGCATGTGCTCAACGCTTAAACTTGACTCCGAGAAATTAGACTTTGACCTATCTCGTGGAAACTCCGCTTAGAGAAACTTTCATCACATCCACCGCTTATAAATCTTGTTTGATTCAAGTCGGCACCATCACCTTACCTCGTCGACCTTATCTCTTTAAAGATACTTGCTTTTGATGTGATTTTAGGGATTGATCGTTAACTACTCATCATGCCAAAATTGATTGTTTTCGTAAGGTCATAGTTTTCATATTCCTAACCAACCCGTTGTATTTAATTCAAGCAACTAAACCATTAAAATCAATCACTATCATATCTAATCATAAAGCTATTCGCTTATTGAAAACGGATGTCAAGCTTTCTTAGCCCATGTTATGGATTTGAATAAAGACACGCCAAATTTGAATAATATTCCCGTTGTTATCGACTTTCCCGACGATTTCAAGAACTTCCCGCCTACCCCGTAACGTGAAGTCAATTCTTTATTGATCTTGAACTCGCACAAAGCCCATTTCTAAAACCCCATATCGAATGGCTCCTATTGAACTTCAGAGTTAAAGGTCCAACTACAGAATTGTTGGACATCGGTTTCATTCTGGCCCTAAGACATCTCCTTGGGGTGCTCCTGCTTTATTTGTAAAAAGAAAGATTTGGAGTATGCGACTTTCAGATTGACTATCGAATCAACCATGTCACCATCAAGAATAGGTATCCTCACCTCGTATTGATGACTTGTTTGACCAAATGCAAGCAAGCACAATTCTTTTCAAAATCGATCTTCGCTCGGATATCATCAAATCAAGATTAGAATCGAGGATATTCCAAAGACCGCTTCGTAACTCCTAGATGGGCATTATGAATTTTTAGTCATGTCTTTCGACTAACTAATGCTCCTCGCGCTTTCATGGATATGATGAACCGAGTATTCAAGGAATATTTGGATCACTTCGTTGTTGTCTTTATTGATGACATCCTTATATATTCCAAAAGTCGTGAAGATCATGAGCACCATTTGAAGTCGGTACTCCAAAGGCTTCGTGAAAACCAACTATATGCCAAATTGAAGAAATGCGAGTTTCGCTCGAGGAAGTAGCATTTCTTGGGCATGTGGTGTCAAAACATGGAGTATCCGTTGATCCGGCCAAGATTGAAGCAATACAAAGTTGGGAGCAACCAAGTCTGCATGATCAAGTACGTAGCTTTTTGGGCTTAGCCGGTTATTATCTGAGATTCGTGGAAGGGTTTTCTAATCGCTACTCCATTAACTCAAACTTAACTCGAAAGGATACAAAATTCGCTTGGAGCGAAGAATGCGAGAAAAGTTTCCAAGAGCTTAAGAGGAGACTTATTTCGCACTGTTTCTAACAATACCATCCGGTTCGGATGGATTTGTTATCTACAAACGATGCTTCAGCAAAGGGTTAGGATGTGTTCTCATGCAACGGGGAAAGTCATAGCCTATGCCTCGCGACAACTTAAAGAGTATGAGAGGAATTATCCTACTCATGATCTAGAGTCAAGCAAATAAGCTGCTGCTTAAAGATATGGAGGCACTATCTATATGGGGAGAAAGTGGAGATATATTCGCACCATAAAAGCCTTAAATATTTCTTCACTCAAAAGAACTCAACACGCGGCAATGACGCTGGCTCGAGCTATTGAAAGACTACGACCACACTATTCAATACCATCCGGTAAAGCGAACGTGGTAGTCGACGCATCGAGTAGAAGATCATATGCGGAACGAAAAGCGATGATGTCAAGTATACGACAGAGCCAACTTTAATAGAAAAAGTTAAGGTTGCTCAAGCCACCCAATCTTGAGCCGATGCGTATGAAGAAGAAAGTACAAGAAGGAGCTATTCCTAAGCGAGAATTGATGAAGAAGGAATACTTGAGTCCACTCTAGACTTTGTGTTCCTAACGACTGATTTGAAGTACAAGATTATGATGGAGGCACACAATACACACCATTTGCAATCCATCCTCGAAGTACTAAAATGTATCGTGATCTTCACATACATTTTGGTGGAATAATACGAAGAGAGAGATTGCAAAGTTTATCTCGATGTGTTTAACTTGCCAACGTGTAAAGGCGGAGCATCTAGTACCTAAGGGTCCGCTTGCAACCACTTGAGATTCCTAATGGAAGTGGGAACACATTACCATGGATTTCAAGCACGGGTCTTCCTACGGTTTCAAGGCATCAATGCTATTTGGGTTATTGTTGATAGATTAACCAAGTCTCGCTCATTTCTTGCCGATACGGAGACTTATTCACTTGAACGCCTTGCTAGTATGTATGCGTAAATGAGATCGTGAGGTTGCATGGCATGCCAGTATCCATAGTTTTGATCGCGACCCAAGATTCACTTCAAGATTTTGGGTTAGCTTGCAAAAAGCTACGGGCACGGATTTGCGATTTAGTTCTAAGATACCATCCCCAAAACCAGACGGACAATCGAGAGGACTATTCAAACTCTTGAAGATTTATTAAGACTCGTGTCCTAGACTTCAAGGGCGCTTAGGATAAGTATTTACCATCAGTGAATTCTCCTACAACAACAAGCTTATCGTGCAAGTATAGGTGTGGCTCCATTCAAGCATTATATGGACGAAAATGTCGCTTCCAATATGTTGGGATGAGGTGGGTGAAGCAACATTGTTGGGACCCGAGTTAAGTACGTATTTACTCACCGAAAAGATCCAAATAATTCGACAACGATACAAACGGCTCAAGATCGACAAAAGAGTTATGCGGATCTTCATCGAAAGGACGGGAATTTAATGTAGGGGATCATGTATTGTTGCGAGTTGCTCCATGGAAGGGAGTTACAAGATTTGGGAAGAGAGGAAAGCTCAATCCACGATTTATCGGGTCCATTTCAAATTCTTGACCGAGTAGGAATGTAGCCTATAGACTCATACATTACCTCCAAGTATGTCTCGTGTTCATAATGTGTTTCACATATCCGTATTTCAGAATATGTGAAAGACCCAACCACGTTATTGAGTTAGAACCGGACGAGATAGCCAAGACTTAACGATGAGGAGGTACCTATCAAGATCTTGGATAGGAAGGAGCATGTCCTACGCCAAGAAAGGTCATACCACAAGTTAAAGTTTTGTGGAGGAATCATGCTATATGGAAATGACCGGGAATTGGAAACGAAATGAAAGCGAGGTATCCTCACCTTTTCAAACACTGTGTATCGTACGCCAATTTCGAGGACGAAATTTCATAAGGAGGGAGGTCAGAAGACCTCAAATTTTTTAAATAAAAAGGAATTTCCTTTATTTATTATTTTGAAATAGTAAGGGTTGATTTGATTAATGTGGATAGTTAAGGGTTAAATACGCAAATATTTCAAAATAAGCAAGTGGTTATAAAATATTCATTTTGTGTTCGAAATATTCGTTTGGTCGTGGAATATTCAGATCGCTTGGGAATATTCGCATTTACCTTACAGCCCATGTGTGGGCCCCATAACTTGAAAGCGATTGATGAAGAAAACGACAAATATAAGTTGGTTAAAAATAACGGCAGTAGTTGTTACCGTTAAGATCGTTGAATACCCGTTGGTTAAAATACAAATGAATACGCGTGTCGCATAAGAAAGATACCAGATATTGCATGATTGTTGAATTATCGATCCTTACGTAAGAAGGCACTACTCAATAATTTTCACAAAGAGTTACTTGCTCAATATTTTATTTTATTGATTCAATAATTGTCATTGCGTTTTATATTATATATTCAATAATCAATCGCACATTATTATCTCCATTATCGATCAATAATTCATATTATTTGAATAATATTATTAGATAAAGATTATTGGCAATGTCTAGAAAGTTCTCGCAAGGAGAGGTTTGGTCACCTAATTGCGCTACCAAGAAGGAGAAATCCTTATCTGAAAGCCCCTCTTTCCCGGAAACTACCTGTCATTATAATCAGGATTCGTAATATTATTTGTGAATAATTAATTATTGATTCATATGATAAAGAAATATTTATTTTATGTGGATATAAATGATGGATTTATTTATGTGGTTATAAATGAAGAAATTATTGTTGAGGTGTTTTATCAAGATTTTACCAGATCGAGGTATTAAAAATTAAATCGTGGGTTTTGAGATATATTCATGGGATTATAATTTTTAATCCGACCGCTGATTGTGGTAATTTTTGGGTATGTTATACATACATAAGTTGAGTATATGTCCACAAATTTTGAACCGTTAAAATGCACGAATGATTTGTTATGAATTTTAAGAGGTGTCTGATTCTAAATTAGGGTTATAATTGATTTTGGTGGAAAATTCTAGAATTGAGTGGGCCCCACTTGTGGTTGGTGAAGAAATGTGCTGAATTTTATTTCAAATGTGGTGGGTGGCAATAGTAGCAGTGTAAAGCCATCGTGTAGCAGTCAAGTCTGCCTTTGGCGGCTAACATTTTCCTATAAATAGAGGGCTAAGTTAGAATTGAAAATCACACCGTAAACAAAGTTTTCTCTTTCTCTCTATATTATCGAGCGATTTTTGTGAGTATTTAGATACTTTGAGAGTTGTCGTTGCTCAAGACAAGTTTCATTCAAAGATCACTTCCGACCTTTCCTTCCGGCACCGATTCTTCGAGGTAAGGATGTTATTTTCTTCTCAAATGATATTATTTCTTCAATATCATTATGTCGAAATATTGGTTGGTACTTTTATCAAATTTAGAACTTTTTCATGCTCCTGGGTTACTATTCATGAGTTACTATTCACGAAGTTACTATTCATGAGTTACTATTCACGAAGAGTTACTATTCACGAGTACTATTCATGAAGCGTGAAGATGTTTTTTTGTGGAATTTCTATCTTTTGGTGTGAGTTACTATTCACGATATCTGACTATTCACGATACTGCACTATTCACGATACGACACTATTCACCAAAAAATGAAAATTTTTCTTTTCCTCTAAAATATCTATTCGGATACTAGCTTTCAGATCCATGTTTTGATCATTCTTGAATTTTACACCACTATGATTATTTTTGGGGTATTGTTGGACATGGATAAAACAAAGTACTAATCCTTAATCCTTAATCCTTGTCATTTTGTTTCACCGGATTCGCTTCTTTAAAAATATTTTTCATCATCCTCGCCTTAAATGATGATATTATTGAATATCTTTGGCCAGTAGGCAAAGATGAATGATTTCAAGAATATCTTTGGCCCAGTAGGCAAAGATGAATGATTTCTGAAGAATATCTTTGGCTGTGTAGTGCAAAGATGAACAGTGTTGAGATGAACACGACCGATCGATTAATATCTTTGCCTCAGAAGTGCAAAGATGAACAGTGTTTAAATGAATATGACCGATGAATATCTTTGGCCTCAGAAGTCAAAGATGAATATTTGATTCCGTATGTATATTGATTGTTGTTACAGGATAAAAGATAGATGATGAACTTTTAAATTCATACATAGAAGATAGTAGTTTGCATTCTCTACTTAACTCTTCTAATGAATTATTATTTCACGTGCGAATATTGATTGAAAATTTGTTGTCTATCAGATTCTATTAAATTTTTCCCTCGTGAAGACTAACGATAATTTGTTGTATATTATCTTAGTCATAATATTCTTTACTCGAGCTAGTTGAGCTCACCCTTTTCCTTTTTGTTCCATTCTTCTCGTGGAGGCGGAATATAAATGAGTACGAGCCTCGGGTATGGAATGAAGGTTTTAGAAAGGATTGTTTAGTAGTCCTCACCATTTTTGTAAAATAATGTATCAATAAATGTGATGAGGATTTATTTGAGTATAAATATTGTCTAGAGGATAATATTTGTATTTAAACTCACGCTTTACTTTGTTGTAATAATAAAGTTGTAGTTGTTTTTTCGTACTATGTATCGACAACTCGTAATGGGTGATGTATACCTATTTTGGGGCGCCACAAATATCTTTAACAGATGTGCAAAGATGAACAGTGTTTAGATGAACATGACCAATCGATGAATATCTTTGGCCTGTAGTAGTAAAAAGATGAATATTTGATTCTAGATGTATATTGATTGATGTTACAGGATAAAAGATAGACGATGAACTTTTAAATTCATGCATGTAAGATAGTAGTTTGCATTCTCTACTTAACTCTTCTAATGAATTATTATTTCATGTAATATTGATTTAAAATTTGTTGTCTATTGTATTCTATTAGATTTTCCCTGTTGAAGACTAACGGTAATTTGTTGTATATTATCTTAGTCATAATATTCTTTACTAGTCTAGTTGAGCTCACCCTTTCCTTTTTGTTCCATTTTTCTTCTCGTGAGGCGAGAATATAAATGAGTACGCAGTCTGGGGTATGGAATGAAGGTTTTAGAAAAGGATTGTTTAGTAGTCATCACCATTTTGTAAAATAATGTATCAATAAATGTGATGAGGATTTATTTGAGTATAGATATTGTCTGAAGATAATATTTGTATTCAAACTCACGCTTTTCTTGTTGTAATAATAAAGTTGTAGTTGTTTACGTACCATGTATTGACAACTCGAATGGGTGATGTATACCTATTTTGGGGCGTCACATTAGAAGTTTATCCTGTTCTGGATCGTCTCTCATAGTGTCATTCATTTCCTGAGGTGCGTGTTTATAATATTTTATGAAAATTTCAAAGATCACCTCCCATGGTCTTCAAGTACATGAAATAGACCAAGACAACTTAGTCTAAGTATGCACTTTCGAAGAACATATGTGAGAGACACCAGGTGAAAAATTCTCAAAAAATTATAAACACGTGCACGCACCTTGTGAATTAAAGACCACCTAAGTGAGAGACATAACATCCAAGAATGATTCCAAATCGAATATTAGGCATTCACTCCTCTTGAGTGAATGTCAAACGAGTTTCTAAGTTTCAAAGTATATTACATATATATATATATATATATTTATGAGTGTATTGAAGAGCAAAGGGAGAGTATCATTGAGTTTATTGAAAATTGTGGAAAACTAAGCAAATGCTACTTAGTTTATTAGTTGCAAATCTAAGTTTCATATTAGTTGCAGTTGCAGCTAATAGTACTCCAACCGGTTCCGTGGCAGAAATTGGACAAAAAAAAGGGTCGTAGTTCCTGTTTGTGTCCTATACTCTATTAATAAAGTTGATTGAATTATTGCGGACATTCCTCACTGTTCCATCATAACTGATGACAACATCCAGAAGGAGTTCCATTAAGCTATTAAACAAAGTTCCAAGTTAAGCGACCCTACAGATGAGCGAGCGATCACTTCTCTTTCATGAATGAATCATTGCACGATATGGGTTCAATCCATGCCGTGAAAGCTTCTCACCACCCAAATACCCATATGAGGAATTTGGGTGGTGAGAAACATGCCGTCATGATTGGACCCATATCGCATAATGCTTCATTCCTAAGTAGAGAAGTGATCGCTCGCTCATCTGTAGGGTTGCTTAACCTATAACTTTGTTCAACAACTTAATGGAACCCCTTCCGTATGTTGGCATCTCATATGATGGAACAAAGAGGAATGTCTTCAATAATTCAATTAACTTTATTATTCGAGTATAAGACACAAACAGAAACTATGACCCTTTTTTTTAATTATTGTCAAGGAACCAATTGAGTAATATTAATTTTACTGCGCTAACGTCAAATCTGCGCATACAAGGAAGTGCTTCATTTAATTTATATGTTATTATATTTGAAAATTGGGATAAACTAAGCAATTATGGTATTTGGTTTATTTTACCAATGAAAAACTAGGTAAATGTTACCCACTCAACATGTATTTTATTTTATTTATTGAATATGTAGACAACTTATTATTCAGGTTACTTTTAATTGTAGAAAACTAAGCAAATTCTACTTAGTTTATTATTTTATTCGATTACTTGATTTTTATGTAATGGAAAACTAAGCAAATGCATTTAGTTTAAGATAATTATTATATTATATTTTATTTTACTATATTTATTTTATATGTTATTTATTTTTTATTATAATATATTATTTAAATTAATTAATTTTAATATATTCCAATTTATTATTAAATTTATTTTAAAATTAATTTATTATTATACTTTTATTTATTTATTTATGTATTTTAATTTATTTTATTTTGTATTATTTTATTTTATTTTATTTTACTATATATGTTTTACTTTAATTTAATTTAGTTAAATTAAATTAAATTTATTTATTTATTTAGATTTATTTTATTTTATTTTAAAGTTTATTATAATATATTATTAAATTATAATATATTATATTATATTATATTATATTACATTATATTATATTATATTATATTATATTATATAATTTATTAAAGTTATTTAAAGCTCCTAGTATTTTTTGTATTAATTTATTAATTTATATAAATATTTATTTATTATATTATAATATATTGTCTTTTATATAGTTAATTAAATATTTATTTATTACCATCTATAACTTCCATGAAATTAGGTTGGAAATTAAATTTAATTAATACTTAACACCAAAATAAGAGAAGTCTTCAATGATTCACAAACTGGAAAAGCGCAAATAAGAACACTCGCAAATTAAGTTTATCACACTGCATTATAACTACTCAATATGCACATTATAACTGGCTGGGCACAAATTAAACACCAATACAGTAAATCAATATCAGTCATCGACCATTAACAACATCTCAGTCTCAAAATCAGTTTCATACCAAATGGAATTGAGCAAACTATAACAGAAAATCCCAATTTCAATAACACTGTGTCAGAAATTTAGGGTTTAAATGTATATTTCAATAGAATATTTCAACACTATCAACAATATTGCAACACTTTCAACAACATTTAAACAGAAAATTTAGGGTTCAAAGTACTTATACCCAAATTCATGCATAATCATATACATATCTGAAAATTAAGGGTTCTAAATTTAAAATTAATTGAAAAAACTAACCTTAAATAGAGAGAGAAAGAGGAGCAGAGAGGGACTAGAGAGAGAGAGCACCAGAGGGAGCCGGAGGTGAGGCCGCCAAATGAGACGAGGAGAGCTGCAGCCACGGGAGATGGGACCAGTGACGAGGAAGGTCTTGGCGGTATTTTTGAGAGGGACGGGGAGGGACATAGAGAGAAAAGTCAGCAGAAGCAGAGAGAAAAGAGGAAAAAAAGAAATAAGGAGAAGTGAAGTGAGGCTCAAGTCTCATTAGTATTTTAAGGACTATTTCCGTGGAACTCGATCCAGATTACTTCAGTCGATGATAAAGTATCCTCGACGGAAGCTCAGTCGATATTAATAGTTCTTCCGTCGAGGGAGTTTTTGGCACTGGAGGGAAACTTTCGCGCCACAGGCATGGTATAGGATCGATCAATTCAAATCAGTAGTAGTATTATTATCGAGGGAATTATGAACGAAGAATATTAAAATCGACACTAAGTTAATCCGAAAGCGAAGCCATTTCAGTGAATCCTTTATTCCGTCGTAAATAGTCATATTTCTTGTAGTGATTTAGTCATGCATGTATTATCAATCTTGTACCACCTCCCCTAATAGTACATGCATGCGAATCAATAGTACACACATGTGAACAAATAGTTATAAGAATGTGAATTAATAGCAATTAATTGCTCATTTATCCGATTAATTACCCGATTGGTCAATATAACCTCCAGAAATCAATTATTATCGAAATAAATGTCGATTTCCACTAACACTAATAATTCCAACATAATGGAACTATCAAAATCATCTTTAATCAACACGAATTTATTCATCATTAATATTATAACTCACAATATTTAACAACCAGATCATTCTCAAGAAAGAAGGGACTTTCCGATAAGGATTTCTCCCTATTGGCTCCCAATTAGGTGACCAAACCTCTGCTCGACAGAACTTTCTAAACATCGTCAATATTGCAAATAATAATATGAATAACTTTGTCGTCTCAATTATTGATTTAATAATATAAAATATTATGCAGATGATACTGTGACAATAATTGAATCAATAATATGAGAGATATGATCGCAAGAATTCTCAGTAGCAATAATTGATTATAACTGAGTGACTTCTCACGTAAGAATCAATAATCAATATTGTGTGCTACTATGCAATCACGCGTATTACTATACTTTTACTACCGGGTAGTTCAACAATTTAACGGTAAAACTTTCGTCATTATTTTTATAAGAAGATATTTACATTGTTTTCTAACTACGTAATACTTCCGTATGTAGGGTCCGCTTAGATGATTGTATTAATAGTTATACGAATATTCCCCACCAATCGAATATTCCCCGACACAACGAATATTTTTATATCAACTTGCTTACTTTGCAAAAATTTTCAAATATCACCCTTAACTTTAACCTTTATCAATTTAACCATTTACTAAATAACATAATAATTATAAAAAAAATTAAATACTTTCATTTCATAAAATTCGAGACCTCACAATTCTGAAGAAACTTCAAAGCAAAGATGTTATTTTTATTCATTTTTTGCATACCTCACTATCACATAAATGATTAAGTACTTCAGTTTAGCTTCAAGCGCACAGTTTACACACACAAGGGAAGCATTATTTTCTCTAACAAAGCTAAGAATTACAATATTTTTTTACTTTGAAGATTTATTGGAAGTTTGGAAAAAGTTTTGGTCACCACTCTACTTGAACCTATAATTTATCACCTTTGGATATTAAGTTTTGCAACCTACTCTTTAGGAACTTAAAAGCGTCACTGTATTAAAAAGGATTCTTATTTGACACTAATTTCATAAATTCATATAACTTTTTATTGTACTGGATATACAAAATATTACATTAACCATTGTAATAAAAAAATTATAGAACTTATTAATACATATAATTTTTTCTATTTATGAGCTCCAAACTCATGAAATAAATTAGGAGTATTTTAATTCTGTATGTATGTTTTTTGATATAGAGAAGGAATTGGGCTTCAATTATTAATCATGTGGGCTTATGGCGGTGGTTTATTTCCAAAAATCAGTAAGATGTCTTTTAATATGGCAAGTTGCATCTTTTCCAGGTGGATTCTTCTCAAAATCAAAATCAAAATTAAAAAGAAAATATAATAATATAATTAAATTTATAGGTGCAAAAGAGAAGAAAAAAAATATGACACGATTACATTAATGACATCAGCGTCTTAAATAATAATAGAGAGATATAATAATTATTACTCTTTAATTTTACCATTTTTACACTAAAACAAAGTTATATGTATTTCTAAGACAAAGTAAAAATTTCATGTAACGTAGAAAAATTCTTCAGAAAACCATATCCTTATTTTTATGGTTCAACAGGGGATTTTATTTTCATTTATGGAGCAAATATATAAACAAATAAAATATATACTCTCTATTTTTAAAATATAAGATCATTATCGATTTTTAAAATCAACTTGAGACGTTTTGAAACTCAAAATTACAATGAATTCTTTTAATTTTAGTCAATAGTTTGTAAACTAACTAAAAAGTACTCTTGATCATTATAAAATTTATTTATTTTTATATAATTTTTGACGATTCTATCTCAATTTTAAATTTAAAAAATATTTTAATTGACTTTCAAAACCGATGATCTTATAATTTAAAAATGAAGGTACGTAGTATTATATATCTGTTGACAAATTTACTCGACTTCATAATAATGTTTCAACAAATAATGATTTTAATTTTCAACAGATAAATACAAGAAAAACTTCATCAAGAACAATGGGGCAGAATGATGATAACACAAGAATGTCAGAATATGTAGATACAATTCATTTTGGACAGTACAATAAAAATTACTTATATTGATACAAAATGTTCATCTTTATTATACCAGTAATTATATAATTGTAAATGTCTACCAGTCAAAATGCAACTCACTTCTATATTAACTAGGATATATATATATATATATATATATATATATATATATATATATATATATCATTGTTTCAAACCATCTAATAAATTCGGAGAACATCATAACATCATTATAAAAATCTTTGTAACTAGGATATATATCATTGTTTTCAAGCCATCTAATAAATTGGGAGAACATTATAACATCATTCTAAAAATATTTGTGATAAATTACAATCCACACAAAATAATATATTATCAAAGACAATTTCAGATGTACCCCATCTCTCTCTCTCTCTCTCTCTCTCTCTCTCTATATATATATATATATATATATATATATATATATATATATATATCTTCGGATGATCGATCTTATGAACTTAATTTGTTTGCTGCTCTTTTCTTTTTGTTTCCTTGTATAAATCTCTTTGCATCCATAGGTGCAGTAAAACTCTCACCATACACGATCGATTCGATACTAAACTAGAAAGATTTAACAAGTGTCTTGAACTCCTCACTTATCGGATCATACTTGACAATTTTGTCATAACCTACTTGCATAACAATCCCACCACTGATAACACATAATGGGATCACCAAATTCGAAATCTTCAAGCGCGGAATTTCCAGTATTTTAAACTAAGATTCCTTAACTCCATACTCTTCCATCACCCATATACTTCACACCTTTGGCCCATGCAGAGTCGGTCCTGAGTTTTTTAAGGCCCAAGGCAAATTTTTTCAAGTGTGCTCCTTTATACAAATTAAATAAATAAATAAATAAATTATCAACTAATTAATTTTATTAAAATTATAAGAATTTACAAAAGATAAGGAAGAACATTTTAAAATGTTATCGAAGCAAAGAATAATCACATGTACCTACAAAATAAAAATATCAATGAAATCGGTAAAACTAATGAAATACCCACTGTAGTTGGCAAGTTTTATTGATTACACAATTAAACTTTTAATTTTTCAAATTATCCTACTAAACTAATTATTATTTTGAAATTGGGTTATTCCATTAAAAAAAATAAACGGACGTTAATTTTTTATCTACAAAACTAATGAATTACCCACTATAGTTGGCACGTTTCACTGATTACATCATTAAACTTTTAATTTTTCAGATTATCTCATTAAACTAATTAAAAATAATTATTTTAAATATTTTTAAAAATAATTATTATTTTCAATAAAAAATATTAGAAACTTTAATTTTCCCATAAAATGAGTAAAGTTTCATAAAATATAAATTTAAAAAATTAAAATTTTATGAAACATTATTGATTTTTTAAAAAAACTCTTTTTTCTTTTTTGAAAATAAAATTTTAGTCATTTTTTTTAAAATATGAAGAATTTTCCAAATTTTTCTTGAAAATAATATTTACTTATAAAATTAATAATTTCTTTTTTTTGAAAAAAGCTGAATCAGCTTTTTTATTTATCTTTCTTGTATTTTTTGTTTTAATTTATATTTTAGTTTTTTAAAAAAATTCTAATATTAATAATGGCTCATTCTGTTAAAAAAGTAAGTAGACATTAATTTAATTTAAAATCACTTTAATTTTTTTTGAATCTATATTTTATGAAACTCTACTCATTTTATGAAGAAAAAAAGTTTCAAATATTTTTACTTAAAATAATAATTATTTTTAAAAATATTTAAAATAATATTTTTAATTAGTTTTTAATTAGTTTGATGGGATAATTTGAAAAATTAAAAGTTCAATGGTATATTTAGTAAAATGTGCCGACTACAGTGGGCAATTAATTAGTTTTGTAGATAAAAAATTAACATCCGTTTATTTTTTTTAACAGAATTACCCAATTTCAAAATAATAATTAGTTTAGTGGTGTAATTTGAAAAATTAAAAGTTCAATGGTGTAATCAGTAAAATCTACCAACTACAGTGGGTATTTTTTTAGTTTTGCCCAATGAAATCTAAACCACGGAACATTATTTAAAATATCTTCTTGTTGCACTTTTAGATGCAAAATCATCAATTATACTATTATATTTAATATTTTCTAACATATTATTTTTAATGCATAATATCCCTAATATTTTTATTATTTTATTTTTTTTATACACATAAATACATAAACTTATACAAAAATTTGTGCCCTCCTCAACTGTGGGCCCTGAACGATAGCCCTAGTGGCCCTTGCCCAGGGCCGGCTCTGAGCCCATGCCCATAATAATCATAAACCACACACAAAAAACCCTTTTAAAACCCCTAAATAAAATAAGTATATAATTATTATTATCTCCGGTCATATCATCATAAGGCAGAGGCATTGGTAACACCTTATATTCTTTCCTCTCTAAATCAAGCGATACGATCCCTTTGCACACACGCCCCTCCATGTTGCTTGTAAACACAATCCAATGCAAGAATCTATTAAAACCCGTCCCCATTATCTTCCAAATATTTTCAAAATTCGTGGAAAATCGTCGAATTATTTTTCAAGAATTGGATATCCGCGAATAGATTCTTACTCCGGTTTGATCACCTCTAACCACCTTAAAATCGGTTGTACTAGAAACATAACCAATCCCATACAATGGTGAGGAATCTTGTTGTTGTTGTATAGATGGTAATTTCATGCAGTCCCTTGTAGTAGGGTTCCATAGAAATAGGTCACCGTTGAATGCACTCAACACCAGGCCATTACAAGAACTAAAAAATGAATAGATGTTATACGAGAACTAAATTGAGTTGGAATTTGAGATTTTCAATAACAACCGGAATATTATAGCAGATCATAGATTGAAATCTCAACGGCCTGAAAAACGAGACAATCAGGATTTGTTTGTGGGTATTATTGTAAATATCAAGGAAATCGGGATCGGTGAGCAAATTACGCCAAGATTTGCAAACGCACCTAAAACGAGCCATGGATTTTGCTGGTAACAAGAGAAGTACTTCAAAGAGCATGTCATCTGGAAGGGATGCCATTGTTGAATGACATTCTTTTTTCTTTTTTTTTTACTTCAGTAGTGTTAAATATATATAGGAATTGAAAAAATACAATCTTGATTCGGAAAAGGAAAGCCTTTTCTTCTTTTTGGAACCAATATTTGAGTTTTCTTAATTGGAAAGTAAGATATATGTATAAAAATTAAGATTTAGTAATATAAATTAAATAGAATCCTATTCGAACAAGGGGTGCATAACCTTCAATATAAACAAATTGAGTTTTGTTTTTTTAATGGGGTATCGATCGACTTTTAATGGAATAGGGATATAACTTTGGGACTGTTTGTTTGATATAGACATGGATAGGTGTAAGTTAATTAAGACCTAATGTGGAATATAACACTACTCCACCTTGAATCATTATCACCAAACTTTTTGTCTCTAAATTTTTATAAATACAAGTGGAATTTTTATAAATTACATGCACGTACACTAGACATTAATAACGCAAAAAATTAAATCATTAAATCTTGAGTTCATTCATGTATATTAGGTCTTGGGCCCATTTTCTTGGGTCCATTCAAATATATTTTTCACACTTTTACTTTGGAACAATTATATTTTCTATTACATTTTTAAAAATTATTACAACAATAGTGCACTCATAAAATATTTACACAATTTATGCATTTAAAGTTTTATTTACAAAATTAGTGCATTCTCATCCCTTTAATTTAGTTGAGTGTTTTAATTTAGCACTTTCTCTCTCCTCCCTTCTACCCCCTCCGCCGAACAACATAATTGCCTCATTAAAATTTTCATTCCATATATAACCAGAAATCACCGCACTATAAGAAACATCATTTCTTTCAGGCATTGAATCAAACACTTTGCTAGCTTCATCAATATATCCATTACTGCAATACGCACTTAGCAAACTAGTATAACAAAACACATTTGTGACGCCCCCAAAATTAGGGATACATCACCCATCTTGGGTCGCCACTTACATGGTGCAAATTTAAATACAACTTACTAACATAATCATAGTACATAATCTGACATAAACCGTGAGTTTAAATACAAATATCGCCTACTAGATATTATACAAACTCAAAAAGGAGTCCTCATTACAATTATTATCACACTATTTCACGTAATAGTGAGGACTACTAATGCTATCTTCGACCATCACTGCTTTCCCAGACTCGTCCCAAATTATATTCTCATTTCACGAAGAGAACGGTGAAAGAAAGGGTGAGCTCAACTAGCCCGAGAAGAAATATTATGACTAAGATAATGCGAGAATAAATTATCAATAGTCTTCAACAATGTTAAACCGATAAAATACAATAGACAAACCGGTTTAACTGCAGCCGAATATCTGATCCATTAAAAGAGTCAAGTAGAAAATAAAGTCTACTATCTTTTAGGTTTTAAAAGGTTTTCATCATCATTATATATTGAGACTCGACTTTAATAAATATTCCACATCATCGAATCACCCCTGCACTATGGCCAAGGATATTCTTTAGTATCACGACCACAATTATTCATGCACTACGGGCCAAGAATATTTGTGTATTCATTAATGGTCATGATCATGCCAACAACTGTCCATCAATGCACTACGGGCCACTGAGGATTTTTACCACATCATTTGTAACATTACGGTCATGATTACACCGAATAGTCTCTGGTCATAATCATACCAAGTCCATCTATGCACTACAAAAGCCGAGATGACTTTTAAAAAATATAAACATGAGGATGATGACAATGATATAAGAATTCAATAAAACAAGTTCAAGAATTATTTTATCCAGAATTATTAACGTCCAAATTATCAATATGATCTTTGTTTTGTAGAGTAAAATTCAAGAATGATCGGAAGAATGAAAAGATCTTTGGATGAAACGCAAATATCGAGGATATTCCACTAATTTCATGGAGTATAGAAGTCAAAGTTTTAACTAACCGGGTATAATAAAGAATGGAATAACAAAAGAAATCACCATGCATGCGATAGACCGCATGCATAAAAGTTATTCCAACAAAATAATAAATAACGGAACCGTGTCGTAAAATTCACACCTACAAGCGGGATGTTCCAATGAGAATAATAAAGATGGAACCCGGATCCGGTGTAAAACACAGATAGGATATTCCAACGTAATAATAAAGGCGGAACCAGGTCCTGTAAAACACATGCATGGATGTTCCAACAGAATAATAAAATTTAACCAGTCCCGTAAAACACATGTGCATGTGATGTTCCAACGAGAATAATAAAGATTTTAACCAGTCCTGTAAAACACACGTGACGAGATGTTCCAACAGTAATAATAGAAGAATGTCACCAAGTATAGGGTAAACTCACAGATACAGTTATTCCAATGAGAATAATAAGCAATGGAATAACAACAGTTCTCTTCATGAATAAGAAAGAATAACACCCCTTACATTTGGTAGGAGATTGAATATTTACAGCTGAAAGTAGTAGTAACAAAATACTCTTCTTCTTTCTCTCTTATTCTCTCTATACTTTCTCTCTATAGCTTGAATGAATTAAGTGAAAATAATGAAGCCCTAGGCCTCTATTTATAGAAGATTTCTAGCTTAGCACCGCTTAGTGTGAAAAGGCAAGTGGCTTGGCCACGAATGGTTTGGCCTTTGTAATGTGAAGCGACAAGTGGTTCGGCGCTCAGTAATGTGAAATGACAAGTGGTTCGACGTCTGGTAAAGGTAATTACTATTAACGAAGGTAAATACTATTGTGAAGAGACTCTTAGATGATGACATATGAGCCCCCATAAAATAATCAAACTTACCACAAATCATTTTTTTTTTCATCACATATATTAATCTTTCAACAATTATTAATCATTTATAACTTGTCGTCTCAATTATTGATTTAATACTATAACATATTATACGATGATAATCTTGTGACAATAATTGAATCAATAATATAAGAGATATGATCAAGAATTATCAGTAGCAATAATTGAGCATAATTTGAGTGACTTCTCACGTAAGCATCAATAATCAATACCGTGTCTACTTATGCAACTAGGCGTATTCATCGTACTTTTACCACCGGGTAGTTCAATGGTTTTAACGGTAACACCTCCGTAGTTATTTTTATAAAATATTTTTTGTCGTTTTTTCAATCCGACAATAATTACATTAATGGGGTCCACCAATGATTGAGCCATTATCGAATATTCCCCTAACAAAAGAATATTCCCACCAAACGAATATTTTATAACAACTTGCATACTTTGCAAAATTTATAAATATTACCCACAACTATAACATTATATCAAATTTATTCTATAATATTCAAAAATAATATTTATAGAAAAATTCAACTTTATTTATAAAAGTTTGGGTCTTCTGACCTCCCTTCTTATGAAATTTAAGCCTCAAATTAGGGTACGATACTGGTATGTTGAAGAGGTAAGGATACCTTGATTTCATTTCAGATTTTAACTCCCAAGTCATTTCCTCAACATCGTGGTTCCTCCACAAAACTTTGACTTGAGGTATAACCTTGAGCGTAGAATATGTTCCTTCTTATCCAAAATTTGAACAGGAACCTCTTCATACGTCAAATCTTCCGCTATTTCGTCCCAGGTTCTAACTCAATAATATGGTTCGGTCATTCACATATTTACGTAACATAGATATGTGAAAACGTTATGAACACGAGACATATTTGGCAGAAAAGCGAGTCTATAGGCCACGCCCTACTCGATCGAGGATTAAAATGGACCGATGAATCGAGGTTAAGTTTTCCTCTCTTTCCAAATCTTGTAACTCCTTTCCATGGAGCAACTCTTAATAACACATGATCTCCTATATCAATTCCACGTCCTTTCGATGAAGATCGGCGATAACTCTTTTGTCGATTTTGTGAGGTTTTTATACGTTGTCGGATCGTTTGAATCTTTTCCGTAGTCATACGTACATTAACTCGGTCCCAATAACGTTGCTTCACCCACCTCATCCCAAAGATAATCGAGAAACGACACTTTCTTCCATACAACGCTTGAATGGAGCCATGCCAATACTTGTTTGATAATCATTGTTGTGTAGGAAAACTCCACCAATGGTAAGAACTTGTCCCAACTCCCTTGAAATCAAGGACACAGAGTCTTAATAGATCTTCAAGAGTTTGAATAGTCCTCTCCGATTGTCCGTCCGTCCGAGGATGATATGCCGAAATAAATCGTAAGTCTGCATGCCCATAGCTTTTTGCAAACTAACCCAAAATCGTGAAGTGAATCTTGGGTCTCGATCGAAACTATGGATACCGATACCATGCGATCTTACAATCTCGTTTATGTACATACGAGCAAGACGTTCAAGTGTATAAGTTTCTCGTATCGGTAAGAAATGAGCGGACTTGGTCAATCTATCAACAATGACCCAAATCACATCAATGCCTTGAGAAACCTTAGGAAGACCAGAATCGAAATCCATGGTAATGTGCTCCCACTTTCATTCTCGGAATTTCAAGTGGTTGCAATGGACCTTTTGGTACTTGATGCTCCGCTTTAACTTCGTTGACAAGTTAGACACCTTGAGATAAACAAAGGCTATCTCTCTCTTCATATTGCTCCACCAAAATGTATTTACTTAATATCATGATACATTTTGGTACTCCTGAGATGGATTGCAAATGGTGTGTTGTGCGCCTCCATCATGATATTATACTTTAAATCGTGGTCGTTAGGAACACAAAGTCCGGAGTTGACTCAAGTATTCCTTCTTCATCGATTCTTGCTTCCGTGATAAAGACCTTCTTGACTTTTTTTCCTCATACGCGTCGCGTGTGTCCGTGTGCAGCGAGCAGCGCGGCTTTAACTTTATCGATTAAAGTCGGTTCTACTCAGTATACTCGCTTATCATCATATCGCGTCCCTAGAGTCTTTAACTCTATCTCCATCCTTTGCAAGTCACACAAAATGGGCCTTTCTTTGCGTTGACAATATCGCACTCGTGCTTGCATATGATTTTCTACTCAATCGCGTCGGCTACCACGCTCGCTTTTCCGTGATGGTATTGGATGGTATGATCACAATCTTTCAATAGTTCAAGCCAACGTCGTTGTCGCATGTTGAGTTCCTTTTGAGTGAAGAAATATTTGAGGCTTTTTATGATCCGTAAAGATCTCCACTTTCTCCCCATACAAGTAATGCCTCCAAATTTTAAGCTAAAGACAACAATACCGCTCTCTAGATCATGAGTAGGATAATTCCTCTCATATTCTTTGAGTTGTCGCGAGGCATAAACTATAACTTTTCCATGTTGCATAAGAACACATCCCAACCCTTTTGCCCAAGCATCACCAGTAGATGACAAATCCTCCGAGCCAGATGGTATTGTCGTAAGGTCTTTGAAATAAGTCTCCTCTTGAGTTCTTGAAAACTCTTCTCACATTCTTCGCTCCAACCGAACTTTGTATCTTCCGAGTCATCTCGAAATTCAATGGAATAGCGATTCGAGAAAATCCTTCCACGAATCTCCGATAATAACCAAATTAAACCGAGAAAGCTACGTCTTGATTCACGATTTAGGTTGTTCCCATTTGAATAGCTTCAATCTTTGCTAGGTCAACAGATATTCCATGACTTGATACCACGTGTTCAAGGAATGCTACTTCTTCAAGCCGAACTTCGCATTTCTTCAACTGGCATAAAGCTTATATTCACGGCTTTTGGAGTGTCACCTCAAGTGTTGCTTTCATGATCTTCACTGCTTTTGGAATAAATAAGGATGTTATCAATAAAGACGACCACAAAGTGATCTAAATATTCCTTGAATACTCGATTCATTATATCCATGAAGGCGGCGGAGCATTAGTCAATCCAAAGGACATGACTAGGAATTCATAATGCCCGCATCGAGTTTAAAAGCCGTCTTTTGGAATGTCGGTGGTTCTAATCTTCAATTGGTGATATCCTAACGAAGATCAATCTTTGAAAAGAATTTGGCTCCTTGCAACCGGGTCAAACAGTCATCAATACGTGGCAATGGATACCTATTTTTGATGGTGACATGATTCAACTCCCGATAATCAATACAAAGTCGCATACTCCCATCTTTCTTCTTCACGAATAGAATAGAGCACCCCAAGGAGAAGTACTAGGACGAATAAAGCCAATGTCTAACAATTCCTGCAGTTGGGTCTTTAACTCCTCAAGTTCAATAGAGCCATTCGATATGGGGCTTTGGAAATAGGTTTTGTCACGGGGTTCAAGGTCGATACAAAATTCAATTTCACGCCTGGGGTAGGCCAGAAGTTCTTCTGGGAATACGTCGAAATTTATTAACAATAGGAATATCGCTTTAAAACCGACGTATTTTTATTTAAATCAGAACATGAGCTAAGAAAGCTTGACATCCGCTTTTTCAATAAACGAATAGCTTTATGGCTTGAGATGACCGTGATTGATTTTAATGGTTTGGTCGTTTGAATTCGCGATAATAGGTTGATTAGGAATATGAAAGCTAACAACCTTACGAAAACAATCAATTTTTGCATGATAAGTAGTTAACCAATCAATCCTTGAATCACGTCAAATGCAAGTATTTTTAATGAAATAAGATCGACGGTAATGTGAGGGTACCGATTTGAACCAAACAAGACTTATAAACAAAGGATGTAATGAAGGTTTCTCCCAACGGAGTTTTCACGGATAAGTCAAAGTCTAATTTCTCCTGAGTCAAATTTAATCGATGAGCGCAAGTAGGAGAAATAAAAGAATGGGTAGAACCCAGGTATCAAATAAAGTATAAACTTCATTAGAGTTTATGATAAGCTTACCCGTGATGACCTCATTCGGATTCCTTGCTCTTTGGGAGGTCACAACAAACGCTTCTCCACTTACCTTCTGGTTTTGAATTTTCTAGGATGGCCTTTGGTGCCTCCATCCTAGCTGAATTTGTCTTGAACGACAAAATCGAGCTAAGTGACCTTCTCTTCCACAATTATAACATGTTTTGACTATGATGACCAGATTTGATCGATGTGTCCCTCTCCTCCGCATTTGAAGCATATGATAGGTGGTCTTTCTCCTTCCTTAACAATGAGTCTTTGGTCGACGCGTCTTTCCACCATTGTTGAATCTCCGCTTTCTTGAAATGTCCATTCTTATTGTTTTGGCCCGATTACCACCAAGTGGTTACCATATCCGCCTGTTGATTCCCTCCACGCTTGTTGTCACCGCTTCGATGACTACTCACCGGTATTATAATTTTGCCGCTTCTTTCTCTTTTAGTTGTGTTGACTCATTATCGCGTTCCACTAATCGAGCCCTATTTACAACATCCGAATACAAACACGCTTTATGAAAATAAGATGTTGACGTATCTTCGACTTCAAACCTCTTAAAACATTCGCATCATTCTCTCTTCATTATCCACCAGTGGGGATAAACCGTGATAACTCCGCAAATTTTGCCTCGTATTGCGACACTCGGCCATATTGTTTTGTTCCAACTTGATAAATTCCACCTCCTTCATGTGGCGAATACTTTCGGAAAGTATTTGTCGTTGAATGTACTCCTGGAACTTCTCCCAAGATATCTTCATGACAAAGAAGTTGAGTACGCTTTTCCGATTCCCACCAAGAATCCGCCTCTCCCGCCAACATAAAAGGCGTGAAAGGGAACCTTTTGCTCTCCTGAGCATCCCAAGACATCAAATATCTTGGTAATCATTTTATCCATGCTTCCGCCAAAGTGGTTTTGGCTCTCCCTTAAACTCCGGTGGTCCCAGCTCCTTGAATTGTTTAGCGGTGACCGCCTTGAGTTTTTCGTGTTTCCACCTACGTTTTTGGACAGAGTCGCTCTGCTTTCTTGTTGCATAAATTGCATAAAGCCTCCTAACATTTGATCATTCATCATTTGGTCGAGTGTTGTTGTTTGATGAGGATTGTCGCCTTCACGATGCACATTATCCTAATTATTGATATGTGGTGAATCAACGATCGCTTTGCGCTCCATTCTTATTCTCAACATTCTCGGATGTCATTTTCGACATCGCCACAAAACAAAAGGTTAAGCGATATGTAACAAATTATCCCTATCTTCCCACCAACCAATAAAATAGCACATAAACTTAGGTAGTCATACTAATGAAGGTATTCCCTGTCTCTCCCTCCTAGTACTATTCTCACATCTTAGCCAGGATCATATCCTAAGCTCGATATTAAACTATATGCGCCCCAAAATTAGGGATACATCACCCATCTTGGGTCGCCACTTACATGGTACGTAATTTAAATACAACTTACTAACATAATCGCCGTAAATAATAATACGACATAAACTGTGAGTTTAAATACAAATATCGTCTACTAGATATTATACAAACTCAAAAAGGAGTCCTCATTACAATTATTATCACACTATTTCACGTAATAGTGAGGACTACTAATGCTATCTTCGTGACCATCACTGCTTCCCCACTTGTCCCGGCTATATTCTCATTTCAAGAGAACGAAGTGAAAGAAAGGGTGAGCTCAATCAGCCCAAAGAAGAAATATTATGACTAAGATAATGCGTAATAAATTATCAATAGTCTTCAACAATGTTAAACCGATAAAATACAATGACAACCGCTTTAATCTGCAATGAAATATACAATCCATTAAAAGAGTCAAGTAGAAAATAAAGTCTACTATCTTTTAGGTTTTAAAAGGTTTTCATCATCAAGTATAGCCGAGACTCACTTTTTAATAAATATTCCACATCATCGAATCACCCCGCATCACTACTACCAAGGATATTCTTTAGTATCACGACCACAATTATTCATACACTACGGGCCAAGAATATTTGTGTATTCATTAATGGTCATGATCATGCCAACAATCATCCATCAATGCACTACTACCAATCGAGGATTTTTACCACATCATTTGTAACATTACTACCAAATGATTACACCGAATAGTCTCTCGGTCATAATCATACCAAGTCCATCTATCTGCGCACTGAATGTGCCACGTATTGACTTTTTAAAAAATATAAACATGAGGATGATGACAATGATATAAGAATTCAATAAAACAAGTTCAAGAATTATTTTATCCGGGAATTATTAACGCCCAAATTATCAATATGATATCTTGTTTTGTAGAGTAAAATTCAAGAATGATCGTAAGAATGAAAAGATCTTTGGATGAAACGCAAATATCAAGGATATTCCACTAATTTCATGGAGTATAAAGTCAAAGTTTTAACCAATTGGGTATAATAAAGAATGGAATAACAAAAAAATCACCACGCATGCGATAGAATCGCATGCATACGAGTTATTCCAACAAAATAATAAATAACGGAACCAGTCGGTTAAAATTCACACCGAGCGGGATGTTCCAACAGTAATAATAAAGATGGAACCAGATCCTAAAAAAACACAAAATAGGATATTCCAACAGAATAATAAAGATTTTAACCAGTGTCCTGTAAAACACACGCATGTGATGTTCCAACAGTAATAATAAAATTAAACCAGTCCCAGTGTAAAACACGTATGTGATGTTCCAATGTAATAATAGAAGAATGTCACCAAGTATAGGTAAATCACAGATACAAAGTTATTCCAATGTAATAATAAGCGATGGAATAACAACAGCTTCTCTTCATGAATAAGAAAGAATAACACCCCTTACATTTGGTAGGAGATTGAATATTTATGAAAGAAGTAGTAACAAAATACTCTTCTTCTTTCTCTCTTATTCTCTCTATACTTTCTCTCTATAGCTTGAATGAATTAAGTGAAAAATAATGAAGCCCTAGGCCTCTATTTATAGAAGATTTCTAGCTTAGCACTTTTCTTAGCAATGAAAAGGCAAGTGGCTCGACGAATTGGTTTGACGCTTTGTAATGTGAAACGACAAGTGGTTCGGCCGCAGTAATGTGAAATGACAAGTGGTTCGACGTCTGGTAAAGGTAATTACTATTAACGAAGGTAAATACTATTGACGAAGAGACTCTTAGATGATGACATATGAGCCCCCCATAAAATAATCAAACTTACCATAAATTATTTTTTTTTCATCAACACATATTTAATCTTTCAACAATTATTAATCATTTATAACTTGTCGTCTCAATTATTGATTTAATACTATAACATATTATATGATGATAATCTTGTGACAATAATTGAATCAATAATATAAGAGATATGATGCGGCCAATTCATCAGAGTGATAATTGAGCATAGCCGAATGTGACTTCTCACGTAAGCATCAATAATCAATCTGAGTGTGCTACTATGCAACTACGCCAGACATCGCATTTTTTTACCACCGGGTAGTTCAACAGCTTTTAACGGTAACACCTCCTCCGTAGTTATTTTTATAAAATATTTTTGTCGTTTTCTCAATCCGACAATAATTTACATTGCAATGGGTCCACCAATGATTGAGCCATTGTACGAATATTCCCTAACAAAAAGAATATTCCCCGACCAAACGAATATTTAATAACAACTTGCATACTTTACAAAATTTATAAATATTACCCACAACTATAACATTATATCAAATTTATTCCATAATATTCAAAAATAATATTTATAGAAAAATTCATCTTTATTTATAAAAGCTGGGGTCTTACAACATTCCTACATAAGCTTCCATCAAATATTTGACGAGCTAATTGAATTTCTCCAAATTGGGAATACATACATATAAATAATTTATAAAGTACTGTCGGACCCCCTCACCCCTAATCCACATCCACACCTGCGATTTTTTTCATAATGCGATTCTGCGATTTTTTCATAAAATAAATTGGTAGCCAAACATTCATACCAAGGTAACCAATTCAATGTTATTAGGTTACTAATTTATTTTTAAAAATCTATTATAGATTTTTTTATTTAATAAATACAAATTGGTAGCCAACACTTTATACAAATGTAACCAATTCAGCTTTTATTCTACATTACAATTAATTAAAAAAATCTATTGTAGATTTTTTTTTATAATGCGATTAGTAGTCAAACCTTAATACAAAGGTAACCAATTCAGTTTTATTGGGTTACCAATTAATTATAAAAAATTTATTATAGATTTTTTTTTATAGTGCAGTTGGTAGCCAAACCTTAATACAAATGTAACCAACAAAAACTAAAATTATTACCTTTGTATGAAAGTTTTGGTTACCAACTGCACTGAAATTTATCTTGGTTACCCACAAAAACTAAAATGGTTACCTTTGTATAAATGTTTGGCTACCAACTGCACTAAAATTGTTTGACTACAAATCAGTGTTCCAATTAAAAAATTGTTCCCGTATGCATCAAAAGGCAACCCTCTCCTCTACAACATTGCCATCAGAGTCTTATGCAATGCCAACACCTCCGAAGGCTTCAACCCACAAAAAGATGTCACCCTCCCAGAAATCCATCACCTTGATGGCACCATAAACCCCAAACTCCGTTCCCCTCCCCATCCCACCAAACCACGACCAAATCTCGCCATCTTTGGCGGCGGCAACCTTCGTCATACCAAGATGTGGCCGTAATGGATGAGGAGATCGGCGTCCATGGCGGCTACATCTTCAAGATCTACAGATCTACATATTCTTCAAGGTGTTGAAACGGCAGCGACGGCAAAGGAGGACGAAGGGAAGAAGAAGAAGAAGAAGAAGAAGAAGAAGACTTACAAGATCTACATATTCAAGGTGTTGAAGCGGCGGCGATGGTGAAGGAGACGGCGAATGAGACGGCGAAGGAGGAGGACCGCATAAAGTGGAGTAGTTTTCTCTTTGAATCAAGGTGTTTCTATTTTTGTTGGTTTGGATTCTGTGACGTGTATTGCACTACTATTGATATTATTACATATTATTGCACTATTACTGTAATTATTTAATTGGTGCACTATTCTTGTAATATCTTTTTATTTGTTGTATACTTATGTAAAGGACCCTTTTACTTTTTAGTCAAGATGGCATGCATGTTCGTTTTAATTTAATTGTATTTTCTATTATTTATTATTGTTTCATATTCGGGGCTAATTTATTTAATTTTTATGAAATATTAATAACTTTTTTTGACATTAATTAGTTCTTTTAAAATTTTATTTACTTCTGATTTTTTTTAGTTTAGTTAAATTTTAATTTTTTTATTAACCTGATTCTTGTTAATTGTTTTACTTAAATAAAATTTATAAATATGATATCGTTTGTCATGTTTGCCCCTATTGAAATGGCACATACGTACGGTGCCCGTGGCCGTGCCTCAGTTTGGTGGAAATTGGAAAAAAATTGGTCCATGCATAGAAGAGACTTAAAATAAATATATTATTTTAAAGACCACATGATAATAAAAATAAAAATTTATACTCAACGGGAGCCTGAAGAACGGCGTGGTTTGAAGTAACAAGAGTATTATTTAATCGTTAAATAAGTGCCATTTGAAGGTGTTCTATATATAAAAAAAAATTAAAAATATTCAAGAGTTATTACCTTTGGATGTGTCAAAAACCCATGAATCTGGCCACCTAATCAAGTTAGGAACTTGGAAGCATCAAATTGGTCGATGGGTCCAATCCCAAATTTATCGGAGAGAAGCTTATCATAATATAAGCATCTATTTCATTCCCAAAACGGAGACTAATCCTATTATGTTGATTACCTCTCACTTTTTCGGATCTTTCTCTCGCTTGGGGGCGGAATTGGTGGATGAAGGTGTGATGCCTTTTTGGTAGTGACGGAGTTTTTGCAAAGTGGGTCAAGCGGAGAAACTCGGAGAGGCAAAGACTGAAGAGACTAAGAGACTGCATGGTGGAGAGAGAAAGAGGAGAGAGTAAATGGAGCTTACGGATCGCAGTGAGACTTTTTAGATTCTTCAGAGGTTAGGAGAAGGAAGAGGAAGAGGAAGAGGTCGATTGTCGATTGAATGGAAGATTGCTCACCTGTTTTTTAAATTATTTGAGTTCACTCAGCCTGATCTACAAATTGAAAGGCACTTGTTTTTTTAATTAAGTGAGTTGACTCACCTGTTTTTCAAATTATAAAGATCGTTCTTGCTGCCTTTATATATAAGGTATTGATTGTATCGACTTGAATACAATAATTGTGATACATGATGGTTAATCTCAATATGTAATCGGTAACTTCGATATTCACCCAGTCTCCTCCATCTCAAAAATAAGAGAAACAAACTAGTAATCTAATAATGAGTCTTCCAATTAATCTTATGGGTTGTTTATTTATTTTTGAATGAATGGATTTGAATAATTTTAAATTTGAATGAATAAATCATTCAGATCGTTTGTTTGATAATTTTAAAATTATGAATGTCTGTTAAATGTGTCTAACCGATTCATTCAAAAATTTGTGGTTAAATGAGGAAAAAGTAGTGTTGAATAATATTTTTAACTTACATTCTCTCATAGACAATTAAAATTACATACAATATCCATCTTGTTTACTATTGTAAACAAATTTTGTTATGTACAAATTATTTTTGATTTTTGTTTAACAAAAAATCGGATTAACCAATTTAATGAATGTTGTTGTAATTTTTTGTTTTTGATTTTATGTACTATAGAATGCTATTAAAAGTTTTTAATGTTTTATTCCTAAAATTATATTTTTAAGGCTTAAATATGATTTACTACCCTAAACTATAGGTCATATTCTACTTCGGTGATCCACATTTCAATTTTGTCAATTAGATGATTGAACTATTAATTTTTTTTCGATTTCATTCAATTGGGCAAGCCACGTTAAAAATTGCTGACGTGGCATCCTAATAGGCTAAATGAGTGCTTATGTGTAAAAAGAATATATATTTTTAATGAGATCAAAGGACAAAAAGGTAAAATAACAAATAAAACAACTAAAAATTACACAAATAATATAAATTAGTTGTATAATTATTTATTTATAGTTATATAAATAGTATAAATAATTTATATAATTATTATATAAATAATATAATAATTATTTTATTAAAAATAATTATTTTTATTAAAAAATGCATTTTATTATTTTTTATTAAAAAAGCGTGTTTAATATTAATGATAATAAAATAAAAATATTAATGATAATAAAAATAAAAATAAAACTCAATTTTTTGTAATAAAAAGCGCAATTTTTTGTAATAATAAAAAAAACATAATTTTTTAATAAAAATAAAAAAGCGCTTTTTTAATAAAAAAAAAATAATTATTTTATTAAAAAAATTGTGTTTTTTAATAAAATAAAAAATAATTATTCTTATTAAAAAATAAAGAGAAGCGTTGTTTGTTTGTTTTTTTTATTTTTATTAGAAAAAAGCTGCGTTTTTTATTAAAATCTAGCTTTTTTTTAATTACAAAAAGCTAGCTTTTTTTTAATTACAAAAAAAATGCATTTTTTTTTTAAATTTTATTATCATTAATATTTTATTTTTATTATCATTATTATTAAACATAGTTTTTTAATAAAAATCTAGTTTTTTAATAAAATAATTATTTTTAATACAAATAATTATTTTATTATTTATATAATAATTATATAAATAATTTATGTTATTTATATAATTATAAATAAATAATTATACAACTAATTTATATTATTTGTGTAATTTTTAGTTGTTTTATTTGTTATTTTACCTTTTTGTCCTTTGATCTCATTAAAAATATATATTCTTTTTACACATAAGCACTCATTTAACCTATTAGGATGCCACATCAGTAATTTCTGACGTGACAGATCCAATTGAACGAAATCAAAAAAAATTAATAGTTCAATCATCTAATTGACAAAATTGAAAGGTGAATCACCGAAGTGGAATATGGCCTATAGTTTAGAGTAGTAAATCATATTTAAGCCTATTTTTAATAGTATACTTCATCAAAAATTGTTTAAAAGTTTATATTTAATTTTTCTTAGATAATATTATTTATTTATAATTATATAATAAATTTGTTCATAATAGCTCATTAGGTTACACTACAAAAAAAAGACTTATCTACAAATGTGACGCCCCAAAATAGGTATATATCACCCATCTTGAGACGTCAAATACATGGTACAGAATTCAAATACAAACTTAATTATACAACATGAGCTGTGAGTTTTAATACAAATATTGTCTTCTAGACAGTATTCAAACTCAAAATATGACAAAACATAATCTGAGAGTTTTAACACGAATATTGTCATCTAGACAATATCCACACTCAAATTCAATCTTATTACATTTATTATCACACTATTTCATAGAATAGTGAGGACTACTAATGCTATCATCTGGACTGTCAATCCGTTTCCCGACTTGTCCCAGCTATATTCTCATTTCCTGAAGAGAACAATGAAGGAAATGGTGAGCTCAACTAGCCTAGTAAGAAATATTATGACTAAGATAATGCAGAATAAATTATCATTAGTCTTCAACAATGTTAAACGATAAAATACAATAGACATCAAGTTTAATCTGCGGTGAACAAGCAATTCATTAAAAGAGTCAAATAGAAATAAAATCTACTATCTTTTATGATTTAAAAAGGTTTTTCATCACTTTTATCATTTGAGACTCGACAATAAATAATCCACATCATCCATGCACTACGGCCAAGAATATTCATTAGTATCACGACCATAAATTATCCATGCACTACGGGCCAAAGATATTCGTGTATTTATCAATGGTCCTGATCATGCCAAAAAATAATTCATATTTGCACCCTTGGCCGAAGAGAATCCATAGCCATAATCATACCAAAAACTGTCCATCAATGCACTACGGGCCAATGAGGACTTTTTCCACATCATTTGTAACATTACGGTCATGATTATACCGAATAATCCCCAGTCATAATAATTATACCAAGTCCATCTATGCACTACAAGCCACGTATGACTTTCAACATAGTATAAACATGAGGATGATGACAATGACATAATAATTCAATAAAACAAGTTCAAGAATTAATTTATCCAGAACCAATAACGTCTAAATTGTCAACACGATACTTCTTTATAGAGTAAAATTCAAGAATGCTCGTAAGAATATTTCCATAAAAAGATCTTTGGATGAAGCGCAAATATCAAGGATATTCCACTAATTTCATGGAGTATAGAAGTCAAAACTTTAACCAACCGAGTATAATAAAGAATGGAATAACAAAAGAAATCACCAAGCATCACGATAGGCCAAATGCAGACGAGTTATTCCAATGAGAATAATAAATAACGGAACCGAGTCATGCGTAAGCGTCACGACGTGGATATTCCAATGTAATAATAAATAATGTAACCGGTCGTAAATTAAGCACCAACAAAGTTATTCCAATGAATAATAAATAATGGAACCAGGTCATGCGTAAACGCACAGACAGGATATTCCGACATAATAATAAAGAATGGAATAACAATAGAATTCACCATGCATGCGATAGACCGCACAGACAGGTTATTCCAACAGAATAATAAATAATGGAACCAGGTCATGCGAAAGCATTGCATGTGATATATTCCGACGAGAATAATAAAGAATGGAATAATAGAAGAATTTCACCATGTATGTGGTACTTCACATATACAGGTTATTCCAACATAATAATAAAGAATTGAATAACAAAATAATTTCACCATGTATGCGGTACTTTTGCATATATCTGAGTTATTCCAATGTAATAATAAGGAATGGACTAATGTAAGAATTTCACCAAGTATAGGGTAGTCCGATACAAAGTTATTCCAAAATAATAAAGAATGGAATAACATAAGTTCTCTTCATGAATACGAAAGAAATAATACCCCTTACGAGTACAACAAATAATATCCCTTACAAGTCAACAAATAAATAATATACCTTACCTTATAAAGAAGAGTACTCCGACGAGTAGGGCGAGGATATACTTGAAGAAAATTTGCACTTCGCTTCAAAACTTTCTTAAACTCTAAAGAAATATGCTCAAGATTATAGAAGAAAAATTCTCTCTACGTTTCTCTCTCTAGAGTTTTAGTGAATTAAATAAGAAATAATGAAAGAATGAGCTTATTTTATAGAAGAATGGATTGAATAAGAACTAATTCATGAAACGGTCCAGATTGATTCACTTTTAAACGGACGGTCAGATTGATTTAATAAAATATTCTAATAAAACAAAATCTTTTTAAATAAAATATAATATATTCTATTTATAATCTAATAAAACGAATAACTTTATAAAAGTATTCATTTTATATAAAAAAATTACTATGCAAACACTATGCATAATAAAATATAATATATTCTAAATTATTGCTTAATAAAATAAATAACTTTATAAAAGTATTCTATTTTATATAAAAAGATTTTACTATGCAAAAAATATACATAATAAAATATAATATATTCTAATTATTGCATAATAAAATAAATAACTTTATAAAAGTATTATGTTTCATATAAAAAAGCTTTTACATTTTATTACATTAATAATACTAATAAAACAAACTTCATCATGATTGTTATAATTCACACTATTAATCGACCAGGTCGTTCCTAGGAAAGAGGGGGCTTTCCAATAAAGATTTCTCCCTATTGGCGCACAATTAGGTAATCAAACCTCTCCTTGGCAAAACTTCTAGACATCGTTAATATTGCAAATAATAATATTAATAACTCTGTCATCTCAATTATTGATTTAATAATATATAAAATATCGACAATAATTGAATCAAATAACGTGAGATACTATGCAACAATTCTTTGAAGCAATAATTGAACAAAACCGAAAGTGACTTCTCACGTAATCACCAATAATCAATACCGTGTGCTACTTATGCAACTACGCTGACATTATTCTTTACTTTTACTACTGAGTAGTTCAACAATGATAACGGTAAAACTTTCGCCGATTATTTTCATAAAAATATTTTTGTCGTTTTTCAATCCGATAATAATTCCGTTGTGGGGTCCACCAATGATTGTGCCGTCATACGAATATTCCCTGACGTAAGGAATATTCCCCGACCAATCGAATATAATATAACAACTTACATACTTTGCAAAATTTATAAATATTACCCACAACTATAACATTATATTAAATCCACACCATAATATTCAAAAAAAAATTGAGAAATTTAAATCTTTATTCGTAAAATTTGGGATTTTACAATCTCCCCTCCTTATGAAATTTCGCCCTCGAAATTTACGTGCGTTACTGGTATCTTAGAATGATGAGGACACTTCGTCCGATTCTAACTCTTGAGGTATAACCTTTGAGTGTTGAATACATTCCAGGATTTTAACAGGTACATCTTCATACGTTAAATTATCCGCTATCTCGTCCGGTTCTAAATCAATAATGTGGTTCGGGTCGTCCACATATTTACGTAACATCGATACGTAAAAAACGTTATGAATACGCGACATACTTGGCAGTAAAACGAGTCTATAAGCCACAGTTCCTACTCGATCCAGGATTTCAAATGGACCAATTAAATCGAGGGTTGACATTTCATCTCTTCATCAATTCTTGCTTCTAGAATAACGCCCTCTTGAACCTTCTTTTTTCACATTCATTAGCTTCGAGTGTGTAGTTTGAGCGGCTTTAACTTTATCGATTAAAGTCGATTCTACTCGTATATTCGTTATCTTCACGTAGGTTCGTATATTCACACTCATAAACGCATACGATCTTCTACTCAACGCGTCAGCTACCACGTTCACTTTTCCCATGATGGTATTGAATGGTACGATCGTAATCTTCAACAACTCGAGTCAACGTCTTTGGCGCATGTTACGTTCGTTTTAGTTGAAGAAATATTTAAGGGTTTTAGAAATGGGGTTTTGTATCTTTGAAATTCGTCAAAAATTCGATTTCACGCCCTACAGGTAGGCCAAGAAGTCTTCAGAAATACATCAAGAAATTTATTAACAATAAAAATATCTTTCACAACTGTGACTCTCATCCAAGACTTGGATAACACGTCACATTGATACCTATCAACTTAACATCGTTATTCACAACGTCCCTTACGGAAAGTCTGGCTTCGGTGCATTCCACACAAGGAAGTCAACAATGAAAGGACCGGAGCTCTTTACTTATGGCTTGATATGACAATGATTGACTTTAGTGGTTTGGTTGCTTAAATTCGCATAACAGGTTGGTTAGGAATATGAAAGCTAACAACCTTACTAAAAGCATGATGAGTAGTTATCCAATCGATTTCTAAAATCACATCAAAGGCAAGTATTTTCAAAGAGATAAGATTGACAGGTAAAGTAAAAGTGTTGATTTGAATCAAACAAGATTTATAAATAGTGGAGGTAACAAAGGTTTCTCCGAACTGAGTTTCAACAGAAAAATCAAAGTCTAACTTCTCCGGAGTTAAATTCAAACATTGAACACAACTAAGTGAAATGAAAGAGTGAGTAGAACCCAGATTCAACACTGCGGTATAGACTTCGTAAGAGTTATGATTAACTTACCCGTGATAATTTTATTCAGGTTCCTCGTCACGGAAAAAAAAAATGCTCTCTCTTAAACTACTAGCTTTGGCTTGTTTGGGACATCCTTTGGCATCACCATCCCAGCTAGACTTGACTTCACCATACGACAAAATCGAGCTAGGTGACCTTCTCTTCTGCAATTAAAACAAGCTTTGGATTGTTTGCAGACAGTTTGTGCGGATGTGTCCCTCTGTCTCAAGATTTGAAACATACGACCGGTGGGTCGTTCTTCTTCCTTTGAAGCGGGTCTTTGGTCATTTTGCTTTTCCATCATTATTGAACCTTCTCTTCTTGAAATTTCCACTTCTATTATCTTGGTCATGATTACCAATCAAGTGGTTACCATTCATGGCATGATAATTTTCCCCACGATGGTTATCATTGTTTGACGATGGCCGCAACCCATAAATACGATTATTATCATGTTGTTGGTCGTTGCCTTTTGGTTGTCTTTGACTCATTATCGCTACCCAATAATCGAGCCCTATTCACAACATCTGAATATAAACAAAGTTTGTGAGAAATAAGGTATTGACGTATATTGGGTTTCAAACCTCTTAGAAACATTCGCGTCATTCGCTCCTCATTATCGACCAAATGGGATACAACCACACAACTCTCAAAACTTAGCCTCAGATCTTGCGACACGGTCATTGTGAGACCCCAGATTTTATCAATAAAGATTTAAATTTTGTCGAAATAATTTTTTAATGTTATGGTGTGAATTTGAGATAATATTATAGTTGTGGGTAGTATTTATAAATTTTGCAAAGTATGCAAGTGGTTATATTATATTCGATTGGTGGGGGATATTCGGTTTAGCAGGAATATTCGTATAACTACTCAATCATTGGTGGACCCTACAATGTAATTATTGTTTGATTGAGAAAACGCATAAAAAATATTTTATTGAAATAACTACGGAAGTTTTACCGCTGATCATCGTTGAACTACTTTAGGTAGTAAAAAGTATACGCAGTGTGGTTGCATAGTAGAAGATTACCTGTATTGATTATTGATGCTTATGTGAGAAGTCACTCATTTGATTCCATTATCATTTATTAATAATATGAATTATTATAGCGATAATGACGCTTTTGTTTTATTCGTATTATTAACGTAATAAAATGTAAACATCTTTTTATATAAAATGTAATACTTTATTAAAGTTATTCTATAAATAGAATATATTATATTTTATTATGCATAGTTTTGCATAGTGTTTTGCATAGTTTTGCATAGTGTTTGCATAGTAAAATGTTTTTATATAAATAGAATATATTATATTTTATTTAAAAGATTTTGCTTTAAATATGGACCGTCGATTAAAGTAAATCAATCTGACCGCTCATGGATTAATTACTATGCATTCTATTTTCCTATAAATAAAGCTCATTCCTTCATTATTTTCTTACTTAATTCAATTTAAAACTCTAGAGAGAAAATTATAGAGAGAAGCTATAGAGAGAAAATCTATAGAGAGAAAGAAGAAGAGTATTCTCGCACTTCACTACTTTGATATCCAAAGGTCTTTTTACTAGTAGGGAATATTATTTGTTGTACCTGTAAGTGGGTGTTATTCTTCTTATTCACGAAGAGAACTTCATTATTCCATTCATTATTATTCTGTTGAATAACTCAAAAAAAAGTGGCATACCCTATACATAACTCGTATATGCGCAGATACCCTATACTTGGTGAAATCCTTATATTATTCCATTCTTATTTATTCTCATTTGAATAACTCAGATACGCTGAATCCCCTATACTTGGTGATCTTCTTCTCATTATTCCATTCTTTATTATTCTCATTGGAATATCCTCGTCGCAGTGTTTTACACCTTGACCGGTTCCATTGTTTATTATTCCGCATTTATTATTCTCGCTGGAATATCCTCGTCGTGTGTTTTACACCTAATTCCGGTTCCATTGTTTATTATTATTCAAAGATTTATTATTCTGTTGATCATCCCGCTTGCAGTGAATTTCACCCGACCGGTTCCGTTATTATTATTCTCGTTGAATAACTCCGCCTATGCTAAGTACCGCATGCACGGTGATTTCCTTTGTTATTCCATTCTTTATTATACCCAAATGATTAAAACTTTGACTTCTATACTCCATGAAATTAGTAGAATATTCTTGATATTCATGTTTCATCCAAAGATCTTTCATGGAAATATTCTTCCGATCATTCTTGAATTTTACTCTACAAAACAAGATCTTGTTGACAATTTGACGTTACTAATTCCTCGGATAAAATAATTCTTGAACTTGTTTTATTGAATTATTATGTCATTATCATCATCCTCATGTTATATTATGGCTTACGTTCGTATAGATGAACTTAATATGATTATGACCGTGGATCATTCTTGTATAATCACGGCTTTGTTATAAATGATGTGATAAAAGTCCTCAAAGGGCACCGTAATGCAATGATGGATAGTTTTTGGTATGATTATGACCAGGTGATTCTAGATAGTCATGACCATTGATAATTTGATGAAAATCCTCGACCGTGGTATGTGGATGATTAGATATTGTGGTTTATTCATTAAACCGAGTTTTAGTGATAAAATTTATGAAAACCTTTTAAAACCTAAAAGATAGTAGACTTTATTTTCTACTTGACTCTTTTAATGGATCAGCATATTCACCGCAGCTTAAACCGGTTGTCTATTGTATTTTATCGCTTTAACATCATTGAAGGCTAATGATAATTTATTCTCGCATTATCTTAGTCATAATATTTCTTCTCGGGCTAGTTGAGCTCACCTTTCTTTCACCGTTTTCTTCTTGAAATGAGAATATAGCCGGGACGAAGTCGGGGAAAAGTGTGATGATCCCGAAGATAGTATTAGTAGTCCTCACTATTCTGTTAAATAGTGTGACAATAAATGTAATGAGGACTCCTTGAGTATGGATATTGTCTAAATGACAATATTCCTATTAGAACTCTCGCTTATGTTGTCGTATTGTATGTATACTTACACGACATATGTATAATTAAGTTTGTATTTGAATTTATGTACCATTTAAGTGGCGACCCAAGATGGGTGACGATACCTAATTTTTGGGGCGCCACAATTGGTATCGAGCTTAGGATATGATCCTCGGCCGAGATGTGAGATAAGAACTAGGAGGGAGAGACGGGAATTCTTTCACTAGTATGACCTACCTAAATTTATTTGGTATTTAATTGGTCTCATTAGTATAGGGATAATATGTGATATGTTAATTAACCCTTGTTTTGTGACAAGTGTTTGAGAATGGCATCCGAAAATGTTGAGATAAGCAATGAAGCACACGAGAGTGTTGATTCAAATTTCAAACAAAAGGTAACGACCAACAATACGATAATAATCATACCGGTGGCAACGGCTATCGTAACAATGATAACCATCGTGGGGGAATTATCATGCCAAGAATGGTAACCACTTCGCTATGGGTAATCATGGCAAAGATAATAGAAGTGGAAATTGCAAGAAGAGAAGGTCATTTAGCCCAATTTTGTTGTGCACCAAAGTCAAGTCTAGTCGGGACGGTGGCACCAAAGGTTGATGTGGACAAAACAAAGTCGTTGGTTTTAGGAAGTGCATTTTTCACGACTTCTCAAAAGCGAGTAAACCGAACGGGTTAGCACGGTTAGTTAATTATAAATTGCGAAGTCTATACCTTATAAGATACCGGTTCTACCCATTATTTTATCTCTCTTGCTTATGTTCAACGCTTAAATTTGACTCCGAGAAGTTAGACTTTGACTTATTGGTTGAAACTTCGTTAGGGAGCCTTCACGCTATCGCTTACTATTTTTAAATCTTGTTTGATTCAAATAAACACTTTCACGCTACTTCGTCGATCTTATCTTTTGAAAATACTTTGCCTTTGATGTGATTTTAGGAATCAATTGGTTAACTACTCATCATGCTTTTCGTAAGGTTGTTAGCTTTTATATTCATAACCAACTCCATTGTGCGAATTCAAGTAACCAAACTACTAAAGTCAATTATCATCATATCAAGCCATAAGTAAAGAGCCCCAACCTTTCGTTGTTGACCTCCTTGTGGAAATGCAATCAAGTCGTCGATTTCTCAGAGGCGACATCGTGAATGAAGATGGCAAGTTTATAGGTATCATTGTGAGGTGTTATCCAAAGTTAAGGGATAGAAGTCACAGTTGGTATTAATGTGACGTACTATTCAAGTGTTGGACGAGAGTAATGCTTTTGAATGATATTTCTATCATTAATAAATTTCTTGACGTATTCTTGAAGATTTCCTAGCCTACCCTAGAGCGTGAAATCGAATTTTGTATCGACCCCAAAGATAAAAACCCAATTCTTAAACCCTCAAATATTTCTTCAACTAAAATGAACAGTTTACGTGGTTTATGATAAAAGTCATAATAAAAGCATTGGACTAATGAAAACCATGGGTATTCATAGTATTAGTAAGTGTTATGATGAGTTATGTTGGTTATTATGTGAAAACATGAAAGTTTCTTAGAAATCACAAAGAGTTGAAAATCAGATTTTGGTGAAAAACGTAACATGAAATTCAATTGACTATATCTCCTATTATATTTTGAATTTTTGAGTGTGGTCAAGTCCTAGAGTTAGATCTATGAGTTACCTAACTAATCCAAGTGGAATTACTGGAAAAGGTGTTGTAAATTTTTGTGTGGACTGATTTTAGCAAAGGAGTGCAAAGCTGCAAAAAACCGAAAAAGCTGCTGCCATGATTTTAGAGGGGCTGTTTCGGCCACTTAAATTATGAGAAAAATTCTGGCCTTTTGGGACATGAAGGTATATGGTATAAAGTACGTCCTGTCCAAATATGAGTTCATTCTGACTTAAAATGAGCAAGTTATGACTATTTCAATATTTAGGTTTTTCCGATTTAAAAACGCTATAACCGAGTTCTATAACTCAATGACCATGAAATTTAAACTAGAAGCTCACGTTAACATGTGTAAGGTCCTGCCAAGATTTGGGAATTTTTGGAGTTAAACTTGAGGTAGCTAATTTCTTAAGGAATTAATTAGAAATTGATTTTTGAAAAATAGTAAATGAATTTTAAAATTTCCAGAAAAATATATTTTCATTATGGGATTATATTATGCTAAATCCCAGAAAAGAAATATTTTTGGGACTGATTTGGTATTTTTCATGAAAATAGTTTAGTTACGAACATATGAGTTAAATATGTTATGTGAAGTAACAAAGTTGAAAATAGGATTTTATGGCTAGAGAATCCTATATAGAGTATATGCATATTTTTTTTTATGAGGGATTTGATAATTGGTGATGATATCTTATGAGTATGGCATTTTTGAATGATTAAATGCATTATATGGTAAAGCGTAAACAATTGAGATAAATTGTTTATAAATTTAAGAAGTGATTAAAATATTGTTATAATATTAATGATATTAGATTATGAGATTATTAAGTGATTGATAACATGGGGATATTCTTGAATCCTCGGATAAATTATATTATAAAGGTTTAATATTTATCCTTTATCTCATTTGATTGATTCTTTATATCATTATCCTCATGTTTATATTATGTTGAAAGTCATTTGTGGCTTGTAAGTGCATAGATGGACTTGGTATGATTATGACCGAGGATTGTTTGTAGATAATCATAACTGTAATTGAATACACAATTATCTTTGGCCGTAGTGCATGGATAATTTGTGGTCGTGATACTAATGAATACACGATTATCTTCGTCAGTAGTGCATGGATAATTTGTGGTCGTGATACTAATGAATACACGATTATCTTTGGTAGTAGTGCATGGATAATTTGTGGTCGTGATACTAATGAATACACGATTATCTTTGGTAGTAGTGCATGGATAATTTGTGGTCGTAATACTAATGAATACACGATTATCTTCGGTCGTAGTGCATGGATAATTTGTGGTCGTGATACTAATGAATACACGATTATCTTTGGTCAGAAGTGCATGGATAATTTGTGGTCGTGATACTAATGAATACACGATTATCTTTATCTTCGTAGTAGTATGGATAATTCGTGGTCGTGATACTAATGAATATCCTCGGCCAGTAGTGCGGTGGATGATTCGATGATATGGATTAATTATCGAAATTTGAGTCTCAAAGAATGAAATATTAATTCATGGATGTTGTAAAAGTCATCTTCGCCGTAATACATCGATAGACTTGGTATGATTATGACCAAGGATTATTCGGTATAATCACGATCAGAATTGAAAACACAAATATCTTTGCCCAAGAGTGCATGGATAATTCGTGGTCGTGATACTATTAAGTCGCTGTCCTCAAAGATTATTGGTTTTACAACAGTATATCTTTAGCCCGTAGTGCAAAGATGAATTGTTAATGAATATCTTTGGCGGATTCATGAAGATGAATTTAATATTTTTAACGATAAAGGTATTCGAGGTATCCTCACCTCTTATCATACCGTGTAACGCACCCTAATTTTGAGTGCGAAATTCCATAAGGAGGGAGATTGTGAGACCCCAGATTTTATCAATAAAGATTTAAATTTTGTCGAAATAATTTTTTTTAATGTTATGGTGTGAATTTGAGATAATATTATAGTTGTGGGTAGTATTTATAAATTTTGCAAAGTATGCAAGTGGTTATATTATATTCGATTGGTCGGGGAATATTCGGTTTAGCGAGGAATATTCGTATAACTACCAATTATCGGTGGACCCTATAATGTAATTATTGCTCGGATTGAGAAAACGACAAAAATATTTTATTGAAATAACGGCGGAAGTTTTACCGCTGATACCGTTGAACTACTCCTAGAGTAAAAGTACAATGTCGTGTGGTTGCATAAGTAATATTACCTGCATTGATTATCGATGCTTATGTGAGAAGTCACCATTTTGATTCCATTATCACGATTAATAATATGAATTATTATAATGATAATGACGCTTTTGTTTTATTCGTATTATTAACGTAATAAAATGTAAACATCTTTTATATAAAATGTAATACTTTATTAAAGTTATTCTATAAATAGAATATATTATATTTTATTATGCATAGTTTTTTTGCATAGTGTTTTGCATAGTGTTGCATAAAGTGTTTGCATAGTAAAATGTTTTTATATAAATAGAATATATGATATTTTATTTAAAAGATTTTGCTTTAAATATGGACCGTCGATTAAAGTAAATCAATCTGACCGCTCATGGATTAATTACTATGCATTCTATTTTCCTATAAATAAAGCTCATTCCTTCATTATTTTCTTACTTAATTCACCGAAACTCTAGAGAGAGAAATTATAGAGAGAAGCTATAGAGAAAAATCTATAGAGAGAAAGAAGAAGAGTATTCGCATACTTCACTACTTTGATATCCAAAGTGTCTTTTACTAGTAGGGAATATTATTTGTTGTACCTGTAAGTGGGTGTTATTCTTTCTTATTCACGAAGAGAACTTCATTATTCCATTCATTATTATTCTCATTGAATAACTCAATAAAAAGTGGCATACCCTATACATAACCTCGATACGCCAGCATACCCTATACTTGGTGAAATCCTTATATTATTCCATTCTTATTTATTCTGTTGAATAACTCAGATACGCTGAAATCCCTATACTTGGTGATCTTCTTCATTATTCCATTCTTTATTATTCTCATTTGGAATATCCTCATCTCGTATGTTTTACATTCCACCGGTTCCATTGTTTATTATTCCGCATTTATTATTCTCATTGGAATATCTCGTCTGCATGTGTTTTACACCTACTTCGTTCCATTGTTTATTATTATTCAGATTTATTATTCTGTTGATCATCCTCGCTTGGTGTGAATTTCACCGACCGGTTCCGTTATTATTATTCTGTTGAATAACTCGCCTATGCTAAGCACCGCATGCACGGTGATTTCCTTTGTTATTCCATTCTTTATTATACCCAAATTGATTAAAACTTTGACTTCTATACTCCATGAAATTAGTAGAATATTCTTGATATTTGAGTTTCATCCAAAGATCTTTTCATGGAAATATTCTTCTTCGATCATTCTTGAATTTTACTCTACAAAACAAAGATCTTGTTGACAATTTGACGTTACTAATTCTCGATAAAATAATTCTTGAACTTGTTTTATTGAATTATTATGTCATTATCATCATCCTCATGTTATATTATGGCTTACGTGTATAGATGAACTTAATATGATTATGACCGTGGATCATTCTTAGATAATCATGGCTTGTTATAAATGATGTGATAAAAGTCCTCAAAGGGCCTGTAATGCAAGTGATGGATAGTTTTTGTATGATTATGACCAGGGGTGATTCGGATAGTCATGACCATTGATAATTTGATGAAAATCCTTGACCGTGGTACGTGGATGATTAGATATTGTGGTTTATTCATTAAACCGAGTTTTAGTGATAAAATTTATGAAAACCTTTTAAACCTAAAAGATAGTAGACTTTATTTTCTACTTGACTTTTTTAATGGATTGCATATTCACGCAGCTTAAACTGGTTGTCTATTGTATTTTATCGCTTTAATATCATTGAAGGCTAATGATAATTTATTCTCGCATTATCTTAGTTATAATATTTCTTCTTGGGCTAGTTGAGCTCACCCTTTTTCTTTCACCGTTTCTCTTCGAAATGAGAATATAAATTGGGACGAGTCGGGAAAAGAGTGATGATCCCAAGATAGCATTAGTAGTCCTCACTATTCTCATTAAATAGTGTGACAATAAATGTAATGAGGACTCCTTGAGTATGGATATTGTCTAAATGACAATATTCCTATTAGAACTCTCGCTTTATGTATTGTCGATGTTACACCACGATGTATAATTAAGTTTGTATTTGAATTTATGTACCATGTAAGTGGCGACCCAAGATGGGTGACGATACCTAATTTTGGGGGCGCATCATACATATTGTTTTTTCTCCACTTTTGATGAACTCCACCTCCTTCATGTGACGAATACTTTCGGAAAGTACTTGTTGTTGAATGTTCTTGAACTTCTCCCAAGAAATCTTGAAAAAGGCCAATGCAGATATGCTTTTACTGATTCCCACCAAGAATCCGCCTCTTCACGCAACATAAAGGTGGCAAATGGAACCTTTTGCTCCTCTCGAGCATCCCAAGATATCAAATATCTTGGTGATCTGCTTTAACCACGCCTCCGCTTTTAAGTGGTTCTCGGCTTTCCCAAAAACTCCGGTGGTCCCAAATTGAATCGCTTAATGCGACTAACCGTGGTTGCCATTATTTCCACCTATATTTTGAACATGAGTCTCTCTTACCTGTTGTTGCATGAATTGCATAAAGCCTCTGAACATTCCATCGTTCATCATTTGGTCAGTGTTGTTGTTTACAGGAGGATTATCGCCTTCCTGATGCACATTATCCTGATTATTGATATGTGGAGACTCAACGGTCTCCTGTGCTCCATTGCTATTTTCAACATTCTCGGATGTCATTTTCAAATACTGCCACAAAACAAGGGTTAATTAACATATCACACGTTATTCCTATACTCTGACCAACCAATTAAATATCAAATAAACTTAGGTAGGTCATACTAGCGAAGAAATTTCCCGTCTCTCCCCTCCTAGTTCTTGTCTCACATCTCAGCCAGGGATCATATCTCTAAGCTTTGATACCAACTGTGACGCCCCCAAAATAGGTATACATCACCCATCTTGAGTCGCCAAATACATGGTACAGAATTCAAATACAAACTTAATTATACAATATGAGCTGTGAGTTTTAATACAATTATTATCTTCTAGACAGTATTCAAACTCAAAATATGACAAAACATAATATGAGAGTTTTAACACGAATATTGTCATCTAGACAATATCCACACTCAAATTCAATCTTATTACATTTATTATCACATTATTTCATAGAATAGTGAGGACTACTAATGTTATCATCTGGACTTTCAATCCGTTCCCCAACTCGTCCTAGCTATATTCTCATTTCCTGAAGAGAACAGTGAAGGAAAGGGTGAGCTCAACTAGCCTGGTAAGAAATATTATGACTAAGATAATGCAGAATAAATTATCATTAGTCTTCAACAATGTTAAACCGATAAAATACAATAGACATCAAGTTTAATCGCAATTTAACAAGCAATCCATTAAAAGAGTCAAGTAGAGAATAAAATCTACTATCTTTTATGATTTAAAAGGTTTTTCATCACTTTTATCATTTGAGACTCAAATTTTAATAAATAATCCACATCATCCCCACACTACTGCCAAGAATATTCATTAAGATCACGACCACAAATTATCCATGCACTACGCCAAGGATTTTCGTGTATTCATCAACTATTCCCCGATCATGCCATAAAATAATTCATCTTTTGCACCTCGTCAAGAGAATCCATAGCCATAATCATACCAAAAACGTCCATCAATGAACTACGGCCAATAAGGACTTTTTCACATCATTTGTAATATTACTACCATGATTATACCGAATAATCCTCGGTCATAATCATACCAAGTCCATCTATGCACTACAAAGCCACAGATGACTTTCAACATAATATAAACATGAGAATGATGACAATGACATAATAATTCAATAAAACAAGTTCAAGAATTAATTTATCCAGAACCAATAACGTCCAAATTGTCAACATGATATTTCTTTGTAGAGTAAAATTCAAGAATGCTCGTAAGAATATTTCATGAAAAGATATCGGATGAAGCGCAAATATCAAGGATATTCCACTAATTTCATGGAGTATAAAGTCAAAATTTTAACCAACCGAGTATAATAAAGAATGAAATAACAAAAGAAATCATCGTGCATCGCGATAGATCGCATGCATGTGATATTCCAATGTAATAATAAATAATCGGAACCAGTCACGCGAACGCATGCATGTGATATATTCTAACGTAATAATAAATAACGGAACCAGTCGTGCAAAATTACACCGGCAGTGTTGTTCCAATGTAATAATAAATAATGGAACCAGTCACGCGTAAACGCATTGCATGTGATATTTCGACGTAATAATAAAGAATGGAATAACAATGTAATTCACCACGATACGATGTAATCGCATGCATGTGTTATTCCAATAAAATAATAAATAATGGAACCAGTCACGCCAGAACGCACATACATACATATATATTCTACGAATAATAAAGAATGGAATAATAGAAGAATTTCACCATGTATGCGTTTTCAGACATACAAAGTTATTCCAACATAATAATAAAGAATTGAATAACAGAAGAATTTCACCATGTATGCGGTACTTTGCATATAAAGGTTATTCCAATAGAATAATAAGGAATGGACTAACAGAAGAATTTCACCAAGTATAGGGTAGTCCCCGTATACAGGTTATTCCAAAAATAATAAAGAATGGAATAACAGAAGTTTTCTTCATGAATACGAAAGAAATAATACCCCTTACGAATACAACAAATAATATCCCTTACGAGTACAACAAATAATATATATCCCTTACGAGTACAACAAATAGTATTCCTTACCTTATAAAGAAGAGTACTCCGACGAGTAGGGCAAGGATATACTTGAAGAAAACTTGCAATACGCTCAAAGCTTTTTAAACTCTAAAGAAATATGCTCAAGATTATAGAAGAAAAATTCTCTCTACAGTTTCTCTCTCTAGAGTTTCAGTGAATTCGTAAGAAATAATGAAAGAATGAGCTTCTATTTATAGAAGAATGGATTGAATAGTAACTAATTCATGAATGGTCCAGATTGATTTAATAAAATATTCTAATAAAATAAAATCTTTTTAAATAAAATATAATATATTCTATTTATAATCTAATAAAACGAATAACTTTATAAAAGTATTCTGCTTTATATAAAAGATTTTACTATGCAAACACACTATACGAACACTATGCAAACACTATACATAATAAAATATAATATATTCTAATTATTGCTTAATAAAATAAATAACTTTATAAAAGTATTCTGCTTTATATAAAAAGATTTTATGTAAGACCTCAATTTTTTTAAATAAAAGGAATTTCCTTTATTTATTATCTTGAAATAGTAAGGGTTGATTTGATTAATGTGGATAGTTAAGGGTTAAATACGCAAATATTTCAAAATAAGCAAGTGGTTATAAAATATTCATTTTGCTCAGAATATTCGTTTGGTCGTGGAATATTCGTCTCGCTTCTGAATATTCGCATTTACTATAGCATGACCATGTGTAGGCCCATAACTTCAAAAGCGATTGGATGAGAAAACGACAAAGTTTGGGTGGTTATAAATAACGGCGTAGTTGTTACCAAGTAAGACCGTAGTCATTCTGCAAGATTAAATATTTGGAATACCGTGGTTAAAATACACGAATACGCGCGTGGACAAAGAAGCTACGGTATTACATGATTTGTTGAATTATTGATCCTTACGTGAAGGCACTACTCAATAATTATTACGTGAGTTATTGCTCAATAGTTTATTTTATTGATTCAATAATTGCATTGCGTTGGTATTTTATATTATTCTTTGCTTCAATAATTGTCAACGTGCACAATATTTCCCATTATCGATCAATAATTCATATTATTTGAATAATATTATTAGATAACATTATTGGCAATGTCTAGAAAGTTACGCTTCTAAGGAGAGGTTTGGTCACCTAATCATGCCATTGATGAGGAGATCCTTATTGAAAGCCCCTTTCCTGAGGAGCAACACTGGTTGTCATAAATGTAAATGGATTCTCGTAATATTATTTGTGAATAATTAATTATTGATTCATATGATAAGGAAATATTTATTTTATGTGAATATAAATGATGAATTTATTTATGTGGTTATTAATGAAGGAATTAATGTTGAGATGTTTTATTTGTATTTTGCCGGATTGGAGGTATTAAAAGATCAAATCGGTTATTATTACACTTTTATTGTGTGAGTTATAATATTTAATCCGACCGTTGGATCGTTGTAATTTTTGGATATGTTATACATATATAAGTTGAGTATATGTCCACAAATTTTGAGCCCGTTAAAATGAACGAATGATTTGTTATGAATTTTAAGAGGTGGTTGATTCGAAAATTAGGTTTATAATTGATTTTGGTGGAAAATTCTAGAATTGAGTGGGCCCCACTTGTGGTTGGTGAAGAAATGTGCTGAATTTTATTTCAAATGTGGTGGGTGGGAATAGTAGCGAGTAAAGCCATCGAAGTTGCGAGTTAAGTGCTGCTTTGCTGTGCTAACATTTTCCTATAAATAGGGCTAAGTTTAGAATTGAAAATCACACCGAAAACAAAGTTTTCTCTCTTTCTATTATATTATTGAAGCGTATTTTGTGAGTATTTAGATACTTTGAGAGTTGCTGTCAATTACAAGTTTCATTCAAGATCACTTCCGACCTTTCCTTCCGGCAATCTTGATTCTTTGAGGTAAGGGATGTTATTTTCTTCTCAAATGATATTAATTCTTCAATATCATTATCTTTGAAATATTGGTTGGTACTTTTTATCAAATTTGGAACTTTTTCATGTCAGGTTACTATTCATGAGTTACTATTCACGAGTTACTATTCATGAGTTACTATTCACGAGTTACTATTCACGAGTACTATTATTCATGAAGCGTGAAGATGTTTTTTGTGAATTTCTATTTTGGGTGTCGGAGTTACTATTCACGTGATACGGAACTATTCACGTGATACGGCACTATTCACGAATCTGATGCTTATTCAATTAAAATGAAAATTTTTCTTTTAAGTCTAAAATATCTATTCGGATACTAGCTTTGATTGTATCCATGTTTTGATCATTCTTGAATTTTACACCACTATGATTATTTTGAGGTATTGTTGGACATGGATAAAATAAAGTCACGAATCCTTAATCCTTAATCCTTGTCATTTTGTTTCACCGATTCGTTTTTTTAAAAATATTTTCATCATCCTCGCCTTAAATGATGATATTATTGAATATCTTTGGCCCATAGTAAAGATGAATGATTTCGAAGAATATCTTTGGCACGTAGTGCAGATGAATGATTTCTGAAGAATATCTTTGCCTGTAGTGCAAAGATGAATGATTTCGATGAATATCTTTGGCCGTAGTGCAAAGATGAAGCGGTGTTTAAATGAACATATGACCGAGTGATGAATATCTTTGGCCTTTAGTGCGAAGATGAACAGTGTTGAGATGAACACGACCGATTGATGAATATCTTTGGCACCGTAGTGCAAAGATGAATATTTGATTTGAGATGAATATTGATTGATGTTACAGGATAAAATATTGATGATGGATCGTTAAATTCATAGATTATAGTGGATTTCATTCTCGTAACTCTTCTTATGAATTATTATTTCATTGCGAATATTGATCCGAAACTTGTTGTACATTGTATTCTATCGATTTTTCTCTGTTGGAGTTGTATATTATCTTAGTCATAACATTCTTTTCTTGGCTAGTTGAGCTCACCCTTTCCTTGTTGTTCCATTTTTCTTCTCGGGGAGGCGAGAATGTAATGAGTACTTGAGTCGGGTATGGAATGAAGGTTCTAGAGAGAGTTGTTTAGTAGTCCTCACCATTATTGTAAAATAATGTATCAATAAATGTGATGAGGATTTATTTGAGTATAAATATTGTCTGAAGATAATATTTGTATTTAAACTCACGATTTTTATTGTTGTGATAATAAAGTTGTAGTTGTTTCGCATACTACGATGTATTTGGCACTCAGAATGGGTTGGATGGAATGGACCTATTTTGGGGTCGTCACATTTTACTATGCAAAATACTATGCATAATAATATATAATATATTCTAATTATTGCCTAATAAAATAAATAACTTTATAAAAGTATTCTATTTTATATAAAAAGCTTTTCTGTTTTTTATTACATTAATAATACTAATAAAACAAACTTCATCATTATTATTATAATTCACACTATTAATCGAATTCGTTCTCCAGGAAAGAGGGCTTTCCATAAGAATTTCTTCCTATCATGGCATGAATTAGGTGACCAAACATCTCTCCTCGTAACTTTTTGACATCGTTAATATTAAAAATAATAATATTAATAACTCGTCATCTCAATTATTGATTTAATAATATATAAAATATCGACAATAATTGAATCAAATAACGTGAGATACTATGCAACAATTCTTCAAGCAATAATTGAACAAAACCGGTGACTTCTCACGTAAGCATCAATAATCAATACTTGTGTGTTACTATGCAACCATCGCCATTCATCGCATCACATTACCGAAAGTAGTTCAACAATGATAACGTTAAAACTTTCGCCGTTATTTTCATAAAAATATTTTTGTCGCTTTTCAATCCGATCATAATTCCATTCCGTTATGAAGTCCACTAATGATTGTGTTGCCGCATTTAATATTCCCCGACACAAGGAATATTTCCCGACCAATCGAATATAATATAACAACTTTCATACTTTGCAAAATTTATAAATATTACCCACAACTATAACATTATATTAAATCCACACCATAATATTCAAAAAAAAAAATTTGAGAAATTTAAATCTTTATTCGTAAATTTGGGATTTTATAACAACCACATATCAACAACAAAAAATATTGTTATCATTTTCAAGGGTGATATTTAAAACTTAATTTCTCATTCATTAATTATCTCATGAATTTGAGCTTCCAAATACTTAATTTTAATCTACTCATGGAGTAGAACACATTAATATTTTAATTCATTTCAAATGATTAATGAAACCCACTTTAAATTAGGCTCAAATTCTAACAATATATCATTTCATTCCGTGTTCAAATTTCTTACTGCATTCATCTCATTCAAATTTTTTTATACATTCAAAATTTTTTATTCAGTTTTATTAAATAGTCCCTTTTGGTGTTTGTTTACATATTAATAGTTCATCTCTTAATACATCTTAATAGCCCATATTTTTATATTAAGTGATCCTCATAGATATGATACAAATATATATGAGTCTAAATTATTTAGATTATCTTAATATAAAGATGTAGATTATTAAGATTTATTAAGAGTTGGGTTGTTAAGATGCATTAAGATGCAATCAAACACCATAGTCAAATCTAATATCTTGTCTTAGGAGTAGTTTGATAAAAACTAAATGAAACTGATCTGAATGAGCTAAATGAAACTGAATACTGAATATTGAATGAAAAAAGTTGTTCGATACTTTCTCAGTTCCATAATAACTGTCTTTTTAGCTTCACACACATGAATTAAGAAAGTCATTTAATACTATCATTTAAAAATTAAAATTTATATGTAATTCCATCACTATCCCTTTATGGAAATTTGGAAACTATTAATGCAAGGGAGAAAATTTATTGGGAGAATGAGAGAAGTTATAGGTAATATAGAAAAATAAATAATTTATTCTCCTAGAAAGTTGTAAACGACAAATAAACTGAAACAAATTTTGTTATTTTAAAAAGACAATTATTATGAAACCGAGGGCTCGGAGTAATTGACATGTCTGAAATATCTGAATAACATATTTTTATTATTTTACCCCTCTGAAAAAAAAATTAAAATTGTTGTAAATTTATTTAACATTACTTAATATAATAGCTAATATTATAAAAAAAATAATAATTTATTCAGCAGCCCATTCAACCAAAAAAATGACACTAAACCATTCAGCCTAAATCGTCTAAATGGCTGACTAATTCAACTAAGAATTTTTTTTAAAATAAATACATTGACCAATTTAACTATTCAGTGCGTAACAAACAGCTACTTAATCCGAATAGGATTTAGAAGTTCCAGAACAAGAGTCACTAATATGAGATACAAGTTGTAATCAAGTTTAATACTCTCTCCGTTCCTTAATATAGGTCGTTTTAGAGTTGTGCACAAATATTAAGAAAATAATTGTAAAACATTAAATATACTATCAATTGTTTATATTACCCTTATATTAGAAAAAGAGTATTATTTATTGGTCAAAAAATAGTGAGAGAACCTAAAGTTATATTTATTACATGAGGTAATATTAAAAATTAAATAATTAATATTTATTTAAAATTCTCAAACGACTTATATTTAGAAATAAAAATAATTTTCTAAAACGACTTATATTAAGTAATTGATGTAGTATCACATAATGATAACCAGAACTATCAAAATACTGAATTAATCGGTCACAATCAACTATCAAAATAATGATTTGATGGACACGATGAACTATCAAAATAAATAATGATTTGATAGTCACAATAGTCTAACAAGAGAGACGTCACCTTTTGACCTAAAATTTCCCTATTTATCCATACAAAATTTGAAGTATTCACATTATGGAATTCATACCAAAAAAGAAAAATTACACCTTATACCAAAAAAATTTACAGTTTAATTGAATAGAACGAATTTAAACCTTATACCAAAAAAATTACTATTTAATTGAACAGTAAGAATCAATGTTTTTAACCATATCTTCTAAACATGAGAATAATTTTTTGGTTATTTTTATTCCTTATCATGCTTAAAAGAAATGCTAAAAAACGACTTAAGTGCTAAAAATGAGGGTTATTTTAACTCCTATCTGTTAAAAAATATGAGAAGTGCTAAAAAAAAAATAATATGAGTATTTAATTTAAGGTTTAAATATAAATTATTACTTTAAATTATTAATTATTTTTGTTTTGATGATCGAACTTTCAATTTCCTCAATTAAATAATTAAATTATTAATTTTTTTACTTTAATTCAATTATAATTATCACGTCATAAATTAATAACTGTGACATATGGTGTGCTTGTGATTATGTGCCCAGTTAAGACTCGTTTTTAATTTAATTTAGACCATTTCATAGAATTAAAAGTGTAGAAATATATATAAAAAAAATTTGAATTTAATTTTTTTTTAACAAATTCATCAAACCATGCATCATCATTTTCAATACACCACCATCCTAGTCATTCCACAAGATCTATTAACGGTCAAAAAGGTGCCCCTAGATTAGGTCTGGCAAAATATGATTATGAGTTGGTTTTGATTTTTAAAATATAGTTATAGATTCATTTAAAAATTAAAATCATATTAACCATATTAACCATATTAACCATTTTAATATTGTTATGGGTTATGGATTTCATGAAGACCTGATTTGACATTAATATTGTGACGCCCCCAAAATTAGGTATACGTCACCCATCTTGGGTCGCCACTTACATGGTACATAAATTCAAATACAACTTACTAACCTATCTGTCGTGTACAATACGACATAAACTGTGAGTTTGAATACAAATATTGTCTACTAGATATTATACAAACTCAAAAGGAGTCCTCATTACAACTATTATCACACTATTTCACAGAATAGTGAGGACTACTAATGCTATCCTCTGGACCATTACTCCGCTCCCCGACTCGTCTCAAATATGTTCTCATTTCCTCAAGAGAACAATGAAAGAAAGGTGAAATCAACTAGCCCAAAATTAGAAGAAATATTATGACTAAGATAATGCGTAATAAATTATCATTAGCCTTCAACAAAGAAGTTAAACCGATAAAATACAATAGACAACCGGTTTAATCATGCATGAATATCGCAATCCATTAAAAGAGTCAAGTAGAGAATAAAATCTACTATCTTTTAGGTTTTAAAGGTTTTCATCAATTTTTTATCGCCGGAGACTCAAACTTAATAAATAAACCACCACATCTAATCATCCTCGCACTACGGTCCAAGGATTTTCATCAAATTATCAATGGTCACGACTATACCAAATCACCCCAGGTCATAATCATACCAAAAACTATCCATCACCGCATTACAGTGCCATCGAGGACTTTTTATCACATCATTTATAACAAGCCACGATTATACCGAATGATCCCTCATCATAATCATACTAAGTTCATCTATGCACGTAAAGCTAAAAGATAACATAATATATCACGAGGATGATGATGATGACATAATAATTCAATAAAACAAGTTCAAGAATTATTTTATCCGAGAATTAAGTAACGTCCAAATTGTCAACAAGATATCTGTTTTGTAGAGTAAAATTCAAGAATGATCGTAAGAATATTTCCATGAAAAAGATATCTGGATGAAACGCAAATATCGAGGATATTCTACTAATTTCATGGAGTATAAGTCAAAGTTTTTAACCAACCCAGATAATAAAGAATGGAATAACAAAAGAAATCACCACGCATGCAGATTGTGATGATGATGTTATTCCAATGTAATAATAATAACGAAACCAGTCGTCGTGAAATTCACAATCGATAGGATGATCCAATGTAATAATAAATCTTTGAATAATAAACAATGGAACCGGTCCTTGTAAAAAACACACGCATGTGATATTCCAATGAATAATAAATGCGAATAATAAACAATGGAACCAGTCCCAGATAAAACACACGCATGTGATATTCCAAATGTAATAATAAAGAATGGAATAATGAAGAAGATCACCAAGTATAGGGGATTCAGCGTATACGAGTTATTCCAATGTAATAAATAAGGATGAAATAACATAAAGGATTTCACCAAGATAGGGTATCGCCATATATACAGTTATGTATAGGGATACCACTTTAACAAAGTTATTCCAATGTAATAATAATGAATGGAATAATGTAGGTTCTCTTCATGAATACAAACGAATAATATCCCTTACGAATAATAAAAATAATACCCTTACCGTAGTAAAAAGACACCGGATATCAAAGTAATAAGCACTGTATCACTCTTCTTCTTTCTCTCTATAGATTTTCTCTATAAACTTCTCTATAATTTCTCTCTCTGTAGTTTCAAATTGAATTCGTAAGAAAATAATGAAGGAATGAAACTCATTTATAGAAAATAGAATGCATAGTAATTAATCCATGAAACTATCTGGCCCGATTTACTTTAATCGACTATCCATATTTAAAGCAAAATCTTTTAAATAAAATATAATATATTCTATTTATATAAAAATATTTTACTACGCAAAACACTATCTTGACACTATCGCAAAACACTATGCAACACTACGATAATAAAATATAATATATTCTATTTATGTAATAACTTTAATAAAATATTCTCATTTTATTTAAAAGATGCTTCGCTTTTATTACGCTAATAATAATGAATAAAATAAAACGCCATTATCGCTATAATAATTCATATTATTAATCGACAATAATGGAATCAAACCGGTGACTTCTCACATAAGATCAATAATCAATACCGCAAGGCTTACTATGCAACCACACGACATCGTACTTTTACTACCGAAGTAGTTCAACAAGATCAATGTAAAACTTCCGTCGTTATTTCAATAAAATATTTTTGTCGCTTTCTCAATCCGACAATAATTTCATTAGAGGGTCCACCAATGATTGAGTAGTTGTGACGAATATTCCCTCGCTAAACCAATATTCCCGACCAATCGAATATAATATAACCACTGCATACTTTCAAAAAATTTATAAATACTACCCACAACTATAATATTATCTCAAATTCACACCATAATATTAAAATTATTTCGACAAAATTTAAATCTTTATTGATAAAATCTGGGGTCTCACAAATATTATGTGATTATGTATATACCCCTTACCCCCACCACACTCCACCCTAACCCCACTACCACTAAAAAAAAATAATATTATGTGATTATGCCCCTTATCCCCACCCCACCCCACCCCACCCCACCCCACCCCAACCAAACCAAAAATAATAATATGTGATTATGATATACCCTTTACCCACCCCCTCCCACCCCCACCCCCACCCCCACCTACCTATCCACCCACCCCACCACCCCCACTACTACTAAAAAAATAATATTATGTGATTATGTATATACCCCTTTATCTCCCACCCCAACCCACCCCACCCACCCACCCACCCCAACCCAAACCCAACCAAAATAATAATATTATGTGATTATGTATATACCCCTTACCCCATCCCCACTTCCACCCACACCCACCCCACCACTCTCTCCCAAAACAAATTAATATTAAGCGATTATGTATGCACCACCCACCCTCTACCCTCACCCACCCAAAAAAAAATAATCGTGTTTGATGCTAAGTTCTTGAGAGAAAGTCGCAATCAATAGAATATGGGTTGAAAAATGGTTAACCAGTTAATTAACTATATTTGTTTTAAAAATATGAGTTCAAACTTTAACCAACCTGAATAAATAAAAATGATTAACCGACCCATTTGATTTCAGTTAATATAGTTTGACCCAACAGTTAACTACTTATATTGTCAGGTCTACCCTAGATCCATTATCAGTCACAAAGGTGAAGGCTTGCAGCCGCCTAAACCATAGCAAACCTTAACCGCCATCGTCAGCTCCCTTAAATACCCTATTATTAGAGAAAAAATGAAAAGAAAGAAATACAAAAAAAAGGTGGAGAAGACTCTAAACCAAGCAAACACGACTAGCTGGTGTGAATGATTGTGATGTGGTTCAGATTGTAAATTGGATACTTGTAGTGTGGAAGTCTCAATTTTTTTTTTTTGTCTCAACTAGATTTAAAGTGATGAGATTAAATATTTTAATGTTACTTTATTACATAATTAATCACAATAAGTATATATATATATATATATATATATATATATATATATATATAAAACCAACGTAAAGATGCATGACAAATCATTTAAAATACTTTTTGAGATTAAATATCGAAGACTACCCTAGTATTACCCTTGTAAATTACTGAATAACAACATTCATAAATACTCTAGTCAATCTAACCTACAAGTTTAAACCGAGGTTTCAATTAAACTCTATCGATCTTGACCTTAACAATTTTGCTATATATATATATATAGATTGTCTTGTCGGCTAGATTATTGTTTTCGTTTTCATATAATATATGGAACCTAGAGAATTACTGCAAACTTTTAAGTGATTAATTAAGGCCGTTATGCTGCCATATATAGCAATAACTTTTATTGAAAGTTTAAAATATCGTTGAAATAAATGTACAAATATAAAATTAAATATGTATTTACTTTGACAACCGTCATAATTAAAACATTTTATCATATGGTACTCCTTATGCTTGTAAAAATGCAGGATCAATGATATATCGAATAAATAGTAGGAGATCAAGACATATTTTAATATATATATATATATATATATATATATATATATAATTCCTTACTTTTTACCACTCTCTTCGCCATTTTTTTTCTTCAAAATAACTCGTTATATTATTTAAAACAATATTATTTAATTACATAAGCATGAAAGCATGGTCAAATTCGTCTACCAATATTATAGACGACACATAATTAGAAATTAGCAACTAAATAGTACCTTTAGTCAAGTAAACCAGTCGTATTAATCTATAAACATATATAAATGTAGCAATATTAATTGACACCCAACTACTTAATTAATCATTAAAATAAGAAGCCAATATGCATGTGATCTGTCTGTTAATTTAAAGTAACAAGAAAATCAATATTATTATCCGCTTGTTATCTTCTCCATCAAATATATCAATATCATGCATTCAAGTCCTGACCTAACATATATTTTTCCCACCACATAACTCAAATTGAAGTCAGATATTCTGAACCAAATTACCCCTTCACATCTTGAATTGAATGTCATCACGTGCATGCATGCCGATGGCACGTGCCATGTCACCTTACCTACCTACCTAAAGCTGAGACTCCTCGATCGATCCTCCTCAAGGTTGTCCCGGAATGAAAGGTCTCTTGGAGACCACCTCGTCCCAAATCTCCATAAAAGCTTCAACAATAATCCCATGTTGGGTCGGATCATTTAGCTCCAAGAACAGGTTGAGAAGCTCTTGAAGCTCCCCCTTGGAGTAGATTTCTCTTTCTATAATCATTTGAAGCATCGATTGCCGGAAATCGTTATACGGGTCATCGGAATCTTTCACGACAGCGATGCTCCCGGCGGTTTTGGCAGTGGCGGGATAATTTTCATGTTCGGAACAATTTTGAGATAATGAATCAAGATTGAGAGAAAATGTGGTGGAAGTGTAGTCGTCTTCATCATCATCACCCGCACCTGCACCTTTTTCTGAAAAGCTTGATGAAGAATTGTAAAGACTGGTGGGTTTTTGGTCCATGAGAGATTTGGGCTTGGGCTGGATGATGTCCGACTGCTTGAGTTTGTTACAGCCACAGCCTGAATTGGTTTTGAGTATGTTCCAAATGAGCTTTTTCTTGTTGGAAGACATATATATACATATATATATATATATATATATATATATATATTCTGATGGAGAGTACTGATAGAAGAAGGGGATTTTTGGGGTAGGGACTTGGATGGATTTTAGTTTTAGATCTCATCCAATCTGTCGTGGAGGAGAAGGAAGTATTTTAAGAGGTAGTTGACTCTTTAATTAAGGATATATATATATATATTTGTTGAAAGATCATTCATTCATTTCACTTATCTTCTTTCTTAAGAATCTCTTTACATGACAGTTTTCTACGTGATACAACCGTCGCCTTCATACTTTCTTTTAGCGATCTTATATATGTTGTCCGTCAATCACTAAAAGTATAGATTACGGTTGTATAACCAAAATCGTCATTTGATCCGGCTACCAAAGTGTAAAGAAATATGTTAGTGAAGAAGATAGAGTAGATGACTGATCCTCGCTTCTATATATATATATATTCCTGATGCTGATGATAGGTACTGTTTTTAATTTATGTTTATCCAATGTCATCACTATTATATACCCCCTCCGCGAAGGGAGGGAAGGAGAGAGCATTTTGTATTTTACCGCGCGCTATAGAATTATAATTTTTAAGTTAAGTTATGGGATAATATTGAAAGAAAATACTTCCTCCGTCTTAAATTATCTGTTGTTTTAACAGAAAAATTTTGTCCCACAATATCTGTTTTTTTAAGATTTCAATGCATTTTTTTTTTGTTTTTCAAGTTTGCCCCTTTACCTTAATTGTTGATAGTCAATTACTCATTCAAGTCTCTCTCTTTTTAAGATCCTTTTCATATTCCCACAAATAAGAATGTGATTGCCAATGTTATGCTTCTTAAAAGACCTTGACACACTCTTCCATGGACAATCTCCTTTTACTAAAGCCTTAATTGCATAAAATAAAAAATTAGCACATAAGGGTATTTTAGTATTTTTATCACACATATTGGTATGTGTGTAGAACTCTAGAACAACAGATAATTTGGGACGGAGGGAGTAAGATTTAGTACTTTGAATCCACCCGGCCCGGCCCACTCCCAGTAGCTAAATTTGAACTAGATAGCTAGCATTAACAAGATGGAATGATGAACTGCTGCATCACTACGTACACGTACAGGAATAAGGTGTTAACCGGCTGGCTAGCTCATTCAATTTATCTTTCAAATTAATTAGTAACCTTGATAGATAGATACTAATTGTCATGCACTAATGAGACTGGCAGAAAGGGAACCTTTGCATTGGCATATGCTGTACGTGAATAAATTCCATAAGGTTTAAATCCTCCTATAAATCTTCTCGCACACATTGTTGGACATATATATATAGAACTAGGAAAAAAAAGTTTACAAAGAAAACAAACTTGTAGAGAAATCTCTCTCTCTCTCTCTCTCTCTCTCTCTCTCTATATATATATATATATATATATATATATATATATATATGAGACTTAATTCACCCACTCATGTATATAGATTCGGTTATATACCAAACATGTTCTGGGCATCTGTCCAATACCATTCATAGTTACGTTGATTCCTATTGAGGCTAGCTCTGGTTAATTAGATTTTAATGTGTGTGTTGTGTTGTGTTGTGTTGAGTTGACACATTCGGACTCCATGATAAAGATTAAGGCTGCATTATTTTATCAAACACAGAAATATATTAAAAATATTGTAATATGTTACAAAAGATAAAAAGCCAAGAATTGAAATAATAATCCTTTCAACAAAATAATAGAGAATAAAGAAGAAAGTCGATCATATATATATATATATATATAAACAATATTTAGTGGACAAAGTTTTCTGAATCGGCCTAATAGAACACCTATGGGCGCTGAAGAAAACTAGTCCAACAAACTCCACAACTTTTTTTTTAATTTCTTCATTATGAAAAATTCTGTTTAAAATCAATTGCGAAAAAATTAATCTGTATGAAAAAACAAAATTTACAATTCTTTTAAGTTATAAGAAAGAGTGAAAAATGTGAATGTTTAATATATTATCATGATTTTTGTTAAATAAATTTTATGTTGTTAATTATTAGAAGATTTTTATATTTATATTTTTGACTACTAAAGTTATTTAAAAATAACAAATAATTAAATTAATAAAAAATATTAATTAAATAAATTAATAATAAAATATGTAAGATCCCAAATTATTAATAAATGAAATTTATTTTCCTCTATTTATTATTTTGAAATAAGTAAGGGTTGATTTGATTAATGTGATAGTTATGGGTAAAATACGCAAATATTTCGAATAAGTTAAGTGGTTATAAAATATTCATTATCGCTTAGAATATTCGTTTGGTATTGAAATATTCTTTGGCATCAGGAATATTCGCATTTACGGCAAGACGCTTTTTATGGGCCCCATATAACTGAAAGCGATTGGATGAAGAAAACGACAAATATAAGTTGTTTAAAAATAATCTACAGCGTAGTTATTCAAGTTAATCAATGTTAAAATACCTCGGTGGTTAAAACACAAGAAGATACCAGATTGCACCAATTATTGATTCTTACGTAAGAAGGCACTACTCAATAATGGTTACGATAATTACCGCTCAAGATTTTATTGATTTAATAATTCTTTGCGTTGATATTTTATATTCTTCATATTTCAATAATTGTCATTACACAAGATTTTTCATTATCTAGCGATAATTCATATTATCCTAATAATATTATTGGATAACATTATTGCAATGTCTAGAAAGTTCGCATCTAAGGAGGGTTTGGTCACCTAATTGCGCTAGAGTGAGAGAGATCCTTATTGGAAAGCCCTCTTTCCTGGGCAACTACCAGTTGCCAAGATCTCATGATTCATAATATTATTTGTGAATAATTAATTATCGATTTATATAATGAGGAAAATATTGATTTTATGTGGATATAGATGGAGAAAATTTTTAATGTGATAATTGTTGAAAATTAATTTTGTAAGACCCTCAACTTATTATTAATGAAATTTAATTTTTCTATTTATTATTTTGAAATAGTAAGGGTTGATGTGATTAATGTGGATAGTTAGGGGTAAAATACGTGAAATATTTCAAAATAAGCAAGTGGTTATAAAATATTCATTGTTGTTTAATATTAGTTTGGTCATGGAATATTAAATCTTTCGCTTCTGGGAATATTCGTATTTACACTAGCATGACCAATGTGGGCCCATAACTGAAAGCGATTGGATGAAGAAACGACAAATATAAGTTGGTTAAAAATAATCTACAGAAGTTATTACCGCTAATACTTGTTAAAATACTTTATGGTTAAAACACAAGAAGACATTACCAGTATTGCACCAATTATTGATTCTTATGTAAGAAGGCACTACTCAATAATGGTTACATGTAATTATTGCTCAAAGATTTTATCGAGTTAATAATTATCGCGTTGATATTTTATATTCATTGTTGTTTCATAATTGTCATTACACAATATTTTTCATTATCGAAAGCTAATAATTCATATTATCTCAATAATATTATTAGATAACATTATTGGCAATGTCTAGAAAGTTCATGTCTAAGGAGAGGTTTGGTCACCTAATTGCAAGGCTACCAAGAAGAAGAAATTCTTATTGGAAAGCCCTCTTCCCTTGAACCGTCCCGTTTATCAATATTGTGAGTCTGTAATATTATTTGTGAATAATTAATTATTGATTCATATGATGAGGAAAATATTAATTTTATGTGGATATAGATGGAGAAAATTTTTAATGTGACAATTGTTGAAATTGAAATTTTATCTTTTCCGATAAAATAATTCATTTAAATATATTATTATATTTTAATAATATAATAATGGTGATATTTTTACAACGAATGTGGGATATATGAGTATACTGAGGAGGAAGAGTATTTTGTTGCAATAAATGTTTAAAACATGTTAAACATGCTCGATGGACCCTATTTATCGATCAAATTTGATTATAATGTAAAAATTGCTTCGCTTTGTGGATTTTGGTCAATTTCTGTTTGGAATTGGAAAAACTTTCTTCAGTAAAGTTGTAGAGAATTGAATTTCCTATAAAAACTCATGATTCGAATTTTCTGATAAAAGGGCTATTTATTGTGAATTATTGAAGTTCCGAAGCTCAGAAATAATTGATTTTTGGAAGTTTTAATTATTATTTTAAAGAAAAACGTTTTTTTTGCATTTAAGTGGGCTAACATGTGATATTAATTGCTGAAATCAGATCTTCAAATATGGGCTAAGGAAATTTATAATATATATTAATATTTTATTAAATTTTCTAACTTTGTGTTCTAAAGATTTTCCTATAAATAGGGTCTTGCTAGTTAGAATTGAAAATCACACCGTAAAATCAAGTTTTCTCTCTATATTATCGGCGTATTCTTGTGAGTATTTTGAGTATACTTTGAGTATTGTTAGACGGTTGCAAGTTCCTTCAAAGACTATACCCTAGATTCCAAATTAAAGTCTTAATCTTTCGAGGTAAGGGATGTTATTTTCTTCTCAAATGATATTATTTCTTCAATATCATTATCTTTGAAATATTGGTTGGAACTTTTTATCAAATTTGGAACTTTTTCATGTAACCAGAGTTACTATTCATGAGTTACTATTCACGAGTTACTATTCACAAGTACTATTCACGGCGTGAAGATGTTTTTGTAGAATTTCTATCTTTTGGTGTCTGAGTTATTATTCACGATACTAAAGACTATTCAATTAAAAATAAAATTTCTTCTTTTGTCCAAAATATCTATTCTCGGATACTAGCTTTGATTGTATCCATGTTTTGATCATTCTTGAATTTTACACCACTATGATTATTTTTGAGGTATTTTTGAACATGGATAAAAAAGTACTGAATCTTTAATCCTTAATCCTTGTCATTTTGTTTCACCGGATTCGCTTTCTTTAAAAAAAATTTTTCATCATCATCGCCTTAAATGATGATATTATTGAATATCTTTGGCCCAGTAGTGCAAAGATGAATGATTTCTGAAGAATATCTTTGGTTATAGTGCAAAGATGAATGTGTTTAGATGAACATGACGACTAATCGATGAATATCTTTAAATTTGTAGTGCAAAGATGAATATTTGATTCCGTATGTATATCGATTGATGTTACGAGGATAAAAGATAGACGATGAACTTTTAAATTCATACATAGAAGATAGTAGTTTGCATTCTCTACTTAACTCTTCTAATGAATTATTATTTCACCTGCGAATATTGATTTAAAATTTGTTGTCTATTGTATTCTATTAGATTTTTCCCTGTTGAAGACTAACGATAATTTGTTGTATATTATCTTAGTCATAATATTCTTTATCGGGCTAGTTGAGCTCACCCTTTTCCTTTTTGTTCCATTTTTCTTCTCGTGAGTTAGAGAATATAAAGTAAAGAGTCGGGTATATAGAATGAAGGTTTTAGAAAGGATTGTTTAGTAGTCCTCACCATTTTTGTAAAATAATATATCAATAAATGTGATGAGGATTTATTTGAGTATAGATATTATACAGAAGATAATATTTGTATTCAAACTCACGCTTTCTTGTTGTAATAATAAAGTTGTAGTTGTTTACAGTATCATGTATTGACAACCTCGTAATAGGTGATGTATACCTATTTTGGGGGCGTCACAAATATTTTATCTTTTTTCCGATAAAATAATTCATTTAAATATATTATTTTAATAATATAATAATGGTGATATTTTTACAACGAATGTGGGATATATGAGTATATCTGAGGGAGGAAGAGTATTTTTTGTTGCAATAAATGTTTAAAACATGTTAAACATGCTCGGTGGACCCCATTTATCGAATCGAAATTTGATTATAACTCAGTAAAATCGCCTGGTTTGTGGATTTCATTACCAATTTACATTTGAATTTGAAAAACTTTCTTCTGCAGTTGTAGAATTGAATTTCGTATAAAAAATCACAAAATTCGAATTTTCCGGCAAAAGGGCTATTTATTATGAATTATTAAAGTTCAAGTTCAAAATAATTGATTTTATAAGTTTTAATTATTTATTTTATGAAAACGTTTTTTATTACTTTTCTAGAAGGTTGGCATGTGGGAAATGTTAGGGTGATTTCCAAAGAGGCGAGGGAAAATTTATTATTAATAATATATTATATTAAATTTTCTTTTTGTGATCTAAGCAATTTCCTATAAATAGGTCTTAGGTTAGAATTGAAAATCACACCGTAAATCAAGTTTTCTCTCTCTATATTATCGAAATGTATTCTTGTGAGTATTTTGAGTATACTTTGAGTATTGCTATACGGTCATGCGAGTTCAAGTCATAGCCTATATCCTGTTTCAACTAAAAGATCTGCCTTTCGAGGTAAGGATGTTATTTTATTCGAAAATGATATTATTTCTTCAATATCATTATGCCGAAATATTGGTTGGAAATTTATATCAAATTTGGAACTTTTCATGAGTTACTATTCACGAGTTACTATTCACGGTGAGCGTGAAGATATTTTTTTTGTGAAATTTCTATCTTTTGGTGTTTAAGTTCTATTCACGATATCATTACATTATTCACGATATCTGTGACTATTCACGAATATAAAGACTATTCATGAATACTGGCACTATTCAATCAAAAAATGAAATTTCTTCTTTTTATCCAAAATATCTATTCGGATACTAGCTTTGATTGTATCCATGTTTTGATCATTCTTGAATTTTACTCCACTCGATTACTTATGAAGTATTTTTGAACTTGGATTGTTTAAAATACTTAATCCTTAATAATTATTCTTTTGTTTCAATTGGATTCGCTTTCTTTGAAATATTTTTCATCATCCTCACCCTAAATGATGATATTATCGAATATCTTTACCAGTAGTGCAAAGATGAATGATTTCTTGATAAATATCTTTGGTCCAGAAGTAAGCGAAGATAAACAAGTGTTGAGATGAACATGATCGATCGATTAATATCTTTGTACCAGTAGTGCAAAGATGAACCTGGTGTTTAGATGAACACGACCAATCGATGAATATCTTTGGCAGTAGTGCAAAGATGAATATTTGATTCCGGATATATGTTGATTGATGTTACAGGATAAAATATCGACGATGAACTTTTAAATTCATATATAGAAGATAGTAGTTTGATTCTCTACTTAACTCTTCTAATGAATTATTATTTCATAACGAAGATTGATTTAAAACCCATTGTCAATTGTATTCTATTAAATTTTTCCTGTTGGAGACTAACGATAATTTGTTATATATTATCTTAGTCATAATATTCTTTTTGAAATTTGGCTAATGAAATTTCACCCTTTTCCTTTTATTCCATTTTTCTTCTCGGGAGGCGAGAATGTAGCGAAGTACTAATTCCATTTATGGAATGAAGGTTACAGAGAGAGTTGTTTAGTAGTCCTCCCAATTTTTTGTAAAATAATATATCAATAATTATGATGGGGATTTATTTGCGTGTGGATATTGTGCAGATGGCAATATCTCATATTTAAACTCACGGCTTTATATGTTGTAATAATAAAGTTGTAGTTATTTATGTACCATGTATTTGGCGACTCAGAATGGGTTGGATGGAATGGACCTATTTTGGGGGCGTCACAAAATATATTAATATATAATTTTTACAAATGCATTTATATAAAATTAATGAATTCACATTATCTTTTTAATTTTTAAATATTTTAAGTTAACTTTAAAGATACAAAATTATCTAATATAACTCATCATCTTATTCACTTCAAAACCAAATCTGAATTTATCATCTTCTTCATCACAAATCCAAATCTAATGGCAAAACTAATAATTTGGTCACCGAAGTTAACACGTTTTACTGAATACTTGATTGAACTTTTAATTTGTCAAATTAACTAATTGAACTAATTAAAATTTTCAAATTGGGTCACTCCGTTTTAAAAAATAAACAGATGCTAACTTTTTATCTACGTGACGCTGAAAAAAATATACAAAATTAAAATATTACACGTGGCAAAAAAATAAATAAAAAACGTCAACCCTGACTTTCTACATCAATCGATAAAATAATAATATACAATCAATTAAAATTTTAATTCATTAAATTAATCAAATTACATATATATGGAAGAATAGATCTAAAAAATCGTCATCTTCCCTAAAAATAAGAAGAATCAAAACATAGAACTTCCCAACAATATAACTTTATACATATGTAATTATAGTACTAACAATAGATTCAGAACAAGTTGCCAAAAGGAATCCAAAACTTCTAATTAATAAAAACCAAAAAAAAAAGTTTACAAAATTTACTGGACAGAAGGAAGAAGAAATTAAAACAGAAACTCACGCCATTGGGGAGGACTGGGTTGACGGCATGAGGAAATCCAAATCTTCATCTTTGGTTTATCTTTTTGCCACCATTTGGGTCGACGACTTTTTGGAGGAATCAGTGAGGGAATCGGATCTAGTGCCAATGGCGAGTGAGACATTGATGAGAGGCAGAGGCGGAGCCATGGAGGAGGTGGAGGCGGTGGTGGTGGAAGAAGATAGAGAAGAAGAGGAAGAAGTGGGCGTTGTTGGGGCAAATCACAAGAAGGCTACTACCCTTCGCCGCATCCACATCCTTCAACCCTCCCGTGGCCACCACCCTCTACCGCCTAAATCCCCCTCTTCACCACATCTTCACCATCCACATCCTTCCACCCTTCTCGAAGAACAGATCTAAAAAATGATACCAATTAAAAAAATAAAATAGAAGAACAAATCTAAAAAAATGGAAACAGAATAATTTGATATGGAAGAGGAGATAATTAAATTAATTTTTTGGATGAATTGAAACTTAAAAATTTTTTGATTTTAATTTTAATGTTTAGTTATTAATATTGTCTTTTTTTAAAGAAAATATGTTTGATTTTTTAATTGATTAAAATTTGACTTATCTTGATTAATAAATTTGATTTAATGAATGAAAAAATGTTTTATTTTTATTAGTTTTTGTTTTATTATGTTTTTCATTTTTAAAACTTTAAAATGTTAAAAATGAGTTAAAAAATAATTTTTTTATTTTTATTTTTTTGTCATTGTTACTGATTGACCACCTCATTTTTTATTTTATTCTTTTTTTTTTGCTTCCACGTATGAAAAAATCTTGAACCAATTTGATAGTTGTTAATCAGATTTTGACATAATGGCTCAATTTGAAAATTTTAATTAGTTCAGTTAGTTAATTTAATAAATTAAAAGTTCAATTAGGTGTTCAATAAAAACGTGTCAATTAAATCATTAGTTTTGCCAAATTTAATTCATCATAATAATCAAAACTAACCAAAATACAAATATAATTCATCATCTTCTTCACCACAAATCCAAAATAATTTGAAATCAAAAATCTGAAACTTATCAAAATCAAATTAAAGCAAGTTCTAAAACTCCCAACCCAGATCTGTAGTCGGAAGTAGTCAAGTCAAATCTACTTCATCATCTTGAATCTCGTTCAGAACTTGATTCTCTCTCACAGCTGTGGTCCAACCTCCTTCGTTAGACCCCCACCCCCCACTCCCCACCAAGTCGCTTCTCAACTGCCTTAAACTATTGAGATTATTCTCAAAGACAAGAAAGCAACCGACAATGAAAGTTCTAAGCTGGAGCTGTTCGAAGAAGAGGAGTGGATTTCATAAGAAGGATTTGAAGAAAGGATCAGAGGTAGAGGCATTTCGATCAAGTCTATTCAAATCTAGATCTGAACTTCTGATACCTCCGTCACATCCTTAATATCGTCGTTAAATCAAAATAGGAATTAAAATTGAAGAATTCATCATTGATTCTTCTTTCCCAATGTCTCCTCAATGTCCCCCAATATATCCATCTCAATTAAAAAAAATATGAATTCGTTAATTTTATATAAATACATTTGTAAAAATTATACATTAATATATTTTATTATTAATGAATTTAATAAATAGTATATTTTATCATTTAATTTAATTGTTTGTTAATATATTTTAATTAATTTAATTGTTTGTTAATATATTTAATATTTATTTTATATATATTTAAACTTATATTTAATGATTTTATAATATAAATAATAATTATATTAATTTTCAAAAATAAAAATAATAATTAATTTTCAAAATTTTTGTTATATTTTTAAAGTTTGAATTTATTTTTATGAATTTTAATTTTTAATTTGTATACTTATGAATAATGTTAAAGACGTTATTCAAATTCAAAATTTACCTAAATTTCTCTTATTTTAATAATATATGTAATATAGATTAATACAATAAAAGACAAATTTGCCAAAAAAAAATTAATAATTTTTTCATTATTAATGTTGAGAGTATTATGATAATTTGTAAAGAAAAAGTCAATAAAAATAGTTAAACCCATTTTATTTCTTATGTGGTAGTAGTTAAAATAATTACACATGAAACAGCTAAGCTGACGTTGATATTCATTTAAAAATTGATGTAAATATTCCGTTAAAAATCAACTCATTTAACGAATTTTATAACGATTCGATAAATATTTGAAGTTTAATGAATTGATTATAAAAAAAAATTCAAATTGATAATATATTTATCAACGACCTAATAGAGTGAAAAAAAATATATTTAACCCTATATCTCCCCATTCATGCGCAGAATCCTGAAAAATAGTATTGCCCAGTAGAGGGGAAATGTCATGCTCATGCATGCATTATATGTTGTCACAATATGTTCATATCATAGTCATGCAAAATTCAAGATTAATAAACGATTTTTATGCTATATTAATTTCTATGAATTTATTTATATTGGCTCAATCTTAGCATAAAAATTTAAATAAAATAAATATATAAAAAGGACCTAACAGCTACAAATATAAAGACCCATCAATATTTACATGGCCTAATTATTTAATAAGAAGTTCAATGCATCCTATGCCATATCAAATAATCAATTGCTTAAATTTTTAGTTTTATTATTTTTAATATCTTTAGATGAATAATTTAGTTTCATTTTTCCGTTTGAGATAAAAAAATATTTTTAACTAAGTGTTCTAAAGTGTGACTCTTTCTTTCTATATCATCCGGTCCTAAACTATATTTGTAATTTCATCATCTTTTCCACTCATGACCTTTTACATCAAGCCAGCGCCATTTAACCACTCAAGAGCATGGGATGTAGTCTACTTTAACTGCCAAGGAAGACTACATTATTATTAGTGTAACTAGTCCTATGAATTAAATATTAAAATGCACATTTTTTGATAATTCTACAAGTTCTCAACATATTCATAAAAACTAACGAATACTTATAAAAGAAGTTGAGGCGAGTAAAACTACTTGCAATTATAATAATCATCATCTCATCCCATCAATAATTTAGGTATATAAAACTTATAAAAGTAATATTTTTCATTATTGAAATTTGAAAAGTATCTCTTTCATTTTATTTTGTCACAACTAGTGTCTGAGCTTTCTCACTTTTTCGTCTCAATCAAAATTCTTTCATCTTCACACTATTTTATATACAAACCAACATCTGAATAAGTAGATTTTGAATCAGTGAGGGTTCAAACTAGGAGTACTTCTAGCCATACTAAAAATTAAAAAGAAAATGGAAAAAATGTAGAATTACAACGATAACCAAACAAATTTATACAATTATTATGTATAACAATTACCAACAAAAATAAAACAAAGAATATTTAATTTACTCCAATATCTCATAATTGATATTATATTTTGAAGATCATATGCATCTCACAATACAATATATATGGATGGGTCATATTTTGTAGGGGTTCATAGTATATATGGGCGGTTAATATCATATATTATATATTGTAACAATATATTCACCTGCTGCCATGGTCATGCAATTATAAAGATTAATAAACAATTTTTATGTTGTTGCATTGATTTCTATGAATTTAGATGAAGAGACCATCACAAGCAACATTGTGTGTGGAGGGACTCACCTCTAAAGTGTGATGGATATGCTGATGCGCGAACCATGTCTTAAATCTTCTGATCATATACATCTGGATGACTGCTCATAACTGGCCATCAAACCCATTCCCATGCCAAAAATGGTCAAAACAAAACCAGAGAATGCAGCCAAAATATCAAATGTTCATAGCAGACTAGTCCAAAATATGGAGGCAACCTAGTCATAATTTCTCATGCTAATTACTAATAATATACAAGAGCAGAATTAGGAGAATATTTTGACCTTTTTATTCATTCCTAAACAGGTATCATTTGCATTATAATACTGTACAATGAACCAGCTGCTCCTTCCATTTTCTGGCTTGCTATTCTGACCTCTGTCTAGGAACTTTTGCTAATTCCTGGGAGCTACAATAACTTGAGGATTGAATCAGGAGCATTCAAAATAGATGATTAAACCATTCACTCGAAATTACCAAGCTGGAATATCCTTAATTATGTTTCATAGCTAACACCAATTCACCTCCCTGTAGTGTTAGTTGCAGAGGGCACATCCGCTGCACTGGATGGTGGAGGCGTACTGTCATTAGCCATTGTATAGTCATCATGAAGTGGCTCCAACTCATTCCACTCCACTCCAGCTATTCTTGAGTTAGGGAATTCAGTGAGTTTAAGAGAAAAATACTAGAAGTGGAGGAGAAAGAAAAAGGAACAAATCAAAGAATGGTAGGGAGGATACAATCTGTCCTCCACATATCCGTAATGCTAACGTCAGCCTCTGATAAAAGCCAGTAATCTGCATCACTCTGCACAGGCCAAAAGAAACTTGTTTATTGACAGAAATGTTTATGGTAGATTCTCAGAAAAGCATTCAGCTCGTGTTTGTGCTCTGGATAGATAATAAGAATTATAAAAATATCTTGAGTTTTGAGTTTCCCAAACACTTAGTATGGTCTGGATAATGACAATTACAAAAATTTAAAGCCAAAACTTACATCAACATCTGGAACTATCTTCATGATCCCACTCACAAAATCTTGAGATGCATTAGCATCTGAGCATGTCGTATGACTTTGTGCCTGCATGTCAGTCTCATTTACTCTGCTGCTTTCCTCAGTTGCCACTCCTGCAGCTTGATATTCCGCCACTGCGGATGTTGAAGGAATGCTTGAGGGTGCCTCAACTCCATTAATTTCCTCAAACTTTTCCTCAAATTGACTAAGACATTTAAAATTTAACAAAAACGTAACAGTAAATAACTGAAGTAGCAAAAACAAAGACAGGAAAGAAAAAAGCTAAGGATATGGAGGAATCAATGCAAAAACTGGCTGCGTCAGACAATCTATCATCTTTACTAACATGATTGCTTAGAAAAGAAGACTTCTCACAGTAAAAGGAAAAAAACATGGTAAAAGTTCACAAAACTGATTCTACATCAGAAAGCAGCAGAAGTACCTAACAAGATAAACATCTATGGGGCCCATGGTACTTCTCAAGACAACTCGATATCTCCTCTGAGGATAGTCAACAGCCTGGTAAACAAAGAAAAGTTGTTTTTGAGTATTAAATTTACAGATTATCTCGAATTTTATAGCTCACTTATGTACCTCATCGGGATCTGGGACTTCTAGAGTGGTGCCATGTGGAGCTTTGATTGCTATCAGGGTTTCGTTCTAGAAACAGAGTAATGAATAACATGGTTAAATAACAGTAGGCAATAAGTAACTGGTGGTATGGAAACTGCGTATTCTCAGATACCGTGAAGCTACCGAAGCAACTCATGAATTTCTTGGGATATTACCTGGAAGCAGGGTAAAGTCTTGATATCTTCTTCGGTAACAAAAAGCCACCTAGATCAGAAGGAATATAAAACAAGATAAAGGAGTCAACTAAATATGCACCTACAGTGCATCACTTGATAGCTAACTGCAATACATGTAAATGTCTTGGTACAAGGTCACAGAAGAAAACAAACATTCAAACATTACCTCTGATTATTTTCATCTTCGCTTAGATCTCTCAACCTTTCCTGTGTTTCTCTGCAATAGCGCAACAATATAGAAGCATCAGCAGAGCAAATTTGTTTGACCAAATTCATGGGTTTTCTTTCCATATGGACATAACCTTATTTGATCATCTAATCTGCGCTCCTCAATGGAAAGACTTTCAACGTCTGCCTGCAGCGGGAAATGTATATATTAGAACAAATGTTGACTTGGTCCTAAACAATTATCCATTTTATATTGTTCTCTGAAAGTTTTATAGCTGAAATATGCGGACTGCAGATAGATCACTTACCAAACATTAACTGTAGAGCATAATACCATGCAACTCAATTAGATACAGTGCACCCATAATGTAACACCCCAGTCCCACATCGGAAAATATGAAAAAAATTTGTCTGTATATAAGGAATTAAGTTACTAACAAGACTATGACCTTTTAGATTGGGCTAGTGATTTAAGGTCTTGTTTGGATGGATTTGATTTGATTTGGACTTGGGATTTCACCTGAGATTTGTTCCAGACTCGTGATTTGACCCGGGTCGTTTCATATAGTATTAGAGCCGACTTTTGAAAGTTCCGGTCTGGTTACCAGATGTGGGGATACAAGGGCTGGTAGTATTATCCCACAATGGAGAGAGGTCCGGAGGTGGGAATACGAATTCGACCGGTCCCACATTGAAAGATATGGAAAAAACTTGGCGTCTGTATATAAAGAATTAAGTTACTAACAATATTACCTTCAGTTATGACATTTTGGGTGAGCTTGTGGTAGGCTAAGATGACCCAAGAAGATACTATTAAAGAAGATACTATTAGATTAAGATACTATTTGACCCGGTTGTTTCATATAAAACCAAATGGAAGAAGAAAAAAAATGAGGCAATCTAACATGATTATAATGAAGCAAACAAAAAAAATCCGGTAACATAATTATTTGGAGTCGGTAACAGAATTCCTTCATCTATTCGTGTAAAGTGACTAAAATTTATAGTCTTCATGTTATCTCCCTTTTCACGTTGCATTTAGGACCTACACACAAGACTGCCAGAGGGTTAAATGGCTCTAAAGTGACACTCTATAATAAAAAATGAATAAAAAGAAACCAGTATTGAAAAGAAATATAGGAAAAACACACATTTTCCTAGATAGTCCCTAATACAAACCATTCAAGCTTAGAAAATGTAATTAGTTTATACATGTTAACATACCTGTAAGCTACCAACACTCTCATCAACATCCCCAGGTCTTGCAGCATCAAGTCCCCTAGTTAATCAATCAATTTTTCAACACCATGTGGAAGTGAATCTTAGATGGGAACATACACACACAACATAAAGAATAGAAAGAGGCTTCTGTCTAAAACACGAAAATTTAAAGAAGATTTTCCATACTTCCATTGGATTCTGTTCTTAAGCTTCTTTTCTATGAGACCAATTCCTTCTAGCACATTTGTAATGTCATATATGCGCCTCTTTTGCACCTGTAACCAGCATAAACCCTTCAATAAAAGAACTTGACAGCAAATGACTACTTAAAATGTAATAGTCACCTCTAATGTGTCAGCAGCTTTATTTAGATCAAGAATACCATCTTCTGCATGTTTGATCAAATTGATGAACTTCTTGGTTAATAGGCCTGAAAGTTCACATCACATTGTCACCAGTATCTGTTATTGTACTTGCACTAATTTACAAGGTATACGAAATAGAGCAAATAAAGAAAGAAAACAAGCACCATAGTGTTACAAACAAGAAAAATATGAAATAAAAATTCAAAGGGAGGAATTAGCAGATATTACCTAGTGAGCTATCATAACGACAGGGACCAGCTGGAGTGAGATTGTTGGCTGATGGGGAACCTGCAGATTGACAAAAAGGAGTTACTTTTTTAGTTTTTTATGCCTCAAATTTCTTCAGTGTGCACATCGTTTTGTATAATAGAATATCTCATGCAAAAACTTAAATTATTGGGACAATGTGATATTTTGGACGTAATGCTCACCAACGTTTGATGCAGGGGTTTGAGATCCAGTTCGATTGAACTTCGCAATCCTTGGTATTTTATGTGCCTTCCCACCTTTTCCTGATACGGGTGTTTGAAGAGGACTACTGACAACTTCAGCAAATCCAGGATTGGGGTTCTGCTCGCCATTTTCACCTTCAAAGTCAGCCCCCTCATTTTTGCGCTTTAATGACTAGAGAAACAATTTATTTTCCAAAAATCACAATAATAACCAGTGAGTTTTAAGAGCACCAATTATGTGGACAATAGAAAGTAAGAATCGTATACTATGGCATGATCAAGATCATTGTAACCAAAAGAGAGTAAAACAAAAACTGAACTATGCAGATGAAATAATTGAGATATAAAACGAAGTCTCATTCCATACAATTAAGACATTATAATGAATGGATAATAAAAACCATCACCAAGTTTTGGTCATAATTAAGCTACTTATACAGAATGGTTGGACAATAGACTAAATACACAACTACCACGATTTTGGACAAACTGAATGCTTCAAACTTGAACCTGCACTCTTATGCTTAGCAATCTGAGCATTTTACAACTGCATTAAGCAATACACCTAATTGACTAGGGGTGTTTGATAAAATTGAATAAAATAGTTCTGAATGTTTAAATAATTTGAATGAACTTAATGAACCAGAATTCTGAATACTGAATGAAAAAAGTTGTTTGATAATTGACATGTCTAAAATATCTGAATAACAAATTTTTACTCCCTCCGTCCCATAGTTATAGGCTGATTTCTTTTGGCACATAGTTTAAGAAAATCAGTTTAAGTGACAATTTTTAACAAAAAAATTTCGCATATACCCCTTAATATGGAATTAATGAATAAATTAAATACTCCTTACTTATCACACTGGAATTCTTAACTTCATTAATTGCTGGTACAATTGTCTTTTATACACAAAATATGTTAAACTAGTAAAGCCTAAAAAAACTGAATTCTTTTATTGAGAATACAACATTAAATGTGGTGATAAAAATAATGACAGTGAAAGTTGTTTCTTCAAAAAAAGAGTAATGGTTGAATATTTATTATAAGGGCATAAAAGTAAAATAATGAACCAACTAAATTTTATAAATAGTAAGTAGCATATATATTGGGACATCTCAAAATGGAAAATCAGCCTTTAACTATGGGACGGAGGGAGTATTATTTTACCCCTCTGAAAAATTCAAAATTGTTGTAAATTTATTTAATATTACTTAATATATAGTTAATATTGTAAAAATATATATAAAATACTTCATTCAGTACTCATCCAGCCAAAAAAATTACACTTGGTTATTCAGCCCAAAAATCTAACCGATTCAGCCATTCAAACGATTTTTATTCAAAACAAACGCACTGAATAGCTGACCGATTCAGCCATTCAGCTCCATTCAACTCTAAACAAACATCCACAAGTCTCTTGTAACCATAAATTCATAATGAGCAGTCAGTTAGGTGCATTGCTTAGCATTGCATTAAGCAATGCACCTAATTGACCAAGTCCCACATAACTATAAATTCATAATGAGCAGATAATACATCAAAATGGATAGATAATGAAACAAAATCAATCGAAAACTTAACAAACTTCCAATCCACAGTTTATTTATATCATGGAGGTATGAAGGACATAGTGTTGAACAATTTCTTTTAGCTAGTTTTAGGGAGAATTCTGCAAAGCTTGCTATTGTAGATTGATAGAAGGAAACTGTGAAATTTTCTTGAACTTAATGGTGAATTTTCTGGAAGATCAGAGTTAACGTTTTTGTCTGTAGAGGGCGAGAATTTAAAGGTTGAACACTAACACAATAATGCATAAAAGCAATGTGCTGCTTGGGTGTATTAAAAAAACTCTATTGTAGATTATTACTTGAGAAAAGAAGATTTGATAAAGCACAAATATAGTGCTTGAAACTGAACACAGATTCAGGTTATCATTAGGATGAACTCTAAAAAGCTTACATACATACTATACATAGTCCATCCAGAATAAGAGATTATTTCATCAAAAAGGAAAATGACAAAGCTACAGAAAAATTATTCCTAGAAACCTCTTTGGAGCTGAAACAGCACATAGTTCTATGGGTCCTGGCTATCCCCTCAATTGATATACATCAGGACATCAAAATTATCAACATCATCAAGCATCTAAATCTAAAGAATAGTAGTATAAGACAGACTAATACATCATAGCACACTCATTGGACATAAAATCCACTAGCCATTATTAGCACTTTGGCCCACTGGAAATATTTACACTGTTTGCGAGCTTGGAGACAAAAGAAAAGAAAAGAATTTAAAATTTATAAAAGAGAGTGAGAAAGGAAATAACATACAAATCTACAGAACCATGCAAGCAACATACTGACAGATTGAACACATCTTTTGTACAGGCCAAACCCAATAATATGTAAATGTCGGCAAGATAATGCAACAAATTGTAGCAAAATTGATGGCTCATTATTGTGATACAGTCAAGTAACATCGTCGTGTTGACTAAACCTACAGTTGCACACTCAATCATACGGCATGAGAAAGTATATCAGCATTACAACCTTGGATAAATACATGGCAGAGGAGGGGGGAGGAGGGAAAGCAGTTAGAGAGGGGTGGGTATACGCAAAGTTGTAAAAACTTCATATTTGTAGATTCAATAAGGTGTAGATCTGGTAAAACCAAGAAAAGGAAAATTTACAAATAATGAGTGACCCAACTAACGAGTGTTTTAATATAATTACAGCACAGGAGATCTTGCAAAAATGAATTTTCTGCAACAGACGCAGAAAAATTTGAGTTTTAGTAACTTGAATAGGTCAGCATATAAGAGAGATCGAATCCATCACCGATTAACAATGAAAAAAATTACAAGAAAATAATGGTCGATCGCTGAATCTTTCATGAAACCAATGGTCCATAATCACCAACTGAACATGCTCAAAAAGACTATATAGTTTATATATAACCACTTGAACCAGTTAGGAAGGAAACAAATCCTACATAAATTCTAGGAAGAAACAATCCCCATAGGCCTTAACAGCATGCATCTTCATCTGGAATGCTCTGAAACTAGAAACTACATATCCATAAATAACATAACATAGTGGTTTTATTTCATCCCAGAAATGTTCTGTTAAATATGGTACTTACCCTTAGGCATAGGTGTTAAATATGGTACTTACCCCTGATAAGTTCAACTAAATTTTCACCTATAAAAAACAGTGTAGTTCCAATTTGGAAATAAAAATGAGGTTAACGATGCAAAAAAATCCTCTGAAAAATAATACTTATTCAAATCACCTCCATGTCAAAACTTCCATTGCCAACTAGAGTTATGAAGGGCAGTGGACCTTGCTGTAGTTTTACTCCCTTGATGTGGGTTAAGGATATAAACTTATTTGAAATGAAAATCCTCCATTATGTTACCAAGTATCGGCACTTCTTAATCTAGGTGGATCAGAGTGAGGGTCACTTGTATGAAGTTTGTCACTTTTTTGATGTTTCAGTTGAATTCTATATTCTGATAAATGTAATCAACTGTGACAGACATATTATTCTCACCTCTTAGTCTAGGTAAAGATGATGTTCCATTTCATTGACTCGACTGCAATAAATTAATGAGCACCAAGAAAATCAAATTTTATAAAACCACCAAATTCACGAGGAATTATTGAAACAATTCTTAGGCTATTTTTGGTATGAGGGTTAATTTGTCAAAATGTAGTGTAGATGAGGTCAACATGGATATGGGAGAGCTTTTAGCTTATTCGTCTCTGGCTGATAGTAGAATTGAGGATTTTTTGCTTAGTTACCTCGGGGTCCCTGTGACGCCCCCAAAATAGGTATACATAACTCATTCTGAGTCGCCAAATATATGGTACAAAATTTAAATACAAACTTCATTAATACAATACGACAAACGAAAACTGAGAGTTTTAACACGAATATTATCTCGTAGACAATATCCAAACTCAAATAGAATCATCATTACAATTATTATCACACTATTTTATAAAATAATGATGACTACTATAACCACCATCTCGGACCATCACTCCGTTCCCCGACTAGTCTCAGTTATATTCTCATTTCCTGAAGAGAACAATGAAAGCAAAAAGTGAGCTCAACTAGCCCAGTAAAGAATATTATGACTAAGATAATGCAGAATAAATTATCGTTAACCTTCAACAGTGTTAAACTGATAGAATACAATAGACAACAAATTTAACGGCAACGGAATAAACAATCCATTAGAAGAGACAAGTAGAACATGATATCTACTATCTTCTATGATTTAAAAGTTCAGCATCAATATTTTATCGTTGTAACATAACTCAATAAATAATTCACATCATCGAATTATTCATGCACTACGGGCCAAGGATATTCATTATTATCACCAATGGTCATGATCATGCCAACAACTGTCCATCAATACACTACGTACCAAAGATAACTTTCATCACAATATAAACATGAGGATGATGACAATGATATAAAAATTCAATTAAATGAAAGTAAGGATAAATTTTAAAGATTTATAAATCAATTTATCCATAGTTCAAAAATGTCCAAATTATCAACATGATAACTGCTTTGTGGAGTAAAATTCAAGAATAATATTGTATCAAAAATAATTTGGACAAAAAAGAAATCAATTTTTGTCATAAATAGTACCCTGGGTGAATAGTACCCGAGTGAATAGTACCCCATGAATATTACTTCGGGAATAGTACACCGTAAATAGTACCCCGACATAAAAACATTAAAAATTAACAAGAATGTTCAAAATAATATTTCCGTAAAAAGATACTAGATGAAGCGCAAATTTCAAGGATATTCTACTAATTTCAAGGAGTATAGAAGCAAAACTTCTCAACATGAGCGTAGAATTCGGAATCTAAAACAAAATAATATTACTTACATACTACATAGTATGAAAGAAAATATTATTTCATACGAATATTGAACAAAAATAATATCCCTTACCTTAAAAGGAGAATACTTCTGAATAGTATAACAGGGATATTCTTGAAGAAAACTTGCACTATTTTCTACACTCAAAGCTTCCTTAAACTCTAAAGAAATACGCTCTATATTATAAAAGAAGAATTCTCTGATTCTGGTCTGATTTTCAATTCTAAACTAAACATCCTATTTATAAGAGAATGACAGGGTACTATTTAGAAATAATCACGGGTGAACAGTGGGAAATTCACGAGTGCCGAATTCGTTCGGTTGAAAAAAAATTATTCACTATGTTGCACTATGCACACACTATGCAACACTGTAGTACTATGCAAACAATAAAATATTCTAATAAAATGTAATATATATATATATATACTTATATACATATATATATATAAGTAATAAAACAAAACTAAAATAACTTTCTCCTGACGATTTTGAAAAATGGGTAAGTGGGGGTCCATATAATAAGCCAAATTTACAACAAATAATTCATAAAATATCCCTTTATTTATCTCAATTCTCTTGACTTCACAAATCACATTTTTAATAACATTTATCATTAATATTATAGCTCACAATATTAACCAGATCATACCCAGGAAAGAAGGGGATTTCCGATAAGGACTTCTCCTTATTGGCACGCAATTAGGTGACCAAACCCTTTCCTTGACAGAACTTTCTAGACATTGTCACTAATACAAATAATAATATGAATAACTTTGTCGTCTCAATTATTGATTTCATAATATAAAATATTATGACAATAACTGAATCAATAATGTGAGATACTATGCAGCAATTACTATAGCAATAATTGAATAAAATTGCGTGACTTCTCACGTAAGTATCAATAATCAAAGATACTGTACAATACCGTGTGCTAGTATGTAACCACGCGTATTACTATACTTTTATCACCGGTTATTTCAACAGTTAACCGTAAAAAAATTTGCCGTTATTTTTATAAAAAGTTATTCCTGTCGTTTTCTCACTCCGACAGTAATTCCGTTGTGAGGTCCACCAATAATTGTGTCGTCGTACGGATATTTCGAGAAAATTAAATTTTTATTCATAAAAGTTGGGGTCTTACAACCTCCCCTTCTTATGAAATTTCGTCCTCGAAATTCGTGTACGTACCTGGTATGTCAAAGAGGTGAGGATACTTGATTTCATTTCAGATTCTAACTATCAGGTCATTTCCTCAACATCGTGGTGTCTCCAGAAAACTTTGACTTGAGATTTTAACCTTGGAGCGTAAAATATATTCCTTCTTATCCAAGATTTTAACAGGTATTTATTCATACGTTAAATCTTCTGCTATCTCGTCTGGTTCTAATTTAATAATATGGTTCGGGTCTTCCACATATTTACGAAATATAGATATGTGAAAAACGTTATAAACACGAGACATACTTGACGGTAAGACAATTCTATAGGCCACAGTTCCTACTCGATCGAGGATTTCAAATGGATCAATGAATCGAGGATTGAACTTTCCTCTCTTTCCAAATCTCGTATTTCCTTTCCATAGAGCAACATGTAACAACACATGCTCTCCAACATTGAATTCCACGTCCCTTCGATGAAGATCAGCATAACTCTTTTGTCGATCATGTGAGGTTTTTATACGTTACCGGATCATTTAAATCTTTTTCGTTGTCATACATACCAATTCCGGTCCCAACAACGTTGCTTCACCCACATCATCCCATCATACTGGAGAATGAAACTTGCGTCCATACAACGCCTCGAATGGAGCCATGCCGATACTTGTTTGATAACTGTTGTTGTAGGAGAATTCTACTAATGACAAGAACTTGTCCCAACTTCCTTTGAATTCAAGGACACAGAGTCTTAATAGATCTTCAAGAGTTTGAATAGTCCTCTCTGACTGCCCGTCCGTCTGAGGATGATATGCTGAACTGAATCGTAAATTCGTGCCCATAGCTTTCTGCAAACTAACCCAAAATCGTAAAGTGAATTTTGGGTCTCGATCAAAAACTATAGATACTGGCATACCATGTAGTCTTACAATCTCATTTATGTACATATGAGCAAAACGTTCAAGTGAATAAGTTTCTCGTATAAGTAAAAAACGAGTAGACTTGGTCAATCTATCAACAATGACCCAAATTGCATCTATGCCTTGAGAAACCTTGGGAAGACCAGTAACGAAATCCATGGTAATGTGTTCCCACTTACATTTTGGAATTTCAAGTGGTTGCAATGGACCTTTTGGCACTTGATGCTCCGCCTTGACACGTTGACAAGTTAAACACCTTGAAATAAACTCCGCAATCTCTCTCTTCATATTGCTCCACCAAAATGTATGTCAAAGATCACGATACATTTTGGTACTCTCAAGATGGATTACAAATGGTGTGTTGTGCGCCTCCATCATGATTTTATACTTTAAATCAAGGTCGTTAGGAACACAAAGTCTAGAGCTGACTCGTAGTATTTCTTCTTCATCGATTTTTGCTTCTTGAATAGCACCTTCTTGCACTTTCTTCCTCATACGCATCAACTCCAGGTCTTTAACTTGAGCAACTTTAACTTTATCGATTAAAGTCGGTTCTACTCATAAATTTGACATCATCACGTGAGTCCCTAAAGTCTTTAACTCTATCTCCATCCTTTGTAAGTCATACAAAATGGGCATTTGCGTTGACAATATCGCACTCGTACCCGCATATGATCTTCTACTCAACGCGTCAACTATCACGTTCAATTTTCCAGGATGGTATTGAATGTTATGATCGTAATCTTTCAACAGCTCGAGCCAACGTCGTTGTCGCATGTTGAGTTCCTTTTGGATGAAGAAATATTTGAGGCTTTTATGATCCGTATAGATCTCCACTTTCTTCCCATACAAGTAATGTCTCCAGATTTTAAGCGTAAAAATAACAACTGCCAACTCTAGATCATGAGTAGGATTATTCCTCTCATATTTTTTGAGTTATCGCGAGGCATAGGCTATGACTTTCTCATGTTGCATGAGAACACATCCCAAACATCTGCCTAAAGCATCACTGTAGATGACAAATTCCTTCGAACCAGATGGTATTGTCAGAACAGGTGCTGAAATGAGTCTCTTTTTGAGTTCTTGAAAACTCTTCTCACATTCCTCGCTCCAACCAAATTTTGTATCTTTTCGAGTCACCGAGTTAATGGAGTAAATGATTCGAGAAAATCCTTCCACGAATCTTCGATAATAACCAGCTAAGCCCAGAAAGCTACGTACTTCGGTTACTGACTTAGGTTGCTCCTAGCTTTGAATTGCTTCAATCTTCGCTGGGTCAACGAATATTATGTGATTTGATATCACGTGCCCAAAGAATGTTACTTCCTCAAGCCAGAACTCGCATTTCTTTAACTTGGCATATAACTTGTCTTCACGAAGCTTTTAGAGTATCAGGCTCAAGTGTTGCTCATGATTTTCACGGCTTTTAGAGTATATGAGTATGTCATCAATAAAGACAACTACAAAATGATCCAAATATTCCTTGAATACTCGGTTCATCATATCCATGAAAGCAGCATGAGCATTAGTCAATCCAAAAGACTTGACTAAGAATTCATAATGCCCATACCGAGTTCTGAAAGCAGTCTTTGGAATGTCATCAGTTTTAATCTTTAACTGATGATATCCGGAACGAAGATCGATCTTTGAAAATAATTTAGTGTCTTGTAACTGGTCAAATAAGTCATCAATGCGAGGCTACGGGTACCTTTGACGGTGACATGATTAAACTCTCGATAGTCAATACAAAGTCGCATACTTCCATCTTTCTTCTTTACGAATAGTAATGTAAGCACCCCTAAAGAGACGTCTTAGATTTAATGAAACCGATGTCTAACAATTCTTGCAGTTGGGTTTTTAACTCCTGAAATTCAATTGGAGTCGTTCGATATGGGGCTTTGGAAATGGGTTTTGTAACAGTTTCAAAGTTAATACAAAACTCGATTTCACGCTCTGGGAGTAGGCCAGGAAGTTCTTCAGGGAATACGTCAGGAAATTTATTAACAATAGAAATATCATTCAAATCTGACGTATTTTTGTTTAAATCTGTAACATGGGCTAAGAAAGCTTGACATCTTTTACAATAAACGAATGGATTTATGGCTCGATATGACGTTGATCGACTTTAGTGGTTTGTTGCTTGAATTCAGTATAATAGGTCAAGTTAGGAATATGAAAGCTAACAACCTTACGAAAACAATCAATTTTAGCATAATGAGTAGTTAACCAATCAATCTCTAAAATCACATCAAATGCAAATATTTTCGAAGAGATAAGATCGACAGGTAATGTGAAGGTGCCGATTTGAATCAAACAAGATTTATAAATAGTGAATGTAATGAAGGTTTCTCCCAACGAAGTTTTAATAGATAAATAAAAGTCTAATTTCTCCGTAGTTAAATTAAAACGCGAGCGCAAATAGGAGAAATAAAAGAATGAGTAGAACCGGTATCAAATAAGGTATAGACTTCGCAAGAGTTTATGATTAGCTTACCCGTGATAACTTCATTCGTTCCTCGCTTTGGGAGGTCACGATAAATGCTCTCCTCAACTATCGACCGACTTATGCTGGGATTCGGCATTTGGTGTCACCATCCCAAATTGCAGACTGGCTTCACCACACGACAAAATTGAGTTAGGTGACCTTCTCTTCCACAATTGTAACACGTTTTGGGTTGTTGCGTACAGTTTGGACTGATGTGTCCCTCCCCTCCGTATTTGTAGCATATGACCGGTGGTTAACAACGGGTATTGGTGCTGACGTCTTTCCATCATTGTTAAATCTCCTCTTCTTGAAATTTTCACTTCTATTATCTTGGTCATGATTACCACCGATATGGTTACCATTTCTGGCATGTTGATTTCCTCCACGTTTGTTGTCACCGCTTCGATGACTGTTACCACTGATATTATCATTTTGTTGACTTCTCTCTTAGTTGGGTTGACTCATTATCGAGCTCCAATAACTGAGCCATATTCACAACATCTAAATACAAGCAAAGTTTGTGAAAAATGAAATATCGACGTATTTCGAGTTTCAAATCTCGCAAAAACATTCGCGTCATTCTTTCCTCATTATCAACCAAATGGGATGCAAACCGGGATAACTCGGCAAACTTAGCCTCGTACTGCGATACAATCATATTATTTTGCTCCAACTTGATGAACTCCACCTCCTTTATGTGACGAATACTTTCGAAAAATTACTTATTGTTGAACAATTTTTTGGAACTTCTCCCAAGTCATTTTTAGTGCGATAAGTTGAATACGTTTTACAAATTTTCACTAATAATCTGCCTCTTCTTGCAACATGAAGGTGGCAAAGGGAACCTTTTGGTCCTCGGAGAATCCTAAGACATCAAATATCTTGGTGATCTGCTTTATCCACGTCTCTGCCTTAAGTGGTTCTGGCTTTTCCAAAAACTCCGGTGGTCCCAGCCCTTAAACTGTTTAGCGGTGACCATCCGTGAGTTGCCAGTGTTTCCACCTGCATTTTGCACAATAGTCTCTCTTGCCTGATTTTACATGAATTGCAGAAAGCCTCTGAACATCTCATCGTTCATCATTTGATCAGTGTTGTTTACTTGAGGATTATTGCCTTCCTGATGCATATTATCCTGGTTATTGATCATCGGTGACTAACGATCTCATGTGCTCCATTGTTTATCTCAACATTTTCAGATGTCATTTTCAAACACTGGCACAAAACAAGGATTAATTGACATGCCACATATTATCCTTATATTCTGACTGGCCAATTAAATAAAAAATAAGCTTAGGTAGGTTATACTACCGAATGATTTACCCGTCTCTCTTCTCCTAGTTCTAGCCTCACATCTCAGCCAGGAATCATATCCCTAACCTTTGATACCAACTGTGACGCCCCCAAAATAGGTATACATAACTCATTCTAAGTCGCCAAATATATAGTACAAAATTTAAATACAAACTTTATTAATACAATACGACAAACGTAAGCTGAGACTTTTAACACGAATATTGTCTCGTAGACAATATTCAAACTCAAATAGAGTCCTCATTACAATTATTATCACACTATTTTATAAAATAGTGAAGACTACTATAGCCACCATCTCGGACCATCACTCCATTCCTCAACTAGTCCCAACTATATTCTCATTTCCTGAAGAGAACAATGAAAGCAAAGGGTGAGCTCAACTAGCCCAGTAAAGAATATTATGACTAAGATAATGCAAAATAAATTATCGTTAGCCATCAATAATGTTAAACTGATAGAATATAATAGACATAAAGTTTAACTGCAGCAGAATAAACAATTCATTAGAAGAGTCAAGTAAAGAATGATATCTACTATCTTGTATGATTTTAAAGTTTATCATCAATATTTTATCGCTATAACACAACTCAATAAATAATCCACATCATTGAATTATCTATGCACTACGGGCCAAGGATATTCGTTAGTATCACATCCATGAATTATCCATGCACTACGGGTCAATGATATTCATTATTATCACCAATAGTCATGATCATGTCAACAACTGTCCATCAATGCACTACGAGCCAATGAGGACCTTTATCACATCATTTTTAACATTACATGTCATGATTATACCAATACATAATCATAATCATACCAATCAACAGTCCATTTATGCACTACGGGCCAAAGATGACTTTCATCACAATATAAACATGAGGATGGTGACAATGATATAAAAATTCAATTAAGTGAAAGTAAGGATAAATTTTAAAGATTTAAATCAATTTATCCAGAGTTCAATAATGTCCAAATTGTCAACATGATAACTACTTTGTGGAGTAAAATTCAAGAATAATATTATATTAAAAATAATTTGGACAGAACCCCAGGTGAATAGTGCCCGAGTGAATAGTACCCCAACATGAAAAGATTAAAAATTAACAAGAATGTTTAAAATAATATTTTCATAAAAAGATACTAGATGAAGCGCAAATTTCAAGGATATTCTACTAATTTCAAGGAGTATAGAAGCAAAACTTATCAATATGAGCGTAGAATTCGGAATCTGAAACGAAATAATATTACTTACATACTACAGAGTATGGAAGAAAATATTATTTCATACGAATATTGAACACAAATAATATCTCTTACCTTAAAAGGAGAGTACTTCTATATGGTATAGCGGGAATATTTTTGAAAAAAACTTGCATTGTTTTCTACACTCAAAGCTTCCTTAAACTCTAAATAAATACGTCCTATATTATAAAAAAAGAATTCTTTGATTCTGGTATGATTTTCAATTATAAACTAAACATCCTATTTATAGGAGAATGGTAGGGTACTATTTAGAAATAATCACGGGTGAACAGTGGGAAATTCACAGGCGTCGAATTCATTCAGCTGAAAATTTTCTAATTTACTATGTTGCACTATGCACACACTATGCAGTACTATGAAACACTATGCAGTACTATGCAAACAATAAATATTCTAATAAAATATAATATATATATATACAAGTAATAAAACAAAACTGAGATAACTTTTTTCTGACAATTTTGAAAAATGAGTAAGTGGGGGCCCATATAATAAGCCAAATTTACAACAAATACTTCATAAAATACCCTTCTATTTATCTCAATTCACTTGGCTTCACAAAACACATTTTTAATAACGTTCATCATTAATATTATAACTCACAATATTAACAACCAAACCATTACCACGAAAAAGGGGGATTTTCGATAAGTATTTCTCCTTATTGGCGCGCAATTAAGTGACCAAACCCCTTTTCTCGACAGAACTTTCTAAACATTATTAATAATGCAAATAATAATATGAATAACTTTGTCATCTCAATTATTGATTTAATAATATAAAATATTATGACAATAATTAAATCAATAATGTGAGATATTATGCAGCAATTATTGTGACAATAATTGAATAAAACTGAGTGACTTATCACGTAAGCATCAATAATCAAAGATACTGTACAATATCATGTGTTACTATACAACCACGTGTATTACTGTACTTTTATCACAGGTTATTTCAACAGTTAACGGTAAAAATTTTGCCGTTGCTTTTATAAAAAGTTATTTCTATCGTTTTCTCACTCCGACAGTAATTCCGTTGTGGGGTTCGCCAATGATTATGCCGTCGTGCAGATATTCATTGATAAAACGAATATTCTCCGACCAATTAAATATTTTATGACAACTTGCTTACTTTGCAAAATTTGTAAATATTACTCACAACTATAACATTATATCAAATCCACACATTTTTATTCAAAAAGATATTTTGAGAAAATTTAATTTTTATTCATAAAAGTTGGGGTCTTACAGTTCCGCTTAGTGGGAATCCTAGGCCAGTCTCATTTTGGGATCCAGTAATTGAGGGAGGGAGTCAACGTTTAGATAGGTTAAAGGTGTGTATGTTTCCTTAGGGGTAGGATTACTTTGATTCAGGCTTGCTTGTCTAGTATACCCCTATATTATTTTTCTCTTTTTAGGATCCCAGTTAGTGTAGCTAACACCCTAGAAAAGTTAGTGAGAGATTTTCTTTGGTCAAAAGTTGATGACAAGAGAAAGGATCATTTGGTTAAGTGAAAAACAATGTCTTTCTAAGTAGGAGGGGGGTTTGGGGGGTTTAGGGTTGGGTATTTTGATACTCAAGAATGTTGTTCTGGTTGGTAAATGGCTTTGGAGATTTTTCGTTGGAACCTCATTCACTTGGGCATAAGGTTATTATGAGCAAGTTCGACATGCATTTGTATGGGTGGGATGTTAGGCTCGAGATTTATGTTACTCATGCAAGTCCTTGGAAATTCATCTTGGGATATACTTCCTTCATTCAACATTTGAGATATGGAGTTAGGGATGGTCATCGAATTCGATTCTTCGAGGATTATTACTTACAAGATAACCACTTTTCTCTTGTTTTTAATCATTTGTATCGTATTTCTTCACTTCATGATGCTCTCATTTCTAACTTCATAAAGTGAGATGGAAACTCATTTTTTTGGGATTTTCATTTCTTTAGAAATCTCACGGATTTGGAGTCTAATGAGATGGAGTATTTGCTAACATTGCTTGATTCGGTTCATCTATGTACCTCTTCTGATAAAAGTATCTGGATATTAGATCCAAATAGTTCCTTTTCTTGAAAGAGTTACTCCTCTTTTTTGACTCAATCTGTTGTTCCTTATTCATTTCCATTGGCTTCATACATTTAAAAAGACAAGATCCCTTCTGGTGGGTCATGATTATTTGGACCTGTTGGGCCAGGTCTCTAGAGAGTATGAGGCGAGGGGTTTGGGAATAGTGAAGTATCTGGCAGAGTTGAGGGATCGGCTTCAATGCTTCGATTCTTATGAGTTTCAAGGGATAAACATATCAGATAATTCGATAGCTGATGCATTGGCGAAACTAGCTACAACTGAAGCGTATACGTTTGATGGGACGGTTTATTTAGAGGTTTTGAAGCAACCCAACATGAGGAAGTGATGTGTGTGGAACGTTCTAACTGCTGGATGACCCCTTATCTTGATTACTTGTTAGATGGTGTATTGCCTTCGGATCAGATGTTGGTCAAGAAAGTGAAGTATAAAAGCGCGAACTTCGTGCTTATTGACGGAGATCTTTATCGAAGGGCTTTCTCCTCTCTCTTGTTGAAGTGTCTAGTTCCTTCTGAAGTTAAGTATGTCCTACGGGAAGTCCATGAGGGTATTTGTGGTGATCACATGGCTGCAAAGTCACTAGCTTATAAGGTACTTCGACAGGGGTATTACTGGCCAACAATTTTCAAAGAAGCTACCGATTATGTGAAAAAGTGTTAGAAGTGTCAGTTGAATAGTCCGATCCCACATCAGTCACCAGAAGAGTTATATTCAGTTTTGTCTCCCATACCTTTTGTTGTTTGGGGGGTGGATATATTAGATCCATTGCCGAAAGCAAAAGGGCAAGTCAGCTTTGTTATAGTGGCGATTGACTATATGACTAAGTGGGTGGAGGTGAAACCTCTTCGAACGATCACGGAGCAAGAATGCTTGAAATTTCTAAAGGAGTATCTAGTGTTTCGCTTCGGCATTCCAATAGTGGTGGTTTCAGATAATGGTCGTCAGTTTGTGGGTTCAAAGTTTGAAGCATTTTTAAAGGAGTTGGGAATTCAGCAAGACTTCAGTTGCTCATCCGCAGTCTAATGGGCAAGTTGAGGTGACTAACAGAACACTCCTGAATGGAATTAAGAGAAGACTTGATGAAGCAAAAGGTAGATGGCCTGAAGAATTACTTAGTGTGTTATGGACCTATCGAACTACACCAAGGACTACTACGGGGGACTTGCCTTTTAGACTGGCTTATGGTTCAGATGCTTTGGCTCCTGTGGAGATCGGGTCTCCAAGTCTTCGGGTCAGTCAGTTTCGGGAGGTGTACAATGCTAAGAGACTTAGGACCAATTTGGATTTGCTTGAAGAAGTCAAGGAAGCAACCTTGGTAAAATTGGCAGCATACCAACGTCGAGTAGCTAACATTTAACAAACGGTTAAAGCTTCGAAGATTTGAAATGGAACATCTTGTTCTTCCGGAAGTGGAAGCTTCTATGCCTCAGAATTTGGGAAAGTTGATGTCGAATTGGGCAGGTCCTCATGAGATTGTTGAAGTACCGAAGCCAGGGACTTATCGGTTGCGAGCAATGGATGGAACTGAGATAAAATACACTTGGCATGCTGGGAGGCTTCGGAAATATTTTCAGTAGATCCAGTGTCAGAGTACAAGAGTCTATAATTATGCCAACAGTTATTAATAAAAGAAGCTTTTTTCTTCAATGTTGTTTCATCTACTAGTTGTTTGGGGGTTCGGTGGTCTGTTCATCTTAAAGATGGTGAACAGGATCCCGATTCATCCTAAAGATGGCGAACAGGTTTGTTAGGAGGTTCAGTGGTTTGTTCATCCTAAAGATGGTGAACAAAATATGTTCATCCTAAAGACGGTGAACAGGATATGTTCATCCTAAAGATGGTGAACAGCTTTGTTGGGAGGTTCGGTTGGATCTATTCATCTTAAAGATGGTGAACAGAACCTGTTCATCCTAAAGATGGTGAACAGGGCTTGTTCGTCCTCAAGATGGCGAACAGGTTTGTTGAGAGGTTCGGTTGGATCTGTTCATCCTAAAGATGGTGAACAAAACATGTTCATCCCAAAGATGGTGAACAAAACATGTTCATCCTAAAGATAGTGAACAGGGTCTATTCATCCTCAAGATGGCGAACAGATTTGTTGGGAGATTGGGTTAGATCTGTTCATCCTAAAGATAGTGAACAGAACTTATTCATCCTAGAGATGGTGAACAGAATCTTTTCGTCCTAAAGGTGGTGAGTTGGATTGTTAAAGATCTCATACTTCGGTAATGCATAGTGTTACTTTGCATTATTGCCTAATTTTAATTGAATTTCATTTGAAGTGTCGAGTTCAGATCATTTGATTATTTAATAAAGTAAATAAATGTACAAGGAGTAAAAAGAAGCTAATTATATTTCATTAAAAAATATAAGCGATTACAATAGTGTTGAATTTTTACAAGTTTAAAGTTAAGGTTGAGGAGGGTCATCTTCGTCATTATCCTCGTCTTCATCTTCCGAGGAATCGAGGAGTAATGGGTTCTGAGAGGTAGCAACGAGCTTCACTTTGCCTTTGCTTCTGGTTGTTTACATCTGAACTATTTCGTTGGTTAGTTCAGGAGATCGGCGGTATTCAGTTAGAATTTCTTGGCGGAGTTCTTCGATAAGTGGGGGGCCGAGGGCTTTGAGTTCGCGAAGTTCTTTTTCTACTTTGCACCGAAGTGCAAGATGCCTCTGCTCGGAGATTTTTGTTTCGTTAATTTCTTTGGTGAAGGCTTGGTTCTTTTGTATCAGCACTTCGTTGGTCATTGTAAGTTCTTGGTTTTGTTCGGAAGTGGTTTGTTGGAGAGCTTCGGCTGAGGATAGTTGTTCTTTAAGTTTGGCGATGTCTTTTCTGAGGCCTTCGGAGTTGAAGAGGGCATCCCCATGCAGACTTCTCTCCCTCACCAAAGCAGACTTCAGGATAGCGTTTTCTCTTCGGGCAGCATCCTCTTCGGCTTCAATTTCTTTATATCTTTGGTTGAGCCGCTCGAAGATTCCATTTGCCTGCATATTGTTCAGAGTTAAATAAAGAATTTTAAGAAGACATTTATAAATGAAAGTGGTTAAGTAATAGTCGACTTACTCTGGCTTGGTAGGTCATGTCGGCTTGGATGAGGTCCGAAATGGAGTTGTTTCCAAATTGGTGATCGTCCGTTCCTAGGACGAAGGCATCATACAAGTGTAGGGGGAATTCTTCATTGTTGTCAGGCCTGAATGTAGGCGAACGTACGGCTTCGGGCATGGTGGTGGAACAAGATGGTTGTTGAGGAAAAGGTATTGGTTGTACGGTTGGGATGGGGGCTTGAGTTGTTGGAGGTTCAGTTGATGGGGTTGGTTGGTTGTCTGTATTGTGTATTCTTTTTCTAATGAGGGGAGAAACGGGTTCGGCTTGTTCTTCAGTTTCTTCTTCGGTTTCGTTGATCTCGATTGGTATGACAGGAGGATGGTTGGCTTCTGAGTTCTTCGACAGTGAGAGGAATAATTTTAGCTCGCTTCTTTTTGGTTCGTAGAATTTGGGTACGTTCGACGATGGGCATATCAAGGAGGCTCTCGTTAAGTGTTGGGACATGGATGTGTTTTGGTTTTCTTGCGGCTCTTTTCTTTCGTCGTGGATGTGTGGTCTCTTCGGCAAGAGTTGGTTCAGTGTTTTGGGGTCCAGTGGATTGGGGGTTCGGTGTCTTGAGGTTCAATGTTTTGGGGTTCGGCAAGAGTTTGGGTTGGGTTGGCAGAAAGGAAGTTTTCAAGTTCTTTTCGGTCAATTGAAGTTGGTTTAATGAGGGATACTGCAAAATATGGATAAGGGTGTTTCAGAATAATTACTAAAGGAAATTTGAAAATTACATAAATATTGAGTTCGGGATTTACATTTGTGGTCATACAACCGTGCTTGTTTGCTTAAGAGGTCGAAGCTCCATTCCTTTATGGGAAGTTTTTCCAAAAGCTTCGTCATCTCTCTCACACGTTCATTAGAGATATCGCCGAAGTCCATAGTTATACGTTTGTGAGAAGTCCATTTTGGGACCATGGGAATCTCTGGTTCGGTGACGAAGAACCAGTCTTTGTGCCACCCTTTGTTGCTTGAAGGGGTGTCCATCAGAGGTCGTTTTTCAAATTTGGCGTTGGGTTTTGGGGATTGTTTGCTCAGCATTTTCAAACCCCGTTCTTGAGAGTTTCCGGCTGTGAATAGAGAGAAGAAGAAGTCGATAAAAGGTGGAATCCCTATCTCGTGGCAGAAAGCGATAAAGGCAATGATGTGGATGTAAGAATTGGGCACCAGTTGGGATAATTCGACACCCATGAACCCAAGAAGGGTGATGATGAAGGCATGGAGGGGAAGGCGAACTCCTTTCTCCAGAAGGGTGAGTGGCATGGTGGTCCAGCCTTCGGGACGTTGATACATACGATCATTGGAGGTTGGAGGTTGGGACTCTCAGATGATGGGTGTCTGGTATTTGATAGCATTCTCGGATGATGCGGATATCATCATCTGTAAGTTGAGAGGTGGTGTTGGCGTGAGGGAATTGTTCTTCGTTTTGGTACTCAAGAAGAGGGTTTTGAGTAGTAGCTGATGGAAGGTTTTTGCTGGGGGAGGGGGCAGTGTTAGGGTTTGCCTCTGGTATGACATTTGTGGGGGTATGGGTGGCCGGAATATATGCAAGAGGGGTTACATATATTGGGGTGGCATCTTCTGGGTTTTGGGATGTCATTGTTATCAATTTGCAGAGAGAAAGTTGAAGGAAGAAGAAAGTAAGAAAGCTTTTAAAATTCGAAATCCAATTAGGCAGGTGAAACCGTCTGATTTGGGGGAGTTGGGTTTTTATAGAGTTGTCCTTTTAGTTGTTTTCGAGACTCCAGGGCGGTGCATTTAATGAGAATAATGATGATGGATTTGAAGAGTTGGCGTCTGGTATTGGATTTGTTGATGATTGGGACTTGTTTGGCTTTGGTTGGGGTTCTTTGATGATGGGACCATTTTTGTATACTCTTCCACCAAACATTCTGTTTGATGAAAGACTGGGGGGCAATGTTGGGTCATGACTATTTGGACTTGTTGGGCCATGCTTATTTGGGCCTTTAGAATATTGGGTCATAGGTATTTGGGTTGTTAATTATGTGAAGTTATCTGGACTTGGGTTATGGATTAATATCCTTAATTAAATAAGGATTTTATTTAATCATGAGTTAGTGGGGAACACTAATTTGATTTTGGATAAAGATTGCATGCATGCAAGGCGGTGAGAAGATGATAAGTACAAAGCACTACATGAAAGGAAGGTACATACAAAATTACTTTACCAGCACTAGAACACACAACCTCCATTGTTAACTTTGCTTTTCTACCAGATTTACTCTCACCGGAGCTATCCCCGTGCTGCCCAAGTCACAAGCTCTCGATCTTGATTCGTTTTACATGCGAGGATTGGATGCGCTTTTTGGTGATCGAGGCGCGTGGAAAAGATCCTGGTGTTAACACCTTCCAATGTCAAGGCTTTTGTGTGGTCTCTGGTTTTGTAAAGATTAAATACTAATGATCATTATCAAGGTCGCAGAACTAACAAAGCTCTATCGGACATTTGTTTTATGTGCAGACAAAGTAATCAAACACGTGCTCATTTATTTTTGCATTGTTCTGTTACTTAGGAATTGTAGAGCTCTCTCTTTGGAGTGCTACGAAAGGAGTGGGTGTCATGTTACGGTGGAAGATATGCTACTAATTCATTTTTAAGGATTTGAAAGCATGAAGGATGCCAAAATTTTATGAAAGTGTGCCTTCTTTTCTATCTTGTGGAGAATTTGGAATTAGCATAATGCTAAATTGTTTAGAGAAAGTTACTTATCCAAAGCTATTGAATGATAGGGTTACTTTTCTTATGTGGCTTTTGCTATGTGCGCTTTTAGAGGTATCTTTATTACTGATTTATGTATTGATTGGAGGGCTACACTAAAGTGTTTTTCCGTTTTTAATTTTTTAGTTTGTTGAGGGTGGATTTCTTGACACCCAATTATTGTATCATTTCTTTTCTATTAATAAAATTTCTTCTTCTTTTATCTACTTCTGTTTTCAGCTATATGTATTTTGTTATTAACAACAAAATAAATAAAGCTACTATGCATATTGAATACTCAAGTAAACTTCACTTCATAAAAAAGGCATCATGAACTAGAATTTCCTCTTCAATCCTAAGTAACAAATAATCATACAATGTACTCTATTTAACCTTGGTGATAAAGAAGAATGCATGAAAAAACAGTAAGAGATGAGTCTACAAATCACATTGAAAATTCATCTTTCAATGTGAGCCTGTAGTCAGTGTTCTAAAAATCCCCACCCATGTTCGATTAATCCCCGCCTAGGCGCTAGGCTCCCTGGCGCCTCACCTAGGCCCAAGGCGGTAAAAAAATCCCTACAGGAAATTAGGCAGGGCCTAAGCGAATAAGTTTTTTTTATTTTAATAACTACACAAACCAGATCTTAATATTTTTTTTTTAATGATTTATCATATTTATAATGCAGGTTGTATCACATCAAATCACAACAAGAAGTGAATAAGATCAAGTCAAAATAGATAATTTTATTATATTTGTAATTTTTTGAACTTGTACTAACTTCAACTTATATAAATGATGATACATTTGTAATATTTAGTTTAATTCAATATAATTCTTAAATTTATGTTCGATTCTTAAGTTTTAATATTGAATTGAATTCTTGAAATTTTAAATTTTATTATTTAATAGCAATCTTGTTTATGAATAAAAGTCATACGTTAAAGATATGTTTAAACTTTTAACAATTACATGTTTGTGTTTGAACTTTGACAATATGAATATGTGTTTGAACTTTAAGCAAAGGCCTTTATTATCTTTATTTAGATTGTTTTGTTTTATATTATTGTTTTGTTTGGTTAAATGTAAGATAAAATATTAAAATTGACTTCAAATAAAAAATTCTAGGCGCTAGGCCCCCCTCGGCCGTCCGCCTCCCGCCTAGCTGCTCCTTTTAGAACGTTGCCTGTAGTGGGCTAAAACGATCCAAAAATATACTATTGAGAAAGCGCATTGATTATGCTATGTTTTGATTTGGACTCGGGATTTTACCCAGGTTGTTACAGAAGGCTCACTCTTAAAAATCCATTAATTCAAATTTCAAATATTTAAGCTAAAGAAAATGCATGGATCACCACTAAATAAATCTATAGGAATAATCACATAATGTAGAATTCATTCCATACGTGACTCCCAAAGTAATAACTAATATGTGAATCCTCACCAAAGACTTAATAATGACAACTTTGTATTCAAGTGGACATAAAGAGAATCAGTGATAATCTCCATAGCAGCTTTAAAAATGTGGACGGAATATAATGATCAAAAGGAAGTTGCCTTATCTGCTTTACTGAATGTTTAGGAGTGTGCAAAATAAGCAGTTGAGTGAACTTATAATTTTAGTTATTCTTGCAAATAGAGAACGCATTACTTTTATGTTTGTGTTTTCCATAGAGGATTTGTGAATAGGTAGGCAAAAATAGTGAATCTGATGAGGATTGGTTGGAGAATTAAAATTGTTAGGGAAGTGGTAATCTGATGAAAGCCCAATCAACTTACTAGTCTTACTCTTTCAAATATAGTGACATACTGACATAGTGACATGTCAATGCTCAGTATCAAATAGTAGCACTAAACGAATGTCATATCTATTACATGGATGAGACATATCCAGGTGCATCCTAACTTAAGGTGTGTGAAAATTTAGAGGACCGGAAAACTCTCCCATCTGAAATATCACCCAGAAGAATATCCTTCGATCAGTAATATGACAATCTAAGAATGCCTACCAAGTACCAATACTTATAGTATCAAACCATGAATTGGGTCCTCGGGATATATATTGGAAGTTGGAAACATGTGGAACACATGTATATCGATTGCCATCTTGACAAGACATTAAAATTGGAGTCATCTTAAATTGGTTATTTTTGTTAATTGCTTACAGTACTATCACAGCCAACTGACTCCAAATCAATAGAATCAATATATAATAAAACAACACATTTAATAGAGTATATTCAATATCAAATTCTTTGAAGCAAAATCATTCTATTATGTAGAAACCCTCCAAAAATTGAACTGAGTTGATACTTATCTCCATAAATAAGTAAAGCAATAGAAGAATTCAGCAACGAAACACATCCATGAAGTCATACTCATTATCTCTTCTATCCTACAACAGAAATCCAGTTTTTCACTAAGTGGCTTGAGAACACAATCATTATGTGCACATTAGGCTGAACAAGAAGTAATTAAAATTTTTGAATTCATAAAATTACTACTCAACTAAAAACTAAATAACTATCTACAACTCTAAACTTATCCTATACATTACAAGCCTCCGGAATGCAACCAATTTTAAATATAGTCTTTGTATTATAAATACATTGATAGAGGTTCATCTACCAATCTCCCCTAAAACAACATTAAGATCACAACTTCCCCACTTCAACATATCCAGGGCAGATAAAATAGGTGTAATTGACTGCAGACAAAGCATTTATGTCTTTTGGCATTCCCTCTTTCCCTCATTCTTTCCAAGTTCCAAACAAAGACGTCAAAGTAGAAAAACATTAATTAAACCAATCCATACCCAAAATAACACTAATTAAACTAAATTCAGCTATTAATTTTCCTTAAAACAAAATAACAAATCAAACGCCTTCACCATTTCAACAATTACCAAACAGGAAAGAACTAAACTTCACTACGAAAGCAACACAGATCGTTCCTAATTTCCCCTTCTACACAGAAAGAGTGATAAAAAACACTTACAGGAGTCTTAACAACTATAGCCTCGGGCTCCTGAGTACGATGACTGCCGGAAGAAAACCTGTGGTAATCTCCGAACGGCGGCTTCATCGAAATCTGCTCCGCCGGCTGATTCGGAGCTCGTGAAGTCGACATACTGAATTTGCAATTGTACTGGTTTTGGTGAGAGATCGATCCCTTGAGGTTGGGATTTGGGGTTTTGGGAAGAGGAAAGGGAAAAAAAATTGACGAATCGGATGAATTGTTGAGGGAAATGGAATTTGGGAAGGGGGGAAATTGAGGAGTGAGATCTGATTTGGAGGATGGGAGGAAAAATGGAGGGATTGGAAAAAAGCGGGAAGAGAGAGAAAGTGAGGGGGTAAAGAGCAGAAAACGAGGGAAGAGGGGAGGAAAGGAGGGAATTTGGTTCGGATATAGATGTGGAGGGAAGCACTTTATATATTAATAACAATATTTCTTTATTTATTTCTAATTTGCATGTTTGGTTTATATAATGGTGACAATTTTGGGCTTATTAATTTTAGTCTCAATTAATAATTTTTTAAAATTTTGAACATAAATTATTACATGAATTTTTATAAATATATCTATTAATATGGAAGATATTTGTGTTAATATATAAATAAAATTTTAGTGTATTTAGCCAATATAATATTTTAGATATTGTAATTAACGAGATTAAGAAAATATATGAATTGTATACATATTTGCATAAAATATATAAGAAAAGTAATAAGATATTTAAAGGTTATATTCATGAAAGGCTTATGAAATTATAAATTTTAGAGAGTTTTAATGATACAAAAATAAAAAGACAAAATGGACATGACGTCATTCATAGACGAGTAGTCTTGGAATTTTGATGAAAGGTGATAGCTATTAATTAATCGTAGTAAATATCACTTTTTACCTTATACTATATATTTTGTTTGGTTGTTTTATTATTAAAATAAAATAAATTATTTTTATTATTGTTAAATTTATAAATTTTATTCAGTATAAAATATTAAATTGAATGAATCATTCTATTATCCATTCATTTCTCTTATTTATTAATTTTATTTCTTTAATTTAAACGTAATATAAGTTCACTTATGTTTCTTTTAAGTTGGCTATAATTCTCTCCCCTCAAATTCTCTTTAAACCCAGTATTACAGTGAAAATTATTTATTTCAAAAAAAAAAAAACCTTCTAGTCTTATTAGTCCCATTGAGTTGAAATAAATGTAATTATATAGGTTTGTTAAACAAATAAAAAATAAATAAGATTTTCAAAAGCATGTATTGTTATTCTATTAATTGATTGTATGTCAATTATTTTAGCTTTATACTTATAATTGACATCCTCTAACCTTAGGTCTCGTGATTTATTATCATTTTTCTATTAGTTTATTAAGATATAAACATTAGGTCTCGTGATATTAACCTTAGGTCTCATTAACTCTTTAATTTGAATTTTTCATAAAGTAAATTATCCCCTGTATTTTAATGGGGCTCCTAAAAAAAATGTGTTGTAAGGTAAGAGCACGAGACTCAAATTTTTTGGACAAACTTTATTTTATCCTCAAAACATGTAAATTTTGGCGCGCTTTTGTCAACATGGCGGCGATAATAATTTGGCGCCTAGTTCTTAACTACTATCACAAGGACCTCAACAAACCGCATTAAGTCAATAATGCTCTGTCACCACCACTTCCACACGGCCCACACCTAAAGCTACAGAACGGATGTTAGTGGAGGGCCGGCGGCCTATTTCTTGGGCTGGACTTCTCCAATTTAAACTTAAGTTTTGATACGTCCCGGTTGCAGCCCAATGTTTTGTTTTATTATTATTATTATATTGCTTAACTAAATACCGATTATAATTTTGACGATTATTAATCAAAGTATATAAAAAAAATCTTACCACTAAATTATTATTTTTAGTCTTTAACTAAATTAAATTTAAAAAATCAAAGTAGAGTATTAGATTTTAATCTAAAAAATTTAAATTTTAAAAAGTGTGTCAAATAATTAGTTTTCGTATATAGAAAATCTGAACATACAGTCATACAGACCGACATAAAAGGAAAAAAAGAAAAAACACGTAATCACTCTGTTTCTGAGTTTTGAACAGAAAAGAAAAGAATAGAAAACTTAAATTAGAACAGAAAATAAAAGAATAGAAAATTTGAAGTTTTCCTTTGTGTTATTTATGAGTTTTTAATAGAAAAGAATAGAAAATTTAAATTTAAGGACATGAGTTGTAATTTAAAATTTATTATATTAAAAGTTGAGGATAATACGGGAATTATAAAAATATTATTTATTCTAATTTCTTTTCCGTTCAAATCTGACCATTTTTGGACGGAAAACTTTGACAGCAAAAGTAACTAAGTTTTCTATTCATTTCTTTTCTTTTTTGTTTATTAAAAAATTCAAAAATATAAGAATTAAAAAGAAAATTTAAATTTTTCGTCTATTTCTTTTATTTTCTGTCCATTTTAAAATTCAGAAACAGCATTAGAGTCCGGCTAGTTATCGGGTCTATAATATTTATGTGTTTTTCTATGGTTCTGCCCAATTTTGGAGTTCGTTGAGAAAATTTGGAATGAGCAAATTCGGATTACAAATTAGGGTTAAGCCATCGGAGCAGAAGAAGCAACCGACGAGACCACCTCTCCGGCCACCGGCTGGTTTTTTGGACGACGACGAAAACGATATCGAAAGAGAAATATCTAGGCAAGCCTCCAAGAACAAGGCTCTCAAGGATGTAAGAAACCAAACCACCATTTTACGCCGAATCGTTTATTTATACGCGCTAATTTTATCGTGCTATTTACAATTGTATTTTGTTTTACCTTTGTGCAGATTGAGGAGCAGCATAAGAAAGCATTGGAAGAGGATCCCTCCGTGTTCGATTACGATGGAGTATACGACGATATTAAGCAGAAAGCTGTTCGGCCTCTGGCCAAAGACCGGGAGGAGAAGAAGGTAACTGTAAAAAACTGGAAATCTGAATTTTGTTGATTAATGGCGGATTAAGACACAAAAGGCACAATTTTGAGCTCAAAGGAGTAGGGTATATAAACCCTTTATTTATATATTTATTTATTTTTCAGCTTTAAAATGCAATAATAGATATTAATCTCTTAAGAAAGAATCAGCATGTTTTGAGGTATCTATCTATTCAAACTGCTGTATACTATTTTATTGAATTTTTCAAAATATTAATGGACTGAAATATCATGAAACCCTATGATTTATCCTTACTTGTAGAATTTAGTGTAGTTCTAATTGATAGGCTTTGTTGCAAGCTCAATTTGTTTCTTAGATTTATTTTCTTAAAAGTTTTTAACTTTAGTGGCCGGAAAGGACGATTCTTTATACAGGAACATAGTTTCTCTCTTCGGTCATTCTATTTGGATTCTCAATCATAGTTTTGTGTTAGTTTTGTTTTGGATATTGAGTTGATATATGTATGTGCATGTGTGTGTGTGTATATATATATATACTTGTTTTCTCTCTGTCCACCATCTATATGTCTGTGTGTGTGATACACACACAAACACAGATATTCACATGATTATATCTTCTTGATTAAGGAAACAGTATATATACACAGGTTTTTGTTTATGCTCATTGTTGACCACCTTTTGTTCTACTGTCGCAGCCAAAATATATTCAAGCCATAATGAATAGTACAAAAGTACGTGCACGTGAAAGTGAAATAGCATATGAAAGAAAACTTGCTAAAGAGAGAAGCAAAGAAGATCATCTATATGAAGGCAAGGACAAGTTTGTCACTAGTGCCTACAAAAAGAAACTTGCGGAGCAGGCAAAATGGTTGGAGGAAGAACGTCTGCGTCAACTCCGAGAGGAGAAAGATGATGTAAGTTTTATTTTTCTTTGGTTTTCATGCGATCTAACTGTGAATAACAACTTAATTTAAACTTTAGAGAACAAGATCTTTTGCATGCTTTCATTAATCTTTTTGATTCTGTCACTGTAATGGAGTGCGCGTGCACACACATATAATCTGAAGTTATCCTATTTCCTCAGATGCACATATATCTTTCTAGCAAATAAAATGTGGAGCTTCAAAATGCGCACATGTATTTATTCATAGTGTATGGTTAACATGTTTGCTGCTGGAATCTCTAATAATGAAATGTTACACTTCTAAAAAGCAGATAACACCTTGTGATTGGCATAGACTTAGATTTTGCATCAGACCTTGTGGAAAAAGTGTCAACCTATATAGACATGACCATAGATATCAGAATTGTACTTATCGTAGGGTGAATAAAAAATGGCACCCTATCATACATACGATTTAGTTGCGATACAACACGATACAATGCACGATACTCTTTATAGCTAGCAACCGGCTTGAAAAAGCTTTTATGTAGATCCAAATGAGTAAAACAAAACTTTTGAGCCTTCTATTTCAAATGAAGAGGGTTTTTTAGCGTTAGCATGTTTTATATCACTTGATGATCCTTTAATCGCCTTTTAGAGTTTCATATCTTCTTCTACAAATGTTAATTTATTTTTCTCACGTCACTTTCCACAAGTAGAAATATAAATCTCCACTTGTTAATTTGAATTGTTCTCTTTGCTTTATAACTAAAACTTAAAAGGTGAATGTGCATTTTTTGTTTTCTCTTGTTACTTTATAAAGATTACTAAAATAATATCTAATAAATCAATTTAAAGTATTTTGGCTACTATTTAATTATAAAATTAATTTTAATCTATAATAATATTTACTTGACTACTTTAATACATAGTCAAACTAATATACTTGTCTAATAAATTGTGTGTTTTATATGTTTAAATATATATTTTTCACATTTTCCTTTTGTTTCCGTATCGTACGATACGATGCATGAAACATGATACCACCGGGGTTTTCGATACACGATACGATTCACGATTTGACAACTATGGACATGACACTTAAACAAAGTTATTTGGCTGATTCTTTTTGACCATATCTTCTCCTATTCCTAGAGATAGAAGTCATTTAATAAAGTGTTTTTGTGAAATGTTAGTCTTGATTTTATCTCTGATGTCTTGTGAAATAAAACAATTGTTTTATTGTAGAACTTATTTAGTCATGTAAATAGTTGATACATGCATGCAGTGCATGCAAGTTACTTAGTTGAGACTTGAGAGCAATCAATTGTTCCTTTAGTTTAGCTATCTTAGCTTGGAACTAGAGTAAATGGAGTATTTCAATTTAATTTGTTATATGTAATTATGTATTAAGTGTGTTAATTTCAAGGACACCATAATTGTCAAGTCGTAAAGTCGAGTTGTTGGTCGGGAGCCTAATAGACTAGGTGCATGACTAGTCGTGCATAAGGCGACAAGTCATTTTTTATGTACAATTTATATGTGTAAATTTTTATATATAGATATATGTACATTTGGCATTATTATTTGACAATATTCAATACTATCAAATACTATTTGAAACACATACATTAATATTGCCACAACCAAAGTCATTTGATATTTAAAAGAAAGAAACTACTAAAGCAAGGTATTGTTCATTACAATTCAAATAGGTAGTAAATAGCATGAAACAAAAGTAAACTAATGAAATTTTCACATAAAAAATATGAAATTTAGAACATAATGCTAAAGAGTTCTCCAAATGAAAAGGAAAAGTCTCTACTCTCTAATATCTAGTAAGTACTCATCAATTAAGCAAATTCATCGATCAAATTTCTCCATCTCTATCACTACTAGTATAATCTCTTCAATATCTGAGTCAGAGCCATTAACACTCATTACTCTCGAACTACTCTCGAACTCGAAGGACCACGTCGAGAGCAAGTCAAACTAGGAGTGGAACAACTTGTTTAATGAGCCCTCCCAGGAACATTAGACCCGCGACAGTTGTGGATGCACCAACTGCTATATTTACACCTCTCCATGTAAGATCATCCCCAAGATGAACTAAATCTTCATCGGAATTATCCTCTATCCACTTGTTGCCCCAATCAAAATTAGGGCCAATGGATCAAAATTTCTTCCCACTTCAGGCTTCTTTTGGAATCTTGAAATAATTCGGCAACTGTATTGAACATATACAAAATCATTCAATCGTTATGCTCCAATCTATTTCTCTTCTTGGTATGAATCTAAAATTTTCAAGTGTAAAAAAAATTAGCACTAACAACTAAATATACAATACTTTATAATTATTTATTTGAGATGGGATAATTAATACTTACAAACTAAAAGTGCTCCAATTGCGTTTACAGCCAGAAGATGAACAACAAAGGCCAATGATACACTTAGAAAATTTTGTTAGCTCAATAACACACCCACCAAAAGCGTTCTACCAATCAACTAGTAAACATAAAATAAAACGAATTAAATAAGATAACAATTAACTATACTTTATATATGTATATCTAATATAACTTATAAACAACTTGTTTATAAGTTATATTATAATACGATATATAAAATACTTACTAGGATTCTTCGATTTTCGTTGTCTAATAACCATGTCTTTTGCAAAATTATCACGAACAAAATCGTAGACATCGGTTAGATTACTAATCTTATCTAGCAAAGCGGCGTTGGGTACCATTTTGGTGAGAACATCATTGAAGCTATCACGCGACTTATAAGATAAATTGGGATCCTCCTCCTTGATATCAAAATATCGACCCGAATTAAGAAATAGTGTTGCCCCATATAGCTTTTGCTCCATTTGGCACTCCCAACACTACTCAATAATGTCAACATCTTCTTGTATTGTCTTGGCCTAGTGTTAAAATTGTCCTTGACTATTTTCTTTGCCAATTTCATAGCCGCATAAACTTTAGGCATGACAGGCACCTCATCAGAATCTACAATCCTGAAGACAATAATAAGTGGTTGTGATGCTCGAATGCAGTTCCACAACATGCCAAAAATTTGTAGAAATTATTGTATCACATATTTTCTTTCCTTCCTCGGTAGGTGACAACTTAAATTTATCACTTATGAACAAATATCTCAAAGCATCGTGATGCTTGTTCAAGCTTTGGAGTGTAAGGAAAGCTTGGAGTGTAAGAAAAGTTGTGGCAAATCTAGTGACTCCAGCTCTCACAAGGTATATGCCAATTGTTTTGTTCCTAATTTCATCAAGAAGGCGGCCATGCCTATAAATGAAGGTAGTTATTCTTCGCGCCTTCCCAATAGTATGCTTGAATTTCTTCAAGTTTCCTATGTCCTCTAACATAAGTTCTAGGCAATGGACTGCACGAGGAGTCCAAAATAAAGTAGGCCTCTTCACCATCAACAAGTTACTGACTGTCTTGTAGTTGGAGGCATTGTCTGTGGCTACTTGAATAACATGTTCCGGTCCAATTTCTTCAATCTTACTATCAAGTAGTTGTGCCAACATCTTTGCATCCTGAGCTTGGCTAGAGGCATCAACATACCCTATAAAGTAAGTCCTTGGGACAATTAACAATAAAATTGATCAAATGCCTTCCTCTCCTATCTATTCATCCATCAAACATAAGTGTGCAACCATATTGTTTGCAAAACATTATGTGCTTCTCGTTCACCTCATATGTTTTTTTCTTTGCATTATCTAATAAAGGGACCCTCAACTCATGATAAGAAAGGGACTTCAAACCCGGCCCATTATGTCTAATGGCCTCAATCATCACCTCAAAGCTCCTAGCATTTATGGCATTAAAAGGTTTACCAAACTTGTAGAAGCAATTAGCTATGTGCATGTGGACTCTTTCTTCTCTGCGATGTCTCTCATCTACAACTTCTTCGTGTCTTTCTAATATGAGCTTCAATTGTCTTAGATTGTGGTGGTGGTGGTGCCTTAGTGAATTGGAAAGCACTCTTTTCATCTTTTTTGCTGCCATCCCAGAACTTGGGATAGTAGCAGAGGAAGCATTAGAAGGAGCATTAGAGTCCATTTGTTCTTCTTCATCCAAGTCTAACTCAACTGGCTTGATTCCTGGTGTGGTTTTGGGACACTTTTGCACGTCTCCATATCCGCCAATTAGATGTTGCTTTAATCTCTTAATTTCCCTCCGATACATTTCTTCAACAAAGTTCGCAATGAACTATATTTTTCTGTGTCAAATCTGGCCAATAAGCATCTTTTCACCCTGGGATCCTTTGATTTAGCCCTCCTTTTAGGATCTTTGCTTGGATCATAATCTGTTCCTGAATTTTCAGCCATGTATCAATCTAAACAACACAATTAAAATAATAAATTTCACAAATTATGACTTAATAAATATCAATTTATGAATTTTCCAGATTATGAATTAATAAATATCAATTTATGAATTTTCCAACTATTAGCACAAGCAGCCAAGCACAACAGTAGCAATCAAGCTTTTGCCTTTTAGGTAGAACACAATAGCACATTAACTAATAAATAATAACTAATAAATATCAAGTATACCTTATTACACTATAATAGTAATTTATAGTTATACATCCTAACTTAAATGGTCGATTACTTCTGAGAGATCTATAAACGAGCCCATATTTTGGATTACTAATACTTTTCTTCAGGACTCTTTTATTCCGTTTAGCCTTTTCCTTTTTACCAGCAAGTCCAAAGAATGTTTTAGTTCTTATCTTTCATTTCTCTGCTTAGTTTCCAGTGGGAACTATTTCTTAAATGTACAAGAAGGGCAATAGACTTCTAGAACTATATGAATTCAACAAGGAGAAAGTGAGAAAACAAAGAGACCACTCTTTGAAGGTAAGAACTGTCCCTCTCTAGGTAAACCAACCACTGATGTAGGACAGGATTGGAAATGAACAATTGTTGAAAATTATTGATAAACCAACGAAAAACAACTCGGCCGAGGCTCCACAAGTCACTACCCAATGATCTTTTACATGGGTGATGCTTCGCACACCACTACCCATAGGATTTTTCAACCACAGAAGAGAGGAAAAAGCTCTTAGCTTAATATCAATAATCAATAATATATCCTGTACTGTTACCCTAATATTTTAGGGAACAATAAAATAACTAAACGACTAATATACCCTTGCATTAAAATCCTAACCACTATTAAAAGTCCTAAATCCCCACTAATAAATGAATTACATCAATTACTCTTACATTAAGGAAATAAAAATTCCAAATAATAAATATAAAAATGCTCGACTTGTCCTCCCCATCAACCAGCCTATCAGTTACTCAATCTATATGAATATAGAGAGTTGTTTTAAGAGGAAACAATCTCGTAAATTGAGCCATGATTGGATTATCTCCATGAACTGTTCTTGTTGGGGCGTATCTGTTAAATATCATATTGCCATATCAACAAGCCTAGGATTCTTTGGGTGCTTAAAGCATGCTAGGGTCTACATTTTAGCATTACTATGCGCTATAGACTTAGGAAAGAAAAGATTGTGATGTTCACCTACAATTTCTTAGCTGACCAAGGGATTGACCATCGAATTCAGTTATGTACCTTGACTTATCGAACTGGTGCAGGGTTGAAATTAATTCTTGGGCTGCATCACAAATAAGAAATGAAAAAAAAATAACTTTTTTGAGGGGGTTCCTCATTAGATCTTGTATTTATTGGGTACAGAAGGCATTACTATTACCTTAGATCTTGTATCTTTGGATTTACTGCAGTGAGCTGTGCTGTATGACTTATTGCTCAAGCTAAGGCTTATTATTCGATACAATGATATGTTTAGTTAATCATGGTGTGAAATTGTAATTCTTGCCTTGGGCTGCATCACAGATGAGGAAAAAAGTAGAAATCACTTTTTTAAGGTTCAGAGAAAAATTAAGAGATTTACAGTTGCATAAACAGCTTTGGTTTTTGGGTTTCTTGTCACTATAGTTCCAAATGATCAATAGCTAGAAAACTTTGATCGATCCGGGATTTGGACATTGAAGTAATTGGAGTGATTACTGATTAAAGTATTCTTGTATTTTCTCAATTTTTGGTGATACTTCTAGTTTTAGAGGTCAAAAATTTGAACGACAAATGTACTCAGTTGACTATTGAGGATTCATTCGGGGATCGTCCAAGTGATTTTTATCTCTTGATTTGAGATGGTTGTCCTTGTAAATTTGATGTTCTTGTGTTTGCTTTATTTTTCCACATACTTGCATATCATTATTTCTGTTTTTGATATTTATCTAGTGGGGCTATCAGAGATACGGAAAATTGATCTTAAACCGGTGAGCCTCTTCTATAGACATCACATGATGATGAAATGACTCTTGATGGGAAAAGACTAGAGTGCTTAGCCGATAATTTTTACGTGTTGATTAAAGAGAATTGTTCAAGTGAAATGGAGCTCTTGATGTGATAAATTCACTGTAGTACTGAGAAAATTAGAGGCTATGATGAAAGGAACAATACTTTCAAGTTATTTGATTATGGGAAAACAAGTTTGCCATGGTATTTAATTAAATAGTCAATATTGTGAATTAGATCATATCATTCAAGTATTGAACTTGCTGTTTCCAAGTTTTTCAAAACTGTAATACTGCGGTGTTATTAAAATATAAACTCTCTGTGAACAATGTTTACTTGATGTATTTCTTATTAACAACTGCATTTGACTTTTATCTATTTTCCTCTCTCTTTTTTTGTAATTTATTTATTTTCCTTTTTGCTGAAGATTACCAAGAAGGGTGATATGAGTGACTTCTACTTCAATTTATCGAAGAATGTTGCTTTTGGAGCTGGAGAGGCCGAGTTGAGGAAGAAGCATGAAAAGCGGCAAGAGGAAGAGAGAATTCCGACGTCAGAAAGAAGTCATCCGTCAACGGGCATGCATTTGGACTCGTCTAGTAAGCAACAGGGGCATCAAAGTGAGATGTCTGCGCCGCCCAAGGAAAGTTCTGAATCTGTAGAAGCAATTCCAGTTTCTGAATCTTCCACACAAGAAAAAGTTGCAACTGAACCAGTAACCGAGCAACCGAGAGGTGATCATCATCATAAGAGAAACATAGATGCACTTGCTGCCGCTAAAGAGCGTTATATGGCACGAAAGAGAACCAAGGAAGAGTAGATAAACTTTCAGCCTGTGGCCCTTCTAAGGTTACCTTTGAAGCTGCCATTTGTATCCATCATGTAATATTTTGCCCGTATGCCTATTTACTTTCCTCATCTCTGTGGCTTAGTTTGATGACTGAAAGAACTTGGATGTGAAAATATACTATTTGTTAAAAAAGCTGTATCCTAGAAACAAAGACCAGCCAGCAGGGGCTGACGAGTTGTGAGCAGACCCTTTGGAAAAATGATTGTTTCTTGTATGAGGGGAAAAAATAATTAATAGAAAAAGAGCAACCTTTGGTTGAATGGAAATTCTTATTCTGGATGATATAATTCGTTAGAATCTTATATTCAATTTTCTTTTAAAAAATATTCTTTATTCTTTCTAACGAAGCAAAGGATGAGCATTGGATTTTATAATATTGAATGTATTTGAGGTTTTGGTGCCCAAAATATGGAATTAGACTTTGTATGATAACCACACAGATTGCCAGGGGAAATGGAAAAGGATTCTGGGCTTGAAAAAAAATATAGTTTTTTCCAGAGAGTAATGGTGGTTCCAAGTCAAAATTTTGTTTGTTTGGTGTAAGCTGTGGACAAGGACAACGACAAGGACAAGGAAGGGTATGTTTTTTTATAAAGATTATACTTGGATATGATTATTAATCCCAACGCGATGTTTATTTGGAATAATTATATTTAGAATAAGAATATTAATCTCAAGTGTATTGTTTGTTTTCAAATTTAGACTTGAGACTATTAGTTAAATGACTTAATAGTATTGAAATTATAATTATAAGGATTAATAGTGTTGGGATTATAATTCTTGCAAACAAACAATGTTTTGTTTTGTTTGTTTTCAAATTTAGACTTAAATAATGTATAGGAATACTATTTTGAATTGAGACTAACGTGAATAAATTAGAGTTAGAATGAAATTATTCTTAATTCATACGTATCTCATGTGTGTACATAATTTTCTTCATAAATTTATCGTTATATATAACAATACTCTAATTTTTTTTATAGGGTGTAATTGGTAATCGAATTGCATATGAAAATGATGCAACTACTAACTAGTAGTCCATTGGTGATTATGGGGTGATTAGGTATTATATTTATCGTAAAAGAAAACCTTTACGTAAACAAATGCAGTTATGGTTGATTAAAGAGATGAAAAAATACAAAACAATAATTAGTATATTAATTATTTAACACTCTTTCCTTGACTCCCATCATATTTAATGAAAAATGATGATATATTATTCCAGAAGAGGCTGTTCCAAAAGTGTAATAAGAACAAATGGGAGTCACAATCATAACAGAGAGAAACGAAGCCAAACCATTTAAATTGGCAGTGGCAGTGGCAGTGGCAGTGGCAGTGGCAGTGGCTGCAGCTGAAAGTGACGATTTGATGGGCAAACCCCATGTGGTATTTGTCTCCAAACAGAATACATGCGATTCTATTTCTATTTATTATTAATAAATACAACTCATATCATCATATCATATCACCTTCATTTTGGTTGGCCAGCTTGGGGTTGTTTGATTATTTAGACGAATGGAATTATAACGTTACACTTTACAATTATGCATAAACCGAAAAAATCACATTTATTTTTTATGAAATAATTTAAAATAATTATATATTATGTTTGTTTTTTCTGAGAATTATTATCGTTTGGACTATCATATATTTACTACTAATAACAAAAATATCATATTTTTGTTTGTTTAAGTATACTTGAATAGATAGGATAAGATAAGATATATCGGTCTTTTTAAACAAAATTAAAGGTTATTTTTTTAACAAATTTATAGTCTCAAATGGTAGAGATTATAATACCTACTTTGACATGCTATTAAATAATCTCTCTTTCAAGTTATTTTATTATCCCGGGACTAATAATCTCAAGTTTATTTTTAAAAACAAACAAAAGACTTGGAATTAATCGTCCAGTATAACTTTTACAAACAAACATAGTCGGTACTTCAAAATAATATTTGTTTACAAGTTAATTATTTCAAATGTAATTTATTTAACTCACAAACATTATATTTAGAGTTCTAACACAATATTTCAAAAGTAATACGGTGCATTTGAATCACTAAACCCATTCTACGTAACATTACAAGCAAAATGCAACTAAAATGAACTTTTTTAACCGTTGTGCCATAATTAAACCTGCCAAACGAGTTCAAAGCCCGTGGGCTGAGTCGGGCCGGTTCGCCCGTTAAAAAGTAGAATTTGGGTCGCATTTTTTCGGCCCACAAAAATCCGGGCCTTTTTGGTCCAGTCCGTTCAATTTAAGCCCAAAAAATATCAAAAAATAGACATAAAATATCTTCGGTCAGCCCGTGAAAAACAGGACTTTGAGCTTACATTTTTTGACCCGCCAAAATTCGGACCGTTTGGACCGACCCGGCCCATTTGACAGGTGTAGCCATAATGCGCATTAGACTTCTTACATGTGAAGACTTTTTTAAAAAGAAAATTTAAATTTACCTTATTAAAGTTAATTCACATTCATTTTAAATTTAAAAATATTTTTAATTTATTTTTAAAAGTCAATGTATACCTCTTATATTTTAGAACAAAGGGAATTCTCTTTGATTTAAAACTTTTAAATTTTTAAATAAATTTATTTGAGTTTACTAAATATAATCTGACTGTAAATTTTAAAAAAAGTTTAAATGAAATTCACATTAATTTTAAATTTTAATTTTGATAATTAACTTTTAAAATTAAAATAAGACTCTTTTAATTCATCAAAAAAAAGTATTAAGTGACATATCAACAATTCTCTCATTATGATATACTAGAGTAGAATATTGTTAACATAAAATAAGATTAAATATTTTCAATAATATTATCCAAACAATAACTTTCATGTCTACAATCCAAATAACATATGTTTAGAAATTTCAATATTACATTAATATCTTTATATTTAATATAAAAGTTTTGATCGATTTTTTTGTGCATATTAAGAAAGATGATAAAATTAATAACAAAATTATTCATATTTAAATTCTCATTTAATTGCATAATTTTCTCGCATGACTAATGATATTCCATAAATATGCATAGAAAACAAAAATATAATAATTAATAGGTCATGTTTGTTTACAATGATTATAATTAAAACTATATTCCTAGCTTTGTTGATTATAATTCCAAGACTATTAATCATATGATTAAATAGTTCTAGTTACATGTTTGTTTTTTTTATGAAATTATTCATGGGATAACTTAAAATAATTCTATGTTATGTTTATTTTGTCCAGAATTATTTAAAGAATTGGATAAAAACTTACCGTTTGGACTATCATGCCCTTACTACTAATAATAAAAATATTATATTCTCAATAGTTTAAGTATAGATCATAAATAAGATAAGATACATCGATCTTTTTAAATAAAGGTAAATGTTAATTTTGTCCATAAATTTGTAGTCGCAAATGGTAGGGATTATAATACATAATTGGACATGGTATTAAATAGTCATCCATTTCAAGTCATTTTATTATCCGGGGACTAATAGTCTCAAATCTATTTTTAAAAACAAACAAGAGACTTAAGGTTAATAGTCCAATCTCAAGTATAATTCTTGCAAAAAAGCATGATCCATTATAGATAAATTATTATAAAAATTAGATTATTTAAGGTAAATAAACATTTAACTTGAAAGTGGGGTGATTTTTTTTTTACGATTTTTTCGGTATTTGGCCATACCGAACCGATTCAAACCGACTGATTCGGTACATAGTAAAACCAGTTCGAATTCGGTATTTTTAACTTGTATATACTTGTTATTCGAGACCGATACCAAAATGTTGGTTTGACTTATTTGTTATATAAAAACTGTTCTGGTCCGGGTATACCGGTTCATTTTTATAACCGTAATAATAGATCCTAATTCTAATTGTAATAAACTAATAATAGACCAAATCTTCATCTTATACTCATACGCTCCCTTCAATCTTCATTTCTCAAATCTCCCAAATTACAAACCCTCATACGTTCATCTCCCTTCATCTCTCACAGTCTCGCTCAGACGTTCACCATCCATTATTAACCCGGATGGTACTTGTTGAACAAGATCCGATGGTGGTGCATTCCTTCCCGTGACCTTCGAATGTTTCCGGTGCTTGCTGATACAATCGTGATTGGCGCTCACGTGGTCTCTCTTCTTTATATTTTTTTTGAACCTTGTCATCATGGCGGATTGAGTGACTCTCTCTCAAACACAATTACTATGTGTTTCTCTCAGCGGTTGAGATATAGAATGAGAGCTAGGGTTTTGTTGAGTAGACTGAAGCTAAGAGACTTATGGCTTAAAATAATAAAGTGAAAATGGGCATATTATGGGATTCTTAGGTCATGTTTGTTTGCAAGAATTATAATCAATGAGATTATAATCTCAAGACTATTAATCATAGGATTAAATAGTGTTAGTCACGTGTTTATTTTTTATGGAATTATTCATAGGATAACTTAAAATAATTTCACGTATTTGTTTTGTTTTTTCCCAAAATTAATTAAATGATTGGATTAAAAAATATCGTTTGAACTATTATACTCTTATCAATAATAACATATTTTAAACTATAATTTAAACATCAAAAAATGATGAACAATTAATTAGAAACTTTTAAAAAATGATTATATTATTCAATCAAATACTCACCTGTATTAATTATTGGTACACACATAATTAAAATTAACGAAATTACTATCGTTTTAAGTTTTAACATTTATAATAAATTATTATTATTTGCAATCAAATACACGTAATCTAAGTTTTAAATTACACATATCAAATAATGAAATCATAAACAGAGATTGCAAATTATCAATAGGTCAGTGTAAGCTTTAAATTACACATCAAATAATTAAATTACTTGTATTAGATTGCTTGGTACAAAGTCTTTGTACTAGTAAATTTTAAGTTGCCAGTAATAATAACGGAAATTATAATATATGATGGTCATTTTAAAAAAAGATTAAGGTTAATTTTGTCTAGCAATTTTTAAATCCAAATAGTAGAGATTATAATACCATGTAGAACATGATAATAAATAATTCTTTATCTTAAACTATTTTATAATTCCAGGACTAATAGTCCTAAGTTCAAATTTAAAATAAATAAGACACTTGGATTATACTTGGGATAAGAATATTAATCACAAATGTTTTGTTTGTTTTCAAATTTAGACTTGGGACTATTAGTCTCGGGATTATAAAATGACTTAATAATCTTGATATTATAATTATAATCTCGAGATTATAATCATAGAATTAATAGTCTTGAGATTATAATCCTTACAAACAAATATATTCTAAAAATTAATAATTCTATCATAAGTGTAATTCTTGTAAATAAATATAACCCAGTATTGTGCAGTATAATATCTTTCATAACTTGGTTGGGTATCATAGACTGTTTTGAAAGCTGAACAATTGGGTATTTGGGTTTATGGAGAAAATGTTACATTAATTCAAATTCTCTAATTGTATTACGGGCCACTTGAAAATAACTACAATTAAGTCGGGACAAAGGGTATCAAACGGTTTGACTCGAATCAGTTAAATCGGTATCATGTCAGTACCAAACCGATTAACCGGTCTCAGTATTGAAACCCGATTTTAGATAGATTTCGGTAACCGACTTATTATCGACGAACAATTCTATTTGAAAATATTTAAAATAATAATAAAATCTTTTATGATTCAATTATTTTATGAATTAGAAATGCGTTACACCATTTGTAGGTAGTGACGTACAAGCAACAACTGATTTTTCCATATTCAAAATGGGAAAGTGAAATAACATGTTTAAAAACGTTTTCCTCTTCATTACCGTTGAGTGCCAACTTTTAATAACTCTCTATTAATTATCATGCCATGCCATGCCATGCCTCTGTTCTTAAAAATTGTCGTTTAATATTAATACACACAAATTAAGAAATATAATTAATACCTAGCAAAAATATTATACTACCCTTATTAATTGTCTCAACCAATTATTCCTCTCCCAATGTTTCTTATTCAATTCAACCAATTAACTTCTTATTCAACCAATTACTACTTAGATTATAACATTAAATTGAATAAGAATCATTGGGAAGGGAAGAAAATTTTAAATAGAAGAAAGCTTTAAATAATGGTAAAGTAGGGAAAAAATAGCTAATGTGTATTGATAAACTCAAAACGATAATCTTTTTGGAACAAAAATTACTTCCTAAAACGACAATCTTTTAAGAACGGAGGGAGTAGTATTTTATTGTTAAAAAACTACTATAAACTATTGAGAAAATGCAACTTACATCCATGTTGATCAAAATCAGAACCAGAACGAGAACGAGAATTTTATTCTAGAAAAATTCTATGCGGACATGAAAATTTTAAACCGTTTAATTAATTTAATTTTGTTAGAGATAACGTGTACGTACATTTTTTTTCCAATATATATTTTTATTTCCTTATTAGTTGACCAAAGACTAAAATTTATGATCAGATGACTAATCCAAAAAAAGTGACTGCTTTAGTAATGATAAGGCACAATAATTCGAATAATGTTATGATGATGATGATGATATTATAAAGTTTGGAATAAAGTTATTTTGTTTGTTTCTTGGAATAAAGTTAACCCAACTGTTGGCCATATACATATGTGATGGAATTAATTCTTGCCCAAGATTTTTAGGACCATGCCAATTGCCATGTGGTATGGATACCATGCCCTGCCCTCTGCCCTCTGCCCTCTGCCCTCTGCATGTTGTATAGATACCATGCCAATTGCCATGTGGTATAGATACCATGCCAAGATTTTTCGAACAGGGAGGGTATACGCTTGTTACTCAGTTCGTTTTTATTATATGTATATACATTGAGGAGCCATTAAGAAATTTTGAATAAAAATTTGAAGTTTTAGTTTTGACTCTCATAATTTATTTTCTTGTAAGTTTGAGAATAAGTTTTAAGACCCACGTACACAATCCATTATAATGAGAATAAAAGTTGAACACTGCCAATTGTCACTTTATTTGAAAAAGCAAAAGAAAGTGAAATTAATGTATTATTTGATGATAATAGGAATTAAAGCCAAAAACGAAGCATTTACTAGATATATAATACAGTTGAGTTCAATTCTGCTACTCCATTAAAGAGCGTCTCATTTATTGTCGCACTTCTATGCATTGTTGTCACCTAATATTTATTTGATAATTGAATAAAAATTACGGTACATGAAATAAAACAGCAGATGACAGAATAATAATAATAATAATAATAATAATAATAATAATAATAATAATAAGGAATTGTTAAATTCATAATACTTTTTGTTATTTTAACAATAAAAGATCTATAGCGACACTTTTATTGTGAAAATGATATTTTTAATTTCTTAATAATAATGTGTTGGCGTTCCTTAATGTACTAGGGAGCAAATATTGATAGGTGGGCACACAATCACGGAATATACAATTTCATATTTCTTTCAATAATTAAAAAAGATATGAGAAGAACAACATTTGATATGGTTGTTTCATTCCGTTTGTATATGGTATTTATGAGGATAATAAAAGAGAAAAAGAAATGCCAAACAAAACACGACTGTCATGAGTGGAGCCATTGCCTGGCATGGCATGGGACCAAAACCAAATTAACTGCATCTACACTTTGTTTAATTTTTGTCACAGGAGGAAGTGGACATGTGATTGAGGTGGTTGTGCTTTAACTAGCGGTGTATTTTTATGGTTGGCTGCAATTTTAATCCTAAAACAAATGAAAACATTATTTTGAAATCTAATGTCCTTCCGTCTATTAATATAAGTCATTTTAGAATTGTCTACAAATATTAAGAGTAAGAGAGAAGAGCATACAACTTACAGTTTATTACTTCTCTAAAATGTCTTATATTAAGTGCCGCCGGACAGAGTACTGCATACAACTTGCTATGGCAATTGGCATGGCCACACCAACAGCAATTTCTTGTAAGCATGCATATATTTATCTTCAAAGCTTTCATCACCATTTTCAATTCTTACAATTGTTTGGTGACCTTCACCTTTCACACTTGAAAACTACAAAATTACCCTCCTAAACAACTGCTCAATTATCTCATTGCCAGCTTTGAATCACATGCAACACACAATTGTGCTACCTTAGGAGCAACAATTTGACAAATCTCATCACTCCAAAACAAACTTAAATTGTCACTTTTTTCCCCTTTAATAAATTAACAAAAGACACCCCCCCCCCCCCCCCCCAAAAAAAAATAATAAATCATATTAGACATTTCATACTTTCATCAACAATGTCCTCTCCCTCTTCATTGCTCTGTTTTTCTTTCTCTCTACTCTCTCTCCTCTTTTCCTCCATTTCTTCATCACCCACCACCATTACCATTACCATCCCCCTCACACAATTCCACACGAAACCCAAAACCCCATCTCCATTTCCGTACGAAAAGTTCTCCCACTTGGCATTTTTGTCCCAAAACAGAGCCCACCATCTCAAAAACCCGAAATCCTCCCCTGTTTCCACGACCCCTTTATTCCCTCGTAGCTATGGAGGCTACTCAATTTCACTCAGCTTTGGCACCCCACCTCAAATTGTCCCATTTGTCATGGATACCGGTAGTGAATTTGTTTGGTTCCCCTGTACCCGCCATTATTCCTGCCGGAATTGCTCTTTTCCGGATACAATACCGCCGGCGGTGTTTATTCCGAAACAATCTTCCACCTCGAGAATTGTTGGGTGCCAGAATCCTAAATGCGGTTGGGTTCATAATGATCCTGATGTTCAATCTCGGTGCAGTGATTGTTTACCCGATTCGAAAAATTGCACGCAGATCTGTCCGCCGTACTTGATTCTTTATGGCTCGGGTTCTACCGGCGGAATCAGCATTGTTGATAATCTGAACTTGCCCGGCAAAAGAGTGCCTGATTTTCTAGTGGGATGCTCTGTGTTCTCTTCCCGTCAACCTGCCGGAATAGCTGGGTTTGGTCGTGGACCGACGGTAATACATTTCATATTATATTATATTACTCCATCCAATCCAATACATTACAAATACAGAAAGACTCATTTTTACCTTAAGAATAAAAGAGGTGTATTGCTATTAATTAATAATTAATTTCTTTTTTATCATTTTATCGCCTCTACTGAGTTTTAATTTAACTTGTATATTAAGAGTTCAGTTGAGAATGTAAATTTTTAATTAGAATTGAATTTCTACTTTTTTGATGGATGTGAATAAGGTCTTATAAAATTATCAAATATTTCCCGTAAAAATTACAATGCCCCTATAATTATATGTAAACATATGCTTATTTTATTTTTGTATTTTATTGGAACTTTGGAAGACTTAATACTCGCTCTCTTAATACGATTATTTTTAAATTTATTTAGAATTTAGAAGACTTTTAGTAGTCGTTCTCTATGTAGGTTTTGGTGATTTTGTATCACAATAGATTTTTTTTCTCTTCTTCATCTTTTTAGCTTATAACTTTAGCTATATTAATATTTACCTTTTTTATTTTAATTTTTTTTGTTTTTTATTTTAGTCGTTTATATATAATTTACACCCGCAATGCGTATCCTACTAGGTGCTAGATTGTAATATAATCTTTCATATCATAATTTTTTGGTGTAGAAAGAGTAGTCTTTGTTTTTAGTGATAAAAAATAACACAATTTTTAAGATTGACACGAAAGCAAACTTATTTTCTTAGGGGGAAATATAATTAACCATAAAATCAAAACCTGGTTATACTCGGTTAATTCTTTATATTTATCACGGCAGCAATTACAATTCATTGATTTTTAAATTTCTTTCAGTCCTTTCCGACCCAACTTGGCCTCAAGAAGTTCTCTTACTGCCTTCTCTCTCACAAGTACGACGACTCGCCGGAAAGCAGCTCCTTGGTACTATACAACGGGACAAATTCCGACGAAAAGACCAGCAAATTAACCTATACCCCACTCCTCAAAAACCCAGCAATCCCCGACAAACGAGCATTTTCTGTGTACTACTACGTGGGTCTTAGGAAAATCACGGTCGGAGGAAAAAAAGTAAAAATTCCTTTCAAATACCTCACGCCGGGACGCGACGGCAACGGCGGGACAATCGTGGATTCTGGTACAACATTTACCTATCTTAATTACAATATATTTGATCTTGTTACCAGTTCCTTTATAGAGCAAATTAAAGACCATAAAAGGGCCGAGGATATTGAAAAGCTGACCGGATTACGGCCGTGTTTTAATATTTCCGGCCACCGGAAACCGTCGCTGCCAGAGTTGAAGTTTCACTTTAAGGGTGGTGCTGAAATGGCATTGCCTTTGGCTAATTATTTTTCATATATCGATAATGAGGGTGTGGTATGTTTGACGATGGTGACGGATGCGGATAGGGAGGAGGCGGCTGGAGGGCCCGCGGTAATTTTGGGGAATTATCAGTTGCAGAATTTTTATACGGAGTTTGATTTGGGGAATGAGAGATTTGGGTTCAGGCAACAGTTGTGTATATGAGGTAGTCAAATTGGCAACAATAATTGTGGATTTTTACCGTTCAAATTGAACTTTAACGGTAAATTTTACTGTAATAAATTGAATTGTTTTTCACTTCAACTTGGGACTTGGGAGTAAGTGGAATGAGTAAGTCAACTAGTCAATTTAATTTCATCCGAGGAAGTCAACTAAAACCTCTTCTAGGAAATTTGTTCTAATACATTATTCTTTAGTTCTAAATTATTAATTTTTAAAAGTTAATTTCAGATATTTTTAAGCTTAAAGTTGTAATGATTCATAAAAATTAATGAAACAATTATTTTTATGATGAGTAATATTTTTAGAGAATCAATTTTATACAAACCGCATGTAATTGGAGTTTTTACGGCATTCAATAGGAATCTGCTAACTCTATAATTTGACAAAAAAATGAAAGAGTTTTGATTGTGTTAAAAATTTTAAATAAATTTTACCATGGTAAATAATATTACATACTTGATTTTCTCTAAAAATACAAAATTCAGTCCGTATAAAATTGATTATCTTTTTAAGATAATTTACAACGTTCATCATTACATTGAATATGATTAGAGAAATTTATGTTTAAAGAGTTAATAACGATCCTATATTTTAAAAGGGTGTGTGTATATATATTTTATTTTTTCTTGAATAGGGAGGGACAGGGTAAGAAGGGGAGTGAACCTAATTCAGTAGAAGTGATGCAACTGGTACATGGTTTGTAAGCAGTCTAATTCAATGGCTATTTTGGATGGTATTTCTTTTCTACTCTTTTCTCCATATGTTATAGTTATGTAATGTAATAGAGAGCATATGGTATGGTTGTTTTTGCTTTTGCAGTTTTGTGGTGTATTTGCTTGGTGGGGTTTGTCTACATGCCAAGCCCTGAGGCATATGCCCTTTTAGGCTGTATTGTTCCTCTTGTTTTCTTTTATGCAAAGCTAAATTGCTGAACAAAAAATGTGAAAAATAAAAGGAAAATCTAAAAAAAATGAGACATGTACTGAAAAGATGTTTGACAATGTGATTTTCATTTTCTTTAATATTAGTTGGTTCTTGTAAGGATCTAAAATTCAGTGTAGAGCTAGCTTTTTGGTTCTTTGTTTTGAGCTGTTTGTTTTGGGTTCTTTCATTGCTTTTTGGTTTTTTATTAGAGTTATTCTAGGCAGACAGGGAATATGGGACAGAAATATTGGACTAGAGGTATATTTGACTCGTCTATTTATATTTTTATCTCCATTGGGGATCAAAACATAAATAAATGAAAATTAAATACACTCCTGTCCAATATTCTTTTCTATTAGTGTGCTTGTGCATTTGTTTCAGGGAATGCTCCTCCTAAACATGTGCTTGTTACTTTTAAAAAAACAAGCTACAACTACCAGAAAAGAAGGCAAAGGCCACACAAAAAGGAAAAAAATAAAAACAAATGATTTTCGGCACAATGGTTTGAGCTGGAAAAAAAAGAAAGAAAAAACAGCTGAACAAGAGCTTCGGTTGGGAAATTTGTTTGTAATTAACTTTGATTAAAACTCGACATTCAAAACCTGAATTCTATCCTCAAAAAGTTTTGATAACATGAGGCCTACTTACAACAGTTGCTCTTTAATGTCCCTTAAGCACCTTCAACATTCAAAATCCATCACTTGAGAGCGCAAACTTTGGGTATTCAGTAATCCCCCGTACAAAAACTCAGCCATCAATACAACTAAAACATTTCAGTTCCCAAAAAAAAATCCACAACCTAACGAGGACCAGTTCTTTCACTACTAGCAGCATCAGAATTTCTTGAATTCCAGCTAGCCATGTAGGAGTTGTGAACCTCATGTTGGCCTCTCATGCGTGGGCTCCATGTTGAGGTTGCAGAATTCAATGACTGATTAGGACGCCAAGGACTATAAGCTTGACTAGATGGAGCAGCATTTTGTCGTTCACTCTGCCTCCAAACCTGATTGCTTGTAGAAGCAATTGAGCTATTTGTTTGCCACACATTGTTAGTTGCTGGTGTAGAAGCAATTGAGCTATTTGTTTGCCACACATTAATGTTAGTTGCTGGTGTAGAAGCAATTGAGCTCTTTGTTTGCCACACATTGTTATTTGCTGGCTTAGCTCTTCCATAAAACTTGTTTTCATCTATGCCTCGGCTTCCCCCTCTACCAAAACCTGATGGTTTCCATTTCTCATTGGAATTATACATTCTGCGATTCATAGGGGGGGAAGTTATTCTCAGGTCTGCCATGTCCTATTTTAGACCAAGAATAAGGCGTTTTCAGGCTCTCCCAAGCTACGTTTGATGTTTTAATGCTATTTTCTTCGGCTGTGATTCTACCTCTACCACCACCCCACCCCACCCAGTACCACCTTTCATGATTACCACAACAGGGGGCGTGAGTTGATTTTATGTTATTGCTCGTTTTCCATTGCCTATTTGGGTTCTGCATTTGACTATAATTCCAATTGAATTTAGTGCAATTATAGAGGAATAGAGCCAAAAAACTAAAAAAATGAACCAAGTTATTTTAGATACGTACCCGGAATTAGGACTGTTCCCCTGATATTCATGCCAGAGCTGCGTCTCACCAATGTCAGCTTCACTTATTGTCTGCATACATATTTTACCATTGTATAAATCATTATGTTCATTATATATGTCACTTCAAACTCAAATCTTATATATTTCTCTTTTTTACATGTCATAATCAGACCATCTATATTCTGTTGCATGTGAAATTATTTTGCATTGCCTTAAGGTTATAGCTGGGCAATCATATACAGTACCTTTACAGGCAGATCGACACCTTCTAGTAGACATGGAATATGCATCCTATAAGGAAGCATCTTGTAGAATACAAATCTGCGGTATAAACAAAAACAAAAGATATATATTTGTATTCATTGATAAACAAATCAAATGTAATTTAACCTTTTAAATGAGATTTCTTTGTTTACTTACATAACATTGTTATCACAAATGACCTCACTATCACCAGTAAAATCAACTGCATTTTCGTCCCTCTTAAGACACACAAGACCATTTATTTCCCCACTGGAATTTAGACAAAACCAAATTTTAATGAATTGTCCAACAATTATGATACAAAAAATAAGACTCATGACCTACCTCAAAGTGGCCTCAATCTTTACTGCATCATTTTGCTTAATGCATTCTTGATTTTTTTTAAATGGCATAATTTGTGAAGCCAACTTGTTTGACCGTCCCAGAAACAATTGATCTAGACTTTCTGAATTCCTGATCACTTCATCTCCCTAAACATTATATAGCATGGCTAAGTTCAAGATAGAAACCATTAATATGGAAAAAGAGAATAATTTTTAAACGGAAGTCTCGAATCATGATTGTTATACCACCAACATTATGTGTCCTTTGTAACATAGATCAGCAGTATGCCTTTGCCACAATCGAGTGAACAGAAAACATTGAATCGAACACAAATTTAATGCAAGAAATGTTGTTTCACCTTCAATTCACTCTCCAACTTTCTTGTATCCGCTAATAGCCTTGTTTCCTCTATAAATGGAAGCTTGCATATGCCCTTTGGGGGAGAAATTATAATCCAATGAGTAAACTTTAAAAAAGGACCAACAGAAAAGAACAAAAAAATATGAACTGATTATGTCAAGTTATTTTTAGAATTTTCTTTCAAATATTGCAAACCTGCCAAATGTACCGCTTTCCATCAACATCAACTTCAAACTCTGAACATTAAAAAGAATCGTATCAATGCCACTCTAAGAGCAAATTATGTCAAAGTAAACCAGCAGATTAAGCCTTGCCTTTAGGATAAAAATCAATGATGCTCGAATCCTCAGCTGCCATTAAATGTTCGTAGGCTGGAGGGAGAGCATGAGCACTACAAGTAAAATACAAGTTTTCATTAAACCAATCACCCTGTTTGAATTGAAAACTATGAATCTAAAAACAAAGCAAATAAAAATTTACCTCCTTGGAGGAAAAACTCCCATAAGTTGATCAAAGGGTTTAAATGGAAAACCTTTTTGAAACTTCGGTTTCACTTGAGATATACCTTTCAGATCTGATGCAAATGGGCCATAATGATAAGGAAAAAACCTACAAAAAAATTCCAGTTTCAAATGTTATTAATGATCCAATGACATGAATTAATACCAAAAGTTCTCCGCCATTTCATCTCATTGAATAGTCTTACCAAGTCCAACTCCTGAGAAGTAATATAAAAGAACCCAGCAGTGCCCTTCCGTATATTTTTCAACCTATAAAGATTGTGATTACTGGTTACTCAAGTACATAATGAGAACTTATTTCTTTTTAAAGGTACCATCTCCATCTACAGCCTCAAGGTATATCATCAATCTTGTGTCATTATCTCCAAAAATTAGGATTTAGTTTTGATTCTTTTGAATAGTTAATGAACTTCATTTCAATCTTGTTTGAGATGGCGAATAGCCCAAGAAAATGACGTCTTTAGAAGGATACCTTTGTTACTCCAAATGTACATTTAGCCCCTGTTAACCCTTGAGACTAAAAAAAACTTAGCTCAATGCTTTTTTCATATGGAAGTAATAATCCAATATATGAAAGGTGTATCAAACTATCAATCATTGTATGCTGCTTAGATTACCATATTGCAATTGCTACTACAAATTTGAAAATAATAATTACAAGAACATTATTATTGAGCTTATTACTGCTGAGATGAATGAGTCTGTGTATCTGTCTGTCAAGAATATGTATTTCTTAATGAGTTTGACCATAAACATATTCCTTTCTCTTATTTGGATACTAAAGTGGAGAAAGAAAGCATTTTGTTGTTAAAGCAAACCAATTAACCTTTTCCCTACTTTCTTTGAGCTTAACGGGAATCTGGGAAGTAAGAACAATCACATATGCTAAACAACAAACTAAAATGTAATGTGACATTTTTTTAAAACATACTACTACTTTTCTTGTGCTTTCAGTATCCTCTGAACAGAATTTTTCCTTGTAATATTTATCTTTGTGGCCGGGCGCACTCAATATTACCTGTGGGGAAGTATAAATTAAGATCCATAGGCCATTACTATATTTTCCGAAAATAGTTACCAAATAAGCAAGAATAGAGTTCTCAAAGAAAATAAATACCTTGTCTGCTCCAAGACAGCCATTTTCAAATATGTCAGATGCCTTCCGAGTATATTTCTTCAACTTTTCTTTTAATTCTTTTGTATTTCTCAAAATCTACAAGAGCAATAAGAGAACAAGCATTTCTAGTTAGCGACAATATTCCAATATAGCATAAAAAAATTGCAACTAAAATAACACGTCCTGGAAGGCATAATCTACTCAGTTTAGTAAATGGACATGGATAAGTAACTGGATGCGTAATCAAGTATAATACTTGATAAATTTATTTGAAGATATAAAAAAGAAGCAACCACCGCTGGTATGAAGTAGTGAGACATTAGGCTACTTCAGGACAAATTCATAATCAGTTCTAGGCACCCCTTTGCGATTTAGGAGAAATTGTCAACTCACTTCAGGATTATTAGCAGTACTTAAGCTGATCCCACTTGAAGATGTAATACTTTCATGAGAGAAAATTTCAGAAACCGGCAAAATTGTGGAATCAATACTCAATTCATTTATTCCCAAGTCTTGATCTTCATCAACACGCAGAACAAAATAATGAAACTTGCATTATCGCCACAAATGAAGCAACAAAATTATGCAACACAAATATGATGTTTGACACTAACAGCCTCCTCATCTTCAGACAGAATCCGCCTAATTTTCCTCTCTCTGAGGTCTGATCTTTTCTTGAATATGTTCTCTTCAAAGCTACCAACAAGAAGAATGAATTTCTCAACTCTTTTTAGCTTAATGAATCCAGCTTTTTTGTCTTCCACCTAATTCAGTGCAGGACCATTAAAAATGGTGTCAATACATCCCGAATGTCCATTATAAGTTTACTACCTAAAAAGTACTCCCTTCGTTAAAATTAGAGATACATTTTGACTTTTAGAGTCGATTCGCGAAATCCTAAAATTCAAAATTGATATGAAGTTATTTAGTTTTGATACAAACAAATATAACAATTGTAAACTAACTGTGAAGTACTACTAATTATCATCTTTGTTGTTTTCAAAACTTGAACGAAATTATATCAATTTTGAGTTTTAAAATTTTGCAAATTGACAGTAAAAAGTCAAATTGTATCTCTAATTTTAGAATGGAGGTAGTAATAAATATACACCTTACCCTTTGCATGTCCACCAAATAACCCCCAAAATTCTTGAACTCTGTCTTGTAGACATGCATTAGGAGATTAACTGAACGCTGCCATATTTCAATCCAAATATACAAGTGTATGAATTAGAAGAAGCTTACACATTCCATGAGCTCATTATATTTCAATAGTTTGTCACCTCGTGAATTTCCAATGTAGGCATGTGGGGGAGAAAGTCATTCCCATTTAAAAAACACATAAAAATGAAATCATCAATGATCCTCTCAAAATCAGGTTTGAACTTTTCTGGTAGATCACAGATTGCAAAATCAAGCTCCAAGTATTCTCTTAAAATCCAAATATGAAGAAACTGCAATTAGAACAGTAATCAATTTAAATGAGCAAAATAGGAAAAAAGACTCTTTCGTTCTTTCCTTGCAATGTAGAAGAAACAATTACCAGACCTGATAGGGTTTTTTTACTATGCAAACTTTGGAACTCGATTGTTCTTTACCAGTACTGATCTCTGACAGAATTTCGCACTAAATGAAAAAAATACTATTAGAGAAAAACTTGCAGGAAAAAAGAGAGGCTATGATTCTTGTATTATATATAACAGAAACCATAATATTTAGATTAGTTCCGGAATTAGAAATGATAAACCCTGGAACTGATTGACGACTGACAGAGTTCGGCTCTTGTGCCAGCACATCCTAATGAAAAAAAATTATTTAAAGCTTAACAGGATCATATAACCAAAAATTAGCCATTGAAACATTACTTATAGTCATAAGTTAATACAATTCACCTCTCTTAGTATAGAAAAATGAATTTCATGGGTAGCTAACACCAGCATGATTAGGTCTGCATCCTGTATCACAATAATAATGAGTTATACTTCTGAAAAAAATGAAACAATCCACCAAACTGAATACGTATATAAACTAAAAACTGGCAGCAGCTCGAGCAGCTAGACATTCTAAATATCTGCAGTTTGAATTCTCATACCAGACCATACACGCAATGGCGCGTATTTGGGTTGTATGCTGGAAATGTACATTGATGTCTTATAAAAGACATAATTTTGTGTTCGCCCTCACCAGGAACATTTGCATCAGATAGAATTACCTAATAAATATAGGATTTTTTGAGTAAAAAATCAACTAAACACATAGGTTAATTAGTAAATAATTTAGCATAGAGGACTGGATTAACCTTGATGTCTTTCCAACCAGGATTGTTGTTAATCCGTAGGCGAATGTATCCTTGAAGATTCTTTGACAATTTATACATAAAGTCTGTGCCTGGAGTTATAATGTTGGAGTCAGAAAGTTCAGATTCCTGTTTTGGTAAAACCTGTTTATCTTCCATCAGGAACAATCTTCGTAGCTTCTCTTCTTGTTTCTCCTGAAAGATTATGAATGACAATCAAAGTTTTTATACATATAAAGTTATACATGTAAAGAAAACTTTGTTAATAAGAACTGATTGATGGATCTATTAAATATTGAGGGAAAGATAGGATGATTACTATTTATACATAATTCAAAAGCAATAAGGAACTTACAGCAATTTCAGCATCCTTTGCAGTTCGGAAACGTCTAGCTCTTTGCTGATTCATTTTAGCCCTTGGTGCAACGCCATCTACATTGAAAATTTAAGTCACTCATACCTTAACAAATGCTAAATTAATTTACACCTAAATGAAATATCATACATGTTAGGAATATATATATTACAATCCAAAAATAGCCTAAAAGGCATCAATACTTTACTAGAAATGTCAAGAAACCATAGAATGATAGTGATGATTAATGACATAAATTCAGGAGAAAGACAAAAGAAAACATATTCATATAAATTTTATCGCTAAACATCTCTACATACCTTTTAGAAAATTTAAAACATGAAGATCAGAGCTTACAATTAAAGAGCTTTGGCCACCTTTATTATAAAAAAAAAGAAGTTAATAACAATATTTTGTGACCACCTTATTTTTTTTAAATGTTGGTTTAAAGTGTCAATACTTGTTAATTCTGAACCCTTTTAAAAAAAATTGTGTCAATAAGTTTATGTTGCCGCCACTGAATCCATGCATGACATGTACTTCAGCATAATAGAGGAAAAGGGCAAACATATTCTGTTTTAAAACTGACCTCACTGTCCATTCAATAATATTAATGGAAATTGCAACCCATTCCTCCTCTGTATCGTCAGTAGATGAAATTTCGATATGACTTGTTAAATTTTCTGCACATATTAAGGATCCTATTCGAACATATAAATATTTTTTAATGATTTTTCTCTTTTGACAAATTGTTGTTCTAAAATGTCAGTATTGAAACATTGTTTTTTAATACTACTAGATTAATATCATTTGACTCCATTACTCTAAAGTAGTTGAATAAATTCTATAGTAGTAGATCAGAGTTGAAGATGAGCAAGAACGAAAGTTAGTTTTTTCTTTTCATTTATTAAAAAGAAAAACTTTGATCAAATTTAATTTGATATTCCATGCGTAACCAAGCAGCAGATTATTTATTAGTTGCGGATATGTTAATATCATTTGACTCCATAACCACAGTAAAATTGGAACAACTTATAAATGCATTCAAAATCCATCCAAACTATGGGTATTCAGTATTCCCTCGTACGAGAAAAAGTACCTCAGTTCCCAAAAAAACATCTACCATCGGCCTGTTCTTTCACTACTGCTAGCAGCATCAGAATATCTTGAATTCCACCTAGCTGCGTAGGAGTTGTAAACCTCATGTTGGCCTCTCACACGTTGGCTCCATGTTGAGGTGGCATCATTCGATGATTGATTAGGACGCCAAGGACTATAAGCCTGACTGGATGGAGCAGCAGCAGCATTTTGCTTATCACTCTGCCTCCAAGCCCGAATGATTGTACAAGACTTGTTTTCATCTATGCCTTGGCTTCTCCCTCTACCAAAACCCGATGGTTTCCGTTTTTCATTGGAATTATACGTTCCACATTTCATAGGTGAAGTAAAGTAATTCTCAGGTTTACCATGTCCTATTTTAGACGAAGAAGTATAAGTTGCTTTCGCTCTCTCCCTGGCTACATTTGGTGTTTTCATGCTATTTTCTTCGGATATGATTCTACCTCTACCACCGCCCCATCCAGTGCCAGCACCTACCACAGGTGGGGAGTTTGTTGATTTCATATTATTGCTCATTTTCCATTGCCTATTGGATTCTGCATTTCGACTAAAATTCCAATTGAATTTAGTGCAATTATAGAGGAATAGATGCAACAAAAAAATAAAATAAAAATAAACTGACGAGACTGTTTGAGATATGTACCCAGGATTAGGCCTGCTGCCCTGGTATTCATGCCATAGCTGCCTCTCACCAATGTCAACTTCACTTATTGTCTGCATACATATTTTACAATTGTATAAATCATTCTGTTCATAAAATATATTATTTCAAACTCAAATCTATACATATCATAAACTTAATCAGACCATCTATAGTCTGTTGCATGCGAAATTAATTTTGCATATACAGTACCTTTACAGGCAGATCAACACCTTCTAGTAGTCGTGGCATATGCATCCTATAAGGAGGCATCTTGTAAAATACACATCTGCAGGATAAACAAAAATAAAGATATATATATATATATATATATATATATATATAATTATATATATATTTGTATTCATTGATTAACAAATCAAAGGTAACCTAATCTTTTAAATGAGATTTCTTTGTCTACTTACAAAACATTATCGTCCCAGATGGCCTCATTATCACCAGCACCATCAACAGCATTTTCATCCCTCTTAAGACACACATAACCAGTTATGTCCCCACTGGAATTGGACATAAAATTTCAAGTCAAGTTATCAGCTTAAAGGCATATTTATACTTATCTGAGTCTGAGGAAATATCAAGGTTCAGTAATCAGTGAAAGATTTTCCTTCACTGATTTTCCTTTCATGAAATGACACTAAACTGTCTATATATGAATTACCGACACAGTAATCAAAGAATTAAGCTATATTAATTTCAATCAAAACACAAACTTCTTTGTTTAGTTGATAGCCTAATAGACCTGAGCAAATCAGAAAGACAGAAACTCGGAAGGAAAATATAGCTTTAGATAAGTAAGGTCAAAACTATACTACAGTAAAACATTATTTCAACGTGTTTTTAATATCCCTCTCACTTGGTGGGACCCATTTTATTCTAATGTGAGGGGAACACGAGGAAATATCAACAGCATGAGTGGAAATATCAATTCCCTAAATATATTATTGCATGGTTAGCACAACAGAACGTTAAGCATCCATTAATTATAATACAAAAAATGACACATGACAAAAAATGACACATGACCTACCTCAAAGTGGCCTCGATCTTAACTGCATCATTTTTCTTAACGCTGTCTTGATTTTTATTAAGTGACATAATTTGCGAAGCAAACTTGTTTGACCGTCCCAGAAATAATTGATCTAGATTTTCTGAATTCCGGATTTCTTCATCTCCCTACACATTATATATCGTGGCTAAGTTCAGATAGAATCCTTTAGTACAGAAAAAGAGAACAAATTTTAAAGGTAAGTATCAATTCATGATTATTATGCCATCAACATTATGTGCCTTTGCCACAAGCAAGTGAACAGAACACATTGAATCGAACACAAATTTAACGCAAGAAATGTTGTTTCACCTTCAATTCACTCTCCAACTTTCTTGTCTCTGCTAATAGCCTTGCTTCCTCAATAAAAGGAAGCTTGCATATGCCCTTCAGGGGAGAAATTATAATCCAATGAGTAAACTTTAAAAAAGGACCAACAGAAAAGAACAAAAAAATATGAACTGATTATGTCAAGTTATTTTTAGAATTTTCTTTTAAATATTGCAAACCTGCCAAATGTACCGCTTTCCATCAACATCATCTTCAAAATCTGGACATTGAAAAGAATTGAATTAATCCAAGTCATAGATCTTAGAACAACTAATGTTATGTAACCATCAGATCAAGCCTTGCCTTTAGGATAAAAATCAATGATGCTCGAATCCTCATCTGTCATTAAATGCTGGTAGGCTGGAGGGAGAGCATGATCACTACAAGATTCACAAGTTCCATTATAAAATCACCCTCATTGAATTGAAAACTATACATCTAAAAGGAAAGCAAATAAAAAGTTTACCTCCGTGGAGGAAAAACTCCCATAAGTTGATCAAAGGGTTTAAATGGTAAACCTTTTTGAAACTTCGGTTTCACTTGAGAAAGACCTTTCATATCTGATGCGAACGGACCATAATGATAAGGATAAAACCTACGAAAATTTTACAGTTTCAAATGTTATTAATGATGCAATGACATGAATTAACACCAAAAGATCTTCGCCATTTCATTTCATTGAGTAGTCTTACCAAGTCCAAGACGGAACTCCTGAGTAGTAGTATAGGAGAACCCAGCAGAGCCCTTCAGTATATTTTCCAACCTACAAAAGTTGTGGTTAATCAAGTATACAAGGAGAAATTATATCTTTTTCAAAGTACCATCTCCTTCCAAGCTTGGGGTTATATCCTCATCCTATGTCATTGTGTCCCAAAATTAGAATTTGTTTTAGAATAATTAATGGACTTTAGTTCAATCTTGTTTTGAGTTAGCAAATAGCCCTAGAAAACTTCATGGCGGTCACAAAGAAGATACCTTGTTACTATAAATGTGCATTAGTCTCCTTCAAAACCTAAAGTTCAATGTTCTTTTTCATATGGAAGCAAGTAATAATCCAATATATGAAAGGTGTATAAAACTATAAATCATTGCATACTACTTGGGTTACCAAAATCTAAAAATTTCAAAAATAATAATTACAAAGAACATTATTATTGAGGTTATTACTGCAGAAATGAATGGTTCTGTATATCTCTGCCTGGCCGGAGAATATAATTTTGACCATATACATTTTCCTTTCTCTTATTCGGATAATGAAGTGGAGAAAAGAAACATCTTTTGTCAATAAAGCAAATAATTAACCTTTTTCTCCACAGTCTTCAAGCTTAATGAGAATTTGGGCAGGAAGAATACTCGCATGTGCTAAACAACATACTAAAAATGTAATGACATTTTTTAAAACATACCACTACTTTCCTTGTGCTTTCAATATCCCCTGAACTTGTTACTATAAATTTGTCTTTGTAATATCTCTCTTTGTGGCCTGGTGCACTCAATCGAACCTGTGGGAAAGTACAAATTAAGATGCATAGGTACATTTATATACTTACCCCTACTTTTAACGCCAAGATCTTCTGTCACGTCCCAATCACTTAAGACGTCCTGATCCTGCACAGTAAACACGATCAACACCAAGAGCTTGATGGCTTCGATCAGTCGGGGATAGCTTTCGGCGTGAGTCGATCTGAGTGTTCACAAGGGTTAACAATGGAGGATAATAATATCTAGTGTATTGAGGGAGATAAAATATTCAGTTACCTTTTGTTTGAAGTCTTCCTTGCCATGTTATACCCTCTAACTTGGCTTCTGGCCACCCACTCACTTCGTCTCGACATGTACCGATCCTCGATGGTTTACGCCGACCGCATACGCCCACCCACTACTTGTGGTCACTGTTTCCACCGCCGGCCGTCCAAGGATCCCATCCACATTAATGCATGGCAGATATCTTAGTCAACTGTCATGCTTTTTCATCATTACAAGTCAAAGATGTAGATATTAAAATATCTAGTGGGTCGGTCCAATGAATAGGCCCAATATCCTAAAGATCCAACAAAGTTGACCCAACTGACCGAGCCCAATATGAAATGACCTGCTAGACTAATCAAATAAATGGGCCCAACCCATTCGGCCCAATATGAAATATCATGACCCAACATTGCCCCTTAGTTTTTTATTAAACAAGATGTTTAATAAGAAACTGTAAACAGTTCATGATATGGGGAACTTGAGAAAAATGAAATAGGCCCAAAAAACGAAATCCATTGAGGCCTCAAATTATAAGGCGGTAAAATAAAAGGAGGAACTAAAACCGGAAGTCCAAACGAAAAACCCAAAATGAGAAATATCTGAGGCTTATACCGGACGCAACCCCTTCCAATTCCTCATTATTACCAGCCATTAAATGTGCCGCCCTCGAGTTGTGTGTAACCGTCAGTATAAAAGGTAAACTTTCCCAAATTTAACAGTTTTACCTGCCAATTTGAATTTCAAACGCACGAACTCTCTTCTTCTCTTTCGAATCTTTCTCCTTCTCTGCAACCTAGCAACAATGGTAGTCTAGAATACCAACCAAAGTTCTCCCCTTCGGGTAACCCCAATTTCAACTGTCCCGCCTAGCCCTAACCCCACTGAAGAGGCTTCAAGCTCAAATCCCAAGGCCGCGAGTCAAGATAAACAATCTCGACCTTTGAAAACTCCTCCTAATCCCTCTGAATTTTTCAAAAATAAGGAGCAATATCCTCACGCCAACACCCCCTCCGTCATTTCTGAGACTGAATTGCGAAGGATCAAGGCTCGTTATCACATCCCTGATACCCACTTGATAAGAGCCCCTAAATCTGATGAGAAGATGTACCAACGTCCAGATGGTTGGACGACTGTTCCGGTGACTTTGCTCGAAAATGGGGTTAGGTTTCCTCTTCATATCTTTTTGGTTATCCTTTTAGGGTTTATTGGGGTAGGATTTGCTCAACTGGTTCCGAACTCTTACATTTCTATCCTGGCCTTTATTGCATTCTGCCATGAAATAGGTGTTGAACCCACCCTCGACTTCTTCTTTACCATCTACAGACTTGCCCAGTCTAGAGAGAAAGGGTTTAAAGTTTTAGGCAAACAAGCACCGAAGGTAGGTGAAAAGTTCGAGAGGCGCTCTTTGATAAACACTCCTTCGAGTAACAGGGGATAGCATGAGAAGTGGTTTTTCGTCAAGGGGCCAGAGATTACTTCCCTGCCGAACTGGACCACGGATGACGCAGTTTCTGCTGACTTCGGCAACATCCCAGAAGAACGTGTAAGTGAGATGATAGAACTCTTTGAAAATTTCCCCTCGAAGGAATGGAATTACTTACTCCTCACTAAGCAAGCCTGGTTGTATGACCATAAATGTAAGTCTTGAATTTATTTTGTTGTATCATTGTTTGAAATTTGAAGTTATATAAATTCTGACATACGACTTCTTGTCTTCTGCAGTATCTTTGATTAAGCCAACATCTTCGGATGTAAAAGATTTGAAAGATTTCCTGTCAGGGAAGTCTAAAGAATCAACTGTCGAGCCCTCACAAGTGGAAACATTTCCCGAAGACAATCCTGTCATTGAAACACCCATCATTGAACCTCAGGTTATCGAGCCACAAGTTGATGAGCCCGTCATACCTGAAGAATCACTTAAGCCTCGACGAAGAAAGAGAGCAGCTAGAAGATCCAGAACTACCCTCCCAGAAACAGATCCTGAAATCGACCCGGAGATAATCCTTTCGTCTGCACCCACTCCTACGCTATCAGAATCCGCTCATACACCATCAGAACCTGCTCCGGCTAGGGGGAGTTTATTTGACATACCTCTGCATGAACGGGCAAAAGTCCTTCGTGTCAAAAAATTGAGGGCCAAGATCACTCCCTTGTCCGCTGAGGACCTTCGAGTTCCCTTTTCTTCGACTGACATCCCTCCAACCTTTCCCATTGAAATTCAAGTACCAGATGATAATGAGCCGATTGGACCCATCCCCACAATTTCTCACAAAAGAAAGCAACCATCAGATAGTCATCCGGGCTCATCTTCTGTCCCTTCACCGGTTCATGACCCTATTCCTGCCCGATCACCTTCCCCCGAAAACATATACACGGATCCATCACCATCTCATGATCAAGCCATGCCCTCCCCCATAAGGCCATCGTCGGCCGAGTTTCAGAATGATGCTATGGCCTCCCCAACCATGTGGCCTCGGTTTGATGCCAACTTCCCCTTTCAACTGTTTGATGCTTTCGTCTGAGAAATCGACGACCACCGATTTGGTAACAGTTCGAATGGGGATCTGCTCAAGGAAGGCATGAGCTATCTAGCGAAGGTAAATGGTTTTCTCTTTAATTTCTGTATTTATCTTTACACTTAGATATTTGAGATTGATCAAACAATGTTGAACATATGTAGGCAAATGCTGTATTCGGACGTTTACGTCCAAGGTCTGTTGAAACTGAAGACGAAGAGGCAGCTATAAGACAAGAAAATGTCACCCTGAAATCGACATTGGCCCGGGAGAGATGGCAACATGAAGCTGTCCTCCATACTAATGAGGGTCTTCGAAAGGAATTGGCCCAGACCAAGGAAGAGGTGAAAACGTCTACCGAAGAACTGAAGCTAACCAAGGCCAATCATCAAGAGATTGTCAAGATGAATGTTGACCTGGTTCAAATGAATGAAATAAGAATGGGGAAAATTAAAGAGCTGAAGGTAAGCAATAAAAGTCTGGCTAAATTGGCCGAGAAACTGGAACTAGCAGAAACTCGTCATCTGAATAGGCGTCAGAAGCTTGAAGAAGAAATTCGGGAACTCCGGGATCTTCGGGATCTGGGACCTCCCTTAACCGATGATCTCCGCAAGCAGATTTACGAAGAGTATCGGAGGTCAGATGAGATCAACGGGGAAATTATGAACATATATTCTGAAGGCTATGAGCTCTGTCGAAGTCGTGGCAAGGAGAAGCTGATTGTAGCTAAAGTAGATCCGTCCCTGCTCGACTCTTCAGATGGAGAAGATAATGCCTGATAATGGTCCCTGTTCTTCGTTTTTGAAATTGTTTAAAAACTTTGTTTAAGAACTTTTGTCAAAATTTCTGTGTTTATGTAATCGGTTAGTGTTATGGATGAATGGATGGATGAATAGTGAACTATTAATGATTTTCAACTATCTTTATCATGACTTCTGTTTAATTCATTTCTTGTCAATAATTCAATATCAATCATCTTGAGGAATTTAACTTAGGTTATGAATTAGATAAGGCATATGACAGTTAAGTTAAGAAATGATATGAACTGAATTCAATGAACTGAACTGAATGAACCGAACTCAACACTTGAACAAAATAAAGTAATGTATACTTATCATTTCCGAAGTGTGAGACAGGTCATGTATAAGGTGAATTCGATTGATCCTCTTTGCACCATCAAGATCTTGTTTACCACTCGGGGTAAAACAAGTATATAAGGACATTTGTTTACCACTCGGGGTAGAACAATTTTATAAAGACCATGGAATTTGTTTACCACTCGTGGAAAAACAAATTCATGAGGACACACCTGACAATAAGGCTGCCATCGAATGGCCAGCAAGTCCGACCATACTTCCTCACTTCGGTGCATTTTGTTTACCACTCGCGGTGAAACAAATCCATGAAGACACTCCTGCCGAAGAGGCTACCATCGAATGATCAGCAAGTCCACCCCGTCCTCCTTACACCGATGAAGTTTGCCTACCACGAAGGGCCTGACAAATTCATAAGGACCACCTGCCAAAAAAGCTACCATCGAATGGTTAATGAGTCCCCCCCGTCCTCCTTACACCATTGTGACTTTAGGGCCAATAGGAAGAAGATCAATTTGTGAAAAAATGAATCTTTTATTGATAACGGTCCAACATTTACAGACTTTCGATAAACTGACTCAATCGCTACTGAAAATATTTCGGAAGCCTGCCAGCATGCCAAGTGTTCTTGATTTCGGATCCGTCCAATGCCTTGAACCGATAAGTTCCCGGCTTCGGTACTTCAATTACTTCATACGGACCTTCCCAGTTTGGCATCAGTTTTCCCATGTTCTGAGGCGTAGACGCTTCGACTTCTCTGAGGACGAAGTCCCCCACTTCAAATCTACGAAGCTTAACCCCCTTGTTGTAATGCTTGGCTACTCTCCGTTGGTAAGCTGCCAATTTAACCAAAGCTACCTCTCTGACTTCTTCCAATAGATCCAAGTTGGCCTTCAGCCCTTCATCATTGTAGATCTCTTTGAACTGACTGACCCGAAGACTGGTGAATCCAATCTCAACAGGGACTAAGGCATCAGTGCCATAAGCCAATCTGAAAGGTGAATCCCCTGTAGTAGTCCTCGACGTGGTCTGATAAGCCCATAACACACTGAGCAGCTCTTCAGGCCATCTTCCTTTAGCTTCATCCAATCTGCGCTTGATCCCATTCAGTAGTGTTCTATTGGTCACCTCGACTTGTCCATTCGATTGTGGATGAGCCACCGAAGTCTTCTTGTGCTGAACTCCCATCTCTTTCAAAAATCCTTCAAACTTCGATCCCACGAACTGGCGCCCGTTGTCCGATATCACCACCTTAGGAATTCTGAACCGAAACACTACTGACTCCTTCATGAACTTCAAGCATTCTTGTTCTGTTATCAACCGAAGTGGCTTTGCTTCTACCCATTTGGTCATATAATCGATGGCGACTATAACAAAACTGACTTGACCTTTAGCTTTCGGCAATGGACCCAAGATATCTACCCCCCAGACAGCAAAGGGTATAGGAGATAAGATCGAGTATAACTCTTCTGGTGGCTGATATGGGATCAGACTGTTGAGTTGGCATTTTTCGCACTTCTTCACGTACTCCGTCGCTTCTTTGAAGATGGTAGACCAGTAGAACCCCTGACGAAGCACTTTATAGGCTAATAACTTAGCAACCATATGATCACCACAGATGCCCTCATGAACCTCCCGAAGAGTATATTCAGCTTCGGACGGGACCAAACACTTTAACAATGGTGACGAAAATGCCCTTCGGTAGAGATCCCCATCAATAAGAACGAAGTTGGCACTTTTGTACTTGATCTTCTTTGCCAGCATCTGATCCGAATGAAGGACACCATCTGCCAGATATTTTATGTAAAGAGTCATCCAACAGTTAGAACGTTCAATGCATATCACCGCTTCATGTTGGATACTCGGCTGCTGCAGAACCTCCAAATAAACTGTCCCATCGAAAACGCTAGCATCCGTAGTGGCCAGCTTCGACAATGCATCTGTAATAGAATTGTCGTTACGTTCTATACCCTGAAACTCATAGGAGATGAAATACTGAAGTCGATCTTTCAATTCTACCAAATACTTGATCATTCTCACCCCACGAGCTTCATAATCTACAGATACTTGCTTGACGACCAGCTGAGAGTCACTGTAAATGATCAACTTCTGAACCTCCAGACTCTTCGCTAAGTGGACCCCCTTGCCGCCAAGATCGTTTTCAGACGGCCTCGTTGTTGTTTCGTTGCTCAAACCCAAATCGATGGCTCACCGCACCTTGAATCCCTCCGGACTTGTTAAAATGATCCCTGCTCCACTGACGTCCAAAGTAGAAGACCCATCTGTATACAGAGTCCACGAGTTCTGACCATGCTGAAGAACTATAATCGCTTTCGATCGAGACGTTTGACAGCGGCAACTCAAAGATCTCGCTTGAAGAACGAACACTCCACCATGAAATCAGCCAAGGCTTGACCTTTGATAGCAGTTCGGGGATGATATTTAATAAAAAAATTGGGACAATTCCATCGTCCATGCTGCTAATCTCCCCAAAACTTCTGGTTTGCTCATCACCTTCTTCAACGGCTGATCCGTGTAAATTACCAGGAGCCGACCTTGAAAATATTGCCTAAGCTTTCGACTAGCAATTATCAAAGCAAAGGCAAATTTCTCAATGTTAGGGTACCTGGTTTCAGTATCTCTCAGAACGTGACTGACGTAATAGACCGGATGCTGCTTCCCTCCTACTTCCTGAACTAAAACAGCTCCCACTGCCAAAGAACTAGCTGCCAGATATAAGTACAAAGTCTCAGTAGGAGCAGGTTTCATCAATAAAGGAGCCGAAGATAAATACGTCTTTATGCCCTGAAAGGCGTCTTCATACTCCGAAGTCCACTGGAACGTCTTTGCATTCTTCGGTCCCTTCAACGTACTGAAGAACGGCAAGCATCGCTCTGCCGACTTAGACATAAATCTCCTCAAAGATGCAATCCTCCCGGTCAGACGTTGAACATCTTTGAATGACTGAGGAGTCTTCATATTCAAGATGGCCCGGATCTTCTCTAGGTTGGCCTCAATGCCCCTCTGACTGACTAGATAGCCCAGAAATTTACCAGCACCGAGTCCGAAGGTGCACTTCATCGGATTGAGCCTTAATTTGTGATGGCGGACTGTTTGAAAGCATTCCTCTAGATCATCCAGATGCTTTTAGACAAGCATGCTCTTCACAATCATATCATCCACGTATACCTCCATCATTCTTTGATAAGTGGCTCCAGCATTGATTAAGCCAAATGTCATCTTCTTGTAGGCGTACACCGAACGGTGTGTGTGAAAAAGTCTGCCTCTTGAAATGTCCTCCTTGCACATGGAGATTTGATGATAACCTGAAAAAGCATCCATAAAGCTTAGTAATGCATACCCCGAAGTGGCATCGATGAGCTGATCAATATGGAGTAGAGGATAGAAGTCCTTCGGACAGGCTTTGTTCAGGTCCGTGTAGTCGATGCAAACCCACCATTTTCCATTCTGCTTCTGCACCAACATTACATTAGCCATCCACTCAGGATAGTCGATCTCAAAGATGAAGTCAGCAGTTATCAGCTTGGCGATCTCTTCATCAATGATCCTCTGACGCTCAGGTGCAAAGATCCGCCTTTTCTGCCGAACTGGCTTCTTTGATGGGTCTACATCGAGTCTGTGCTCAGCAATCTTCCGGCTAACTCTAGGCATATCCTGAGGTTCTCATACAAAGATATCTGCATAACAGCGAAGAAGTTCCATAAGGTTTGTCCAAAAAGGTTCCGGTAAACCCGAACCTATCTTTACTGTTTTGTCTTTCTTCCCAAGGACAAGCTCGATCTCCTCTGTCTCTCCTGCTGGCATGACCAATGGCTCTGAACTGCTTTCAGTGAATGGCTCAATCTCTATCGCCATGGTCTATTTTTGCTTGCTGACCCCTACTCCCGAGGCAATCACGGAATTCCTATAACATCGTTTGGCCAGGTCTAAGCCCCCTGCTACCTCTCCAACTCCATGGGCCGTGGAGAACTTGATTTTAAAATGAGGGATGAAAGTCACTGCTTGGAGAGCAGTTAAGGTAGGTCGTCCCAGTATGGCGTTGTAGGCCGAATCTACATGCACAACATAAAATTTACACGTTATTTCTACCTGTTGTGGAGCAGTACCGAAGATGACCGGTAGCTCAATAGTTCCTGCCACTTTCACTGGATCGTTGCTGAAACCATACAGGGGAGCCTCCTGTCCAACCTCCATCTTCCGCCCATCAAGGTGCATCCTCTGATAAGCATGGGCATACAGTATCCACAGAAGACCCGTTGTCTATCATCATTCGCTTCATATCTACCAAACCCACTTATGTTGTGATCACCAAAGCTCCTTTGTGACGCCCCCAAAAAGGTATACATCACCCATTTTAGGTCGTCAATAACATGGTACAGAAACAACTACAACTTTATTAATACATTATAAAAACTGTGAGTTTAAATACAAATATTGTCTTCTAGACAATATCCATACCCAAATAAATCCTCATCACAATTATTGATACATTATTTTATAAAAATGGTGAGAACTACTAAACAACTTCTAGAATCATCATTTCATACCCCGACTAGTACTCGCTACATTCTCGCCTCTTGAGAAGAAAAATGGAACAAAAAGGAAAAGAGTGAGCTCAACTAGCCCGAGAAAGAATATTATGACTAAGATAATATAGAAAAAATTATCGTTAGTCTTCAACAGAAAAAAAAATCGATAAAATACAATAGACAACAAGTTTCGAGATTAATATTCGCTGAAATGAAATAATAATTCATAGAAGAGTTACGTGGCGAATGAAATCTACTACTATCTATGAATTTAAAAGTCCATCATCAATATTTTATATCTGTAACATCAATCAATATACATCTTGAATCAAATATTCATCTTTGCACTACAGGCCAAAGATATTCATCAGTCGGTTATGTTCATCTCAACACCTGTTCATCTTTGCACTACGGGCCAAAGATATTCATTATAAAATCATTTATCTTTGCACTACAGGCCAAAGATATTCAATAATATCATCATTTAGGGCTGAGGATGATGAAAAATATTTTAAAAGAAACGAATCCAGTGAAACAAAATAATAAATATCAAGGATTAAGATTTCAATTATTTCATGTCCAAAATACCTCATAAATAATCATAGTGAAGTAAAATTCAAGAATGATCAAAACATAGATACAATCAAAGCTAGTATCCATAATAGATATTTTGACGAAAATTTTTTTCATTTTTCAATGAATAGTCTCAGATTCGTGAATAAAGGTCAGATATCGTGAATAAGTAACCCCGACACAAAAGTTCCAAATTTGATTAAAAGTTCAAACCAATATTTCGAAGTAATGATATTGAAGAAAATAATATCATTTAAAAGAAAATAACATCCCTTACCTCGAAAAAAGATAAGACTTAGTTTGAAACACCTGATATAAAGCTATGAACTTGAACTTGCAGTATAGCAACACTCAAAGTATTAAAATACTCACAAGAATACGCTCAATATATCGAGAGAAAAAGAGAGAAGATTTCAGCTTCTGATGTATTTTTCAATTCTAACCTAAGCACCCTATTTATAGGAAAATGCTTAGAACACCAAAGCAGAAAATTTAATATAATATTATTATATTTACAAAATTGTCAAGCCCACCTCTTGAATATGAATTCAGCCACCTTGCACATGTTTAATGCAGCGCACCAAGCAAAAAAAATGTTTTTGTAATTAAAAATAATTAATATTTTCAAAAATCAATTATTTCGGAACTACGGAAACTTCAATAATTCATAATAAATAGCTCTTTTATCAGAAAAATTCAAACCACATGTCTTTTTCATAGGAAATTTCATTCTCTATAACTTTGCAAAAGAAAGTTTTTCCAAATTCCAAACAGAAATTGACCGAAATCCACAAACGGACGATTTTATAGGCTATAATCAAATTTCGGTCAAGAATTGGGGTCTACCGACACACAAAATATGTGTTAATTATTTAATGCCACAAAATACTCTTCCTCCTCATATACTCATATATCCCACATTCATTATAAAATATCACCATCAATATATTATTAAAATAATATATTTAAATAAATTATTTTATCAGAAAAAGATAAAATATTAATTTTCAACAATTGTCACATTAAAAATTTTCTCCATCTATATCCACATAAAATTAATATTTTCCTCATCATATAAATCAATAATTAATTATTCACAAATAATATTACGAAATCACATTCTTGTGACCGAGGCGGTTTCCCAGGAAAGAGGAGGCTTTTCAATAAGGATCTCTACTTACTGGCGCGCAATTAGATGACCAAACCTCTCTTTAGACAGAACTTTCTTGACATTACCAATAATGTTATCTAATAATATTATTCAGATAATATGAATTATTGCTCCGATAATAGAAAATACTGTGCAGTGACAATTATTAAAACAACAGTAATATAAAATATCAACGCAGCAATTATTAAATCAATAAAATAAAATACAGAACAGTAATTACTGTAACAATTATTGAGTAGTGCCTTCTTACGTAAGAATCAATAATTGGTGTAATACCGTATGCTACTGTGTTTTAACCACCGGGTATTCCAACAGTATTAACGGTAACAACTACGCCATTATTTATAACCAACTTATTGTTGTCGTTTTCTTCATGCAATCGCTTTCCGTTATGGGGCCCACACAAGGATGCGCCGTCGTACGAATATTTTTCGACAGTAAGAATATTCCACGACCAAACGAATATTCTCCATCAACAATGAATATTTTAAAACCACTTGCTTGTTTGAAATAATTGCGCATTTTACCCATAACTTACCACATTAATCAAATCAACCCTTACTATTTCAAGATAATAAATAGAGGAAATTTAATTTTATTAAATAATAAGTTGGGGTCTTACAACCTCCCATCCTTATGAAATTTCGTCCTCGAAATTGACGTACGTACCTAGTGTTTCGAAAAGGTGAGGATACCTCGCTTTCATTTCTGTTTCCAACTCCCAGGTCATTTCTTCTATAGCATGGTTCCTCCACAAAATTTAACTTGTGGTATGACCTTTATGCGTAGGACATGCTCCTTCCTATCCAAGATCTTGACAGGTACCTCTTCGTACGTTAAGTCTTCAGCTATCTCATTTGGTTCTAACTCAATAACATGGTTCGTGTCTTTCACATATTTACGAAGTACAGATATGTGAAACACATTATGAACACTAGACATACTCGGAGGTAACGCGAGTCTATAGGCTACATTACCTACTCGGTCAAGAATTTGAAATGGACCAATAAATCATGGATTGAGCTTTCCTCTCTTCCCGAATCTTGTAACTCCCTTCCATGGGGCAACACGCAACAATACATGATCCCCCAATACTAAATTCCACGTCCTTTCGATGAAGATCCGCATAACTCTTTTGTCGATCTTGTGCCATTTGTATACGTTGTCGAATCATTTGGATCTTTTCCGTAGTTATACGTACCAACTCGGGTCCCAATAATGTTGCTTCACCCACCTTGTCCCAACATACTGGAGAGCGACACTTTTGTCCATACAATGCTTCAAATGGGGCCACACCAATACTTATCTGATAACTGTTGTTGTAGGAGAATTCCACCAATGGTAAATACTTATCCCAACTCCCTTTGAAGTCTAGGACACAGAGTCTTAATAAATCTTCAAGAGTTTAAATAGTCCTCTCTTATTGTCCGTCCGTTTGAGGATGGTATGCCGAACTAAATCGTAAATCTGTGCCCATAGCTTTTTGCAAGCTAACCCAAAATCTTGAAGTAAATCTTGGGTCACGATCCGAAACTATGGATACTGACATGCCATGCAATCTCACAATCTCATTTACATATATATAAGCAAGACGTTCAAGGGAATAAGTCTCCCGTATCGGCAAGAAATGAGCAGACTTGGTTAATCTATCAACAATAACCCAAATAACATCGATGCCTTGAGAAACCGTAGGAAGACCCGTAACAAAATCCATGGTAATGTGTTCCCACTTCCATTTCAGAATCTCAAGTGGTTGCGATGGACCCTTAGGTATTTGATGCTCCGCCTTTACACGTTGACAAGTTAAACACGTCGAGATAAACTTTGCAATCTCTCTCTTCAAATTGTTCCACCAAAATGTATGTCGAAGATCACGATACATTTTGGTACTTCCAAGATGGATCGCAAATGGTGTATTGTGTGCCTCCATCATAATCTTGTACTTTAAATTAGAGTCGTTAGGAACACAAAAAGCAGGAGGGACTCAAGTATTCCTTCTTCATCGATTCTCGCTTAGGAATAGCACCTTCTTGTACTTTCTTCTTCATACGCATCACTCAAGGGTCGGTGGCTTGAGCAACCTTAACTTTTTCTATTAAAGTTGGCTCTGTCGCGATACTTGACATTATCGCACTTTCGTTCGCGTATGATCTTCTACTCAACGCGTCAGCTACTACGTTCATTTTTCCAGGATGGTATTGAATAGTGTGGTCGTAATCTTTCAACAACTCGAGCCAACGTCGTTGTCGCATGTTGAGTTCCTTTTGAGTGAAAAATTATTTGAGGCTTTTATGGTCTGAATATATCTCCACTTTCTCCCCGTGCCTCCAGATCTTTAGCGTGAAGACGACTACTGCTAACTCTAGATCATGAGTAGGATAATTCCTATCATATTTTTTAAGTTGTCGCGAGGCATAGGCTATGACTTTCCCACGTTGCATGAGAACACATCCTAACCCTTTGCTCAAGCATCTCTCAGAGATAACAAATCCATCCGAACCGGATGGTATTGTTAGAAACAGTCTTAAAATAAGTCTCCTCTTAAGCTCTTAGAAACTCTTCTCGCATTCCTCGCTCCAAATGAATTTTGTATCCTACTGAGTTAGCTGAGTTAATTGAGTAGCGATTCGAGAAAACCCTTCCACGAATCTCCGATAATAACCAGCTAAGCCCAAAAAGCTACGTACTTCAGTCACCGACTTCGGTTGCTCCCAACTTTGTATTGCTTCAATCTTCGCCGGGTCGACAAATACTCCATGTTTAGACACCACGTGCCCAAGGAATGCTACTTCCTCAAGCCAGAACTCGCATTTCTTCAACTTGGCATATAGCTTGTTTTCACGAAGCCTTTGGAGTACCAGCTTCAAATGGTGCTCATGATCTTCACGACTTTTGGAATATATAAGGATACAACAACGAACTGATCCAAATAGTCCTTGAATACTCGGTTCATCATATCCATGAAAGCCGCAGGAGCATTAGTCAATCCAAAAGACATGACTAAGAATTCATAATGCCCGTCTCGAGTTAAAAAGGCGCTCTTTGGAATATCCTCGGTTCTAATCTTCAAATGATGATATCCGAATCTAAGATCGATCTTTGAAAAGAATTGTGCTCCTTGCAACTGGTCAAACAGGTCATCAATACGAGGTAGCGGATACCTATTCTTGATGGTGACAAGGTTCAATTCCCGATAGTCAATACAAAGTCGCATACTCCCGTCTTTCTTCTTTACAAATAAAACAAGAGCACCCCAAGGAGATGTACTAGGACGAATGAAACAGATGTTCAACAACTCTTGTAGTTAGACCTTTAACTCCTGAAGTTCAATAGGAGCCATTCGATATGGGGTTTTAGAAATGGGCTTTGTACCAGGTTTAGGATCAATAAAGAATTCAACTTCACGTTACGGGGTAGGCCGAAGTTCTTCTTGAAAATCGTCGGAAAAATCAATAACAACGAAATATTATTCAAATCGGCGTGTCTTTATTCAAATCCATAACATGGGCTAAGAAAGCTTGACATCCGTTTTTCAATAAGCGAATAACTTTATGACTTGATATGACAAATGATTGATTTTAGTGGCTTAGTTGTTTGAATTAAGTATAATAGGTTGGTTAGGAATATGAAAACTAACAACCTTACGAAAACAATCAATTTTGGCATGATGAGTAGTTAACCAATCAATCCCTAAAATCACATCAAAAGCAATTATCTTTAAAGAGATAAGGTCAATAGGTAAGGTGATGGTGCCAACTTGAATCAAACAAGATTTATAAACAGTAGATGTGATGAAAGTTTCTCCTAACGGAGTCTCCACAAATAAATCAAAGTCTAATTTCTCCGGAGTCAAGTTTAAACGTTGAGCACAAGCAGGAGAGATAAATGAATGGGTAGTACCGGTATCAAGTAAGGTATAAACTTCGCAAGAATTAATGATTAGCTTACCCGTGATCACCTCGTTTGGGTTCTTCCCATTTTGACCAGTCACGACAAATGCTCTTCCAGGAACCGTTGACTTTGACTTTTCTGGGACAGCCTTTTGAGTCACCGTCCCCCCTGGACTTGGTTTCTCTATCGTAAAATCTCGAGCGATATGTCATTCCTTTCCATAATTATAACATACCTTGAATTGTTGTGGGCAGTTTGGACTGATATGTCCTTCTTTACCGCACTTATAGCATATGATCGGTGGTCGTTCTCCTCCCTTAGAACCAGTTGCTGCTGGTGTTGACGTCTTCACATGGTCATTGTTATATCTTCTCTTTTTAAAATCTCCTCCCGACTCGCTTCTTCTATTCTCATGGCCATGACTACCACCAGAGTGGTTACCATTTTTGTCCGACTTTTTCTTTCTCCGCTGGTTATCGTTATTCTGTTGACTACTATCTCCGGTATTATCCTAGTTATGGTCCCTCGGTTGAACGTACTCATTATCTCGCTCTAATAATTGAGCCCTGTTGACAACATCTGAATAGAGAGAAAATTTATGAGAAATGAGATACTGACGTATGTCGGGTTTCAAACCTCTCAGAAACATCCGCGTCATACGTTCCTCATTCTCCACCAAATGAGGTGAAAACCTGGATAACTCTGCAAACTTCGCCTCGTACTGGGACACCGTCATGTTATTTTGTTCCAGTCTAATAAACTCCACTTCCTTCATATGACAAATACTTTCAGGAAAGTACTTGTCGTTGAACAGTTTTTGAAACGTCTCCCAAGACATGCTGAGTGTAGCTAGATGGGTACGCTTGACAGATTCCCACCAGTAATCTGCCTCATTACGGAACATAAAAGTAGCGAATGGAACCTTCTATTCTTCCGTGCATCCCAAGACATCGAATATCTTGGTAATTTGTTTGACCCACGTCTCCACCTTAATCGGATCTGGCTTTCCCCAGAATTCTAGTGGTCCCAACTCTTTGAACAGCTAGGCCGTGACAAATCGTGCGTTGTTATCATTTCCACCTGTATTTTGTGCACGAGTCTCCCTCGTCTGATTTTGCATGAACTGCAAAAAACTTCTAAACATCCCGTCGTTCATCATCTCGCTCGATTGGCGTTGTTCATAGGGAGGAACATTGTTTGGCGTCTTTGCCGCGTTCTCCTCATTGGTGAGTCTGAGCGTCTCCACGGTCTCATTTACTCCACTGTTAACATTCTCAGTCGACATTCTCAAATACTGCCATAAAACAAGGGTTAATTAAGGAAATCAACATATCACATAATATCCCTATATATTGACCAACTAACAAATAAGCTTAGGTAGGACACACTAGCGAAGGATTTACTCGTCTCTCCCCTCCTAGTTCTATTCCTCGATCTCCGCCAGAGATCTTATGCCTAAGCTCTGATACCAACTGTGATGCCCCAAAAATAGGTATACATCAATCATTTTAGGTCGTCAATAACATGGTACAGAAACAACTACAACTTTATTAATACATCATAAAAACTGTGAGTTTAAATACAAATATTGTCTTCTAGACAATATCCATACCCAAATAAATCCTCATCACAATTATTGATACATTATTTTACAAAAATGGTGAGGACTACTAAACAACTTCTAGAATCATCATTCCATACCCCGACTAGTACTCGCAACATTCTCGCCTCCTGAGAAGAAAAATGGAACAAAAAGAAAAAGGGTGAGCTCAACTAGCCCAGTAAAGAATATTATGGCTAAGATAATATAGAAAAAATTATCGTTAGTTTTCAACATGGAAAAATCTGATAAAATACAATAGACAACAAGTTTCAGATCAATATTCGCAGCGGAAATAATAATTCATAGAAGAGTTACGTTGCGAATGAAATCTACTACTATCTATGAATTTAAAAGTCCATCATCAATATTTTATCCCTGTAACATCAATCAATATACATCTTGAATCAAATATTCATCTTTTGCACTACTGGCCAAAGATATTCATCGATCGGTCATGTTCATCTCAACACTGCTCATCTTTGCACTACTGGCCAAGATATTCATTATAAAATCATTTATCTTTTACTACTGGTGAAAGATATTCAATAATATCATCATTTAGGGTGAGGATGATGAAAAATATTTTAAAGGAAACGAATCCAATGAAACAAAAGAATAAATATCAAGGATTAAGTATTTCACTATTTCATGTCCAAAAATAACTCATAAATAATCATAGTGAAGAAAATTCAAGAATGATCAAAACATGGATACAATCAAAGCTAGTATCCATAATAGATATTTTTTGACGAAAAGGAAAAATTTTATTTTTTAATTAATAGTCTTGGTATTATTCGTGAATAAAGGTCAGTATCGTGAATAAGAACCCCCACACAAAAAAAGTTCTAAATTTGATTAAAAGTTCAAACCAATATTTCGCATAATGATATTGAAGAAAATAATATCATTTAAAAAAGAAAATAACATCCTTTACCTCGAAAAGATAGTACTTAGTTGAAACCAGGATATAGGCTATGACTTGAACTTGCACCGTATAACAACACTCAAAGTATTACAATACTCACAAGAATACGCTCAATATATCGAGAGAGAAAGAGAGAGAAGATTTCAGCTTCTGATGTGTTTTTCAATTCTAACCTAAACACCCTATTTATAGGAAAATGCTTAGAACACCAAAGCAGAAAATTTAATATAATATTATTATATTTACAAAATTGTCAAGCCCACCTCTTGAATCTGAATTTAGCCACCTTGCACATGTTTAATGCAGCCCACCAAGCAAAAAAAATGTTTTTGTAATTAAAAATAATTAAAACTTTTAAAAATCAATTATTTCGGAACTACGGAACTTCAATAATTCATAATAAATAGTTCTTTTTTCAGAAAAATTGGAACCACATTTCTTTTTCATAGGAAATTTCATTCTCTACAACTTTGCAGAAGAAAGTTTTTCCAAATTCCAAACAGAAATTGACCGAAATCCACAAACGGAAGCGATTTTACAAATATAATCAAATTTCGGGTGAGAATTGGGTCTACTGACACACAAAATATGTGTTAATCATTTAATGCCACAAAAATACTCTTCCTCCTCATATACTCATATATCCCACATTCATTGTAAAATATCACCATCAATATATTATTAAAATAATATATTTAAATGAATTGTTTTATCAGAAAAAGATAAATTATTAATTTTCAACAATTGTCACATTAAAAATTTTCTCCATCTATATCCACATAAAATTAATATTTTCCTCATCATATAAATTAATAATTAATTATTCACAAATAATATTACAGAATCACATTATTGACAACCAGGCAGTTTCCAGGAAAGAGGGGGCTTTCCAATAAGGATCTCTCCTTACTGGCGCGCAATTAGATGACCAAATCTCTCCTTAGACAGAACTTTTTAGATATTTCCAATAATGTTATCTAATAATATTATTCAGATAATATGAATTATTGCTCCGATAATATAAAATACTGTGCAGTGACAATTATTAAAACAACAGTAATATAAAATATCAACGCAACAATTATTAAATCAATAAAATAAAATACTGAACAGTAATTACTGTAACAATTATTGATTAGTGCCTTCTTACGTAAGAATCAATAATTGGTGTAATACCGTGTGCTACTGTGTTTTAACCGCCGGGTATTCCAACAGTATTAACGGTAACAACTACGCCGTTATTTATAACCAACTTATTGTTGTCATTTTCTTCATCCAATTGCTTTCCGTTATGGGGCTCACACAAGGCTGCGTCGTCGTACGAATATTCCCCGACAGTAAGAATATTCCACGACCAAACGAATATTCTCCATCAACAATGAATATTTTAAAACCACTTGCTTGTTTGAAATAATTGCGCATTTTACCCATAACTTACCACATTAATCAAATCAACCCTTACTATTTCAAGATAATAAATAGAGGAAATTTAATTTCATTAAATAATAAGTTGGTGTCTTACAACCTCCCCTCCATATGAAATTTCATCCTCGAAATTGACGTACGTACCTGGTGTTTCAAAAAGGTGAGGATACCTTGCTTTCATTTCCGTTTCCAACTCCCAGGTCATTTCTTCTATAGCATGGTTCCTCCACAAAACTTTAACTTGTGGTATGACCTTTGTGCATAGGACATGCTCCTTCCTATCCAAGATCTTGACAGGTACCTCTTCGTACGTTAAGTCTTCAGCTATCTCATTTGGTTCTAACTCAATAACGTGGTTCGGGTCTTTCACATATTTATGAAGTACAGATATGTGAAACACATTATGAACACGAGACATACTCGAAGGTAACGCGAGTCTATAGGCTACATTACCTACTCGGTCAAGAATTTGAAATGGACCAATAAATCATGGATTGAGCTTTCCTCTCTTCTCGAATCTTGTAACTCCCTTCCATGGGGCAACACGCAATAATACATGATCCCCAATACTAAATTCCACGTCTTTTCGATGAAGATCCGCATAACTCTTTTGTCGATCTTGTGCCGTTTGTATACGTTGTCGAATCATTTGGATATTTTCCGTAGTCATACGTACCAACTCGGGTCCCAACAATGTTGCTCCACCCACCTCGTCCCAACATACTAGAGAACGACACTTTCGTCCATACAATACTTCAAATGGGGCCACACCAATACTTGTCTGATAACTGTTGTTGTAGGAGAATTCCACCAATGGTAAATACTTATCCCAACTCCCTTTGAAGTCTAGGACACAGAGTCTTAATAAATCTTCAAGAGTTTGAATAGTCCTCTCACGATTGTCCGTCCGCTTTGAGGATGGTATGCCGAACTAAATCGTAAATCCGTGCCCATAGCTTTTTGCAAGCTAACCCAAAATCTTGAAGTAAATCTTGGGTCACGATCCGAAACTATGGATACTGGCATGCCATGCAATCTCACAATCTCATTTACATACATATAAGCAAGACGTTCAAGGGAATAAGTCTCCCGTATCGGCAAGAAATGAGCGGACTTGGTTAATCTATCAACAATAACCCAAATAGCATCGATGCCTTGAGAAACCGTAGGAAGACCCGTAACAAAATCCATGGTAATGTGTTCCCACTTCCATTTAAGAATCTCAAGTGGTTGCAATGGACTCTTAGGTACTTGATGCTCCGCCTTTACACGTTGACAAGTTAAACACGTCGAGATAAACTTTGCAATCTCTCTCTTCATATTGTTCCACCAAAATGTATGTCGAAGATCATAATACATTTTGGTACTTCCAGGATGGATCGCAAATGGTGTATTGTGTGCCTCCATCATAATCTTTTACTTTAAATTAGAGTCGTTAGGAACACAAAGTCTGAAGTGGACTCGAAGTATTCCTTCTTCATCGATTCTCGCTTTTGGAATAACACCTTCTTGTACTTTCTTCTTCATCATAATGCGCCTCCGGCCGGTGGCTTGAGCAACCTTAACTTTTTCTATTAAAGTTGGCTCTACGCGTATACTTGACATCATCACACTCGTTCTGCATATGATCTTCTACTCAACGCGTAAACCTTCTACGTTCGCTTTTCCGGGATGGTATTGAATAGTGTGGTCGTAATCTTTCAACAACTCGAGCCAACGTCGTTGCTTGCGTGTTGAGTTCCTTTTGAGTAAAGAAATATTTGAGGCTTTTATGGTCCGAATATATCTCCACTTTCTCCCTGTGCCTCCGGATCTTTAAGCGAAGACGACTCATCGCTTAACTCTAGATCATGAGTAGGATAATTCCTATCATATTCTTTAAGTTGTCGCGAGGCATAAAGCTATGACTTTCCCACGTTGCATGAGAACACATCCTAACCCTTTGCCCAAGCATCATTGTAGATAACAAATCCATCCGAACCGATGGTATTATTAGAACAAAGTCTTGAAATAAGTCTCCTCTTAAGCTCTTGGAAACTCTTCTCGCGTTTCCTCGCTCCAAATGAATTTTGTATCCTTCCGAGTTAGCCGAGTTAATGGAGTAGCGATTCGAGAAAACCCTTCCACGAATCTCCGATAATAACCAATTTAGCCCGTAAAGCTACGTGCTTGATCACCGACTTTTGGTTGCTCCCAAATTTGTATTGCTTCAATCTTCACTGGGTCGACAAATACTCCATGTTTAGACACCACGTGCCCAAGGAATGATACTTCCTCAAGCCAGAACTCGTATTTCTTCAACTTGGCATATAGCTTGTTTTCACAAAGCCTTTGGAGCACCAGCTTCAAATGGTGCTCATGATCTTCACGACTTTTGGAATATATGAGGATGTCATCAATAAAGAGAAAAACGAACTGATCCAAATAGTCCTTGAATACTCGGTTCATCATATCCATGAAAGCCGCAGGAGCATTAGTCAATCCAAAAGACATGACTAAGAATTCATAATGCCCGCATCGAAGTTCACGAAGGCGGTCTTTGGAATATCCTCGCCTAAATCTTGGTGATGATATCCGAGCGAAGATCGATCTTTGAAAAGAATTGTGCTCCTTGCAATCGGTCAAACAGTCATCAATACGAGGTAGCGGATACCTATTCTTGATGGTGACAAGGTTCAATTCCGATAGTCAATACAAAGTCGCATACTCCCGTCTTTCTTCTTTACAAATAAAAGCAGGAGCACCCCAAGGGTGATGTACTTAGTCTGAATGAAACCGATGTCCAACAACTCCTGTAGTTGGACCTTTAACTCTGAAGTTCAATAGAGCCAATCGATATGGGGTTTTAGAAATGGGCTTTGTACTAGGTTCAAGATCAATAAAGAATTCAACTTCACGTTACGGGGTGAGGCAAGGAAGTTCTTCAGAAATCGTCGGAAAATCAATAACAACAGGAATATTATTCAAATCTGACGTGTCTTTATTCAAATCCATAACATGGGCTAAGAAAGCTTGACATCTGTTTTTTAATAAACGAATAGCTTTATGACTTGATATGACAGCGGTTGATTTTAGTGGCTTAGTTGCTTGAATTCGTACAATAGGTTGGTTAGGAATATGAAAACTAACAACCTTACGAAAATAATCAATTTTGGCATGATGAGTAGTTAACCAATCAATCCCTAAAATCACATCAAAAGCAAGTATCTTTAAAGAGATAAGGTCAATAGGTAAGGTGATGGTGCCAACTTGAATCAAACAAGATTTATAAACAGTGGATGTGATGAAAGTTTCTCCTAACGGAGTCTCCACAAATAAATCAAAGTTTAATTTCTCCTGAGTCAAGTTTAAACGTTGAGCACAAGCAGGAGAGATAAATGAATGGGTAGCACCGGTATCAAGTAAGGTATAAACTTCACAAGAATTAATGATTAGCTTACCCGTGATCACCTCGTTTGGGTTCTCGCATTTTGACCGATCCACGTAAAATGTTCTTCCGAGAACTGCTGACTTTGACTTTCTACGAATGACCTTTTTTGAGTCACCGTCCCCACGGACTTGGTTTCGCTTATCGTCTGATCTCGATCGATATGTCCTTCCTTTCCACAATTATAACATACCTTGAATGTTGTGGGGCGGTTTGGGTGATATGTCCTTCTTTCCCGCACTTATAGCAGCGTATAATGACCGTGGGTCGTTCTCCTCCCTTAGAACTAGTTGCTGCTAGTGTTGACGTCTTCACATGGTCATTGTTATATCTCCTCTTTTTAAAATCTCCTCCCAGGCTCGCTTTCTTCTATTCTCATGGCCATGACTACCACCAGAGTGGTTACCATTTTGTCCGTTTTTTTCTTTCTCCGTATTTGTTATCGTTATTCATTGTTGACTTATCTCCTAGTATGATCCTAGTTATGGTCCCTCGGTTGAACGTGCTTTCGTTATCTCGCTCTAAATAATTGAGCCTGCCGACACATCCGAATAGAGAGAAAATTTATGAGAAATGAGATCTTGGCGTATGTTGGGTTTCAAACCTCTCGAAAACATCCACGTTATAATTCCTCATTCTCCACCAAATGAGGTGCAAACCTGGATAACTCTGCAAACTTCACCTCGTACTGGGACACCGTCATGTTATTTTGTTCCAGTCTAATAAACTCCACTTCCTTCATATGACGAATACTTTTAGGAAAGTACTTGTCGTTGAACAGCTTCAAACGTCTCCCAAGACATGCCGAAAGTGCAAATTTGGATGGAGTACGCTTCACGATTCCCACCAAAGAATCTGCCTCATTACTTTAACATAAAAGTAGCGAATGGAACCTTCTCATTCTTCCGCATCCCAAGACATCGAATATCTTGGTAATTTGTTTGACCCACGCTCCGCCTTTTAATCGGATCGGCTTTCCCTGTAATTCTAGTGGTCCCAACTCTTTGAATCCTTGGTAGTGTGATAAATCGTGCGTTGTTATCATTTCCACTTTGTATTTTGTGCACGAGTCTCCTCGTCTAATTTTGCATGAACCGCAAAAAACTTCTAAACCGAAAGTAGTATGCACACAAGCCAATCATGTTTGATGATAAAGCATATACTTTGAAAAACAATCTTATTCATTTATTAATAAAAAGTATTAATTTATTAAAGGCTTTTAATTATCTACATGATGCTGTTTTATAATATGTGATAAACCCATAGTTTTAAGCAATGCTTTTAGAATAATGATGATGATCATTCTAATGAGATCTAAATTCTTAGAAAGCTTAAAACTAAAATAGTTCCCAATCGTTGGATTACTAAATTGGGGATTAGTGAATCCGGATAGATTGATACATACGTTGCTTGCTCATTGGATGAGGATGATTGATCTCATGATCATTTGTGTGGAGACACTAAAGCAAGTATGTAGGTGCTTATTAGAGAATAAGTTCACTGAACGTGGCTCGCTAAGGAATACCTAATGGAGTTTTACTTGTCTGTCAATAGGAATTCCTGTAGTGATAGTAGTATAAGTAATCCTTGGACTTGAGATCATCATAGTATCTTGTGTATGATGAGTTATACTTTGACTTATTCCTTAAGACTCTTAGGGTATATCAAAGGGTATGCTTGGGTATAACAAGTTGTACATGGAGATAATATATGATCAATAAAGAATCTACCACTTCTAATAAAAGAAGAGAAATGTCCTATGTGATTTGATAAATGACAACCCAGTAGTCCTAGGCCAAGGCAGAATAAAATTAGAAAGGAGTTTCTAATTTGCATTATTTGGAGTTATGCATTTAAGGATCGAAATACATATAATTAAATAAAATAAGACTTGACAGTAATTCCATGTCTTATATTTAATTGGGACATTGTATGGTGGAAGGATTGAATTGTACGGTAACTATTTACTCAAAGGTTCTTTTATGATTAATGTTGAAATCTATATTATCTGGAAAGTCGTTGATCGCTAGGGAGGTTTATCCCTATTGTAGAATAAATATTATTTATTTAAATAAATTAATTATTTAATTTATTTATTTAAATAAGATTAGAATTGTTCTAATTGATTTATTCACAACCGGTTTAATATGGAGAACCTAAAGGGTCACACCATAAAAGGAAGAATAATTATTTAAGAAGTTAATGGCATAATCGTAATAATATATTATGTATATTTAATTTAATCTATGGTGATAGAATAAATTAAATAGCTTAATATTTATTATTTAATATTTTAGAAATATTAAATATAAATTAATAAGAGGAGTCTTATTAATATTATTACAATTATTATTATTATTTTAATTTCTAAAATAGTTTAGGAATTAATTTAATATAAGTATTTCATTTATTCCTAATTGGATTAGGAAGGAAAATTAGTTAAAAGAGTTTAATTAATTATCCCTAATAAGATTAGGGAGCCCTTTAATTAAAAAAGGGTTTAATTAAATAATACCTTATTTTAATAGGGTTACTTGATATCTTTATAAGAGGAGTCTTATATCGGATATTGGGACGACGTAATAATTCCAATGGTTGGAGAGCGCGCCTTTTCTATAGAGATAGAAAACTAGAGTTTAGCCAACCACCCATTTTCTTGAATCTTTATTATTCCTTGGTGGATCACCTCTAGAGGCCAAACACTTGGGTGGCTAACGTTGATCAAAGGAAGAAACCAAACCCGGTGGATTCAAGTTGAACGCGAAAAAGGATTGGAGGTGAACTTGTACCTGAGGAAGCTTGGATCTTCAAGGGTATGATTTTATTCTTTATCTTTTCGTTAAATTAATAATTGCGCATAAAGGATGAACCGGGTATATGGTTTGTAAAAATTTTAAACTCTGATTTATCTCGCTTCCGCTTAATTTTTGCAATTTGATTGCGTTAATGAATATTACAAACCTAACATAAACATCCCGTCGTTCATCATCTGCTCAGTGGCGTTGTTCATAGGAGGAACATTCTTTGGCATCTTTGACGCGTTCTCCTCATTGGTGAGTCTGAGCGCTCTCACTCGGTCTCATTTACTCCACTGTTAACATTCTCAGTCGACATTCTCAAATACTGCCATAAAACAAGGGTTAATTAAGGAAATCAACATATCACATAATATCCCTATATATTGACCAACTAACAAATAAGCTTAGGTAGGACACACTAGCAAAAGATTTACTCGTCTCTCCCCTCCTAGTTCTATTCCCCGATTTTCGCCAGAGATCATATCCCTAAGCTCTGATACCAACTGTGACGCCTCCAAAATAGGTATACATCACTTATTTTAGGTCGTCAATAACATGGTACAGAAACAACTACAACTTTATTAATACATCATAAAAACTGTGAGTTTAAATACAAATATTGTCTTCTAGACAATATCCATACCCAAATAAATCCTCATCACAATTATTGATACATTATTTTACAAAAATGGTGAGGACTACTAAACAACTTCTAGAATCATCATTCCATACCCCGACTAGTACTCGCTACATTCTCGCCTCCTGAGAAGAAAAATGGAACAAAAAAGAAAAGGGTGAGCTCAACTAGCCCAGTAAAGAATATTATGGCTAAGATAATATAGAAAAAATTATCGTTAGTCTTCAACATGGAAAAATCTGATAAAATACAATAAACAACAAGTTTCAGATCAATATTCGCAGCGGAAATAATAATTCATAGAAGAGTTACGTAGCGAATGAAATCTACTACTATCTATGAATTTAAAAGTCCATCCGTGACGCCCCCAAAATTAGGTATACATCACCCATCTTGGGTAGTCGATATCGTAGTATGTAATTTAAATACAACTTACTAATATAACGTCGTGTATGCAATACAACATAAAACTGTGAGTTTGAATACAAATATTGTTTACTAGATATTATACAAACTCAAAAGAAGTCCTCATTACAATTATTATCACACTATTTCACGTATAGTGAGGACTACTAATGCTATCCTCTCGGACCATTACTCCGCTTCTCGACTCGTCGGCTATATTCTCATTTCACGAAGAGAATAAAGTGAAAGAAAGGGTGAGCTCAACTAGCTCAAGAAGAAATATTATGACTAAGATAATGCGAGAATAAATTATCATTAGCCTACAACAAAGTTGTTAAACGATAAAATATAATGAACATCAAGTTTAACTACAATGAACCAAAGAATCCATTAAAAGAGTCAGTAGAAAATAAAATCTACTATCTTTTATGATTTAAAAGGTTTTTCATCATTTGTTATAGTTTTGACTCGAAACTTTAATAAATATTCCACATCATCGAATCACCCCTCATTTTACTGGCCCGAGGATATTCTTTAGTATCACGACCATAATTATTCATGCACTACGGGCCAAGAATAGTTGTGTATTCATTAATGGTCATGATCATGCCAACAATCATCCATCAATGCACTACTACCACGAGGATTTTTACCACATCATTTGTAACATTACTACCAAGATTACACCGAATAATCCACTCGTCATAATCATACCAAGTCCATCTATGCACTACAGCCACGATGACTTTCAACATAATATAAACATGAGGATGATGACAATGATATAAGAATTCAATAAAACAAGTTCAAGAATTAATTTATCCAGAACCAATAACATCCAAACTTGTCAACATGATCTTTGTTTTGTAGAGTAAAATTCAAGAATGATCGGAAGAATATTTTCATGAAAAGATATCTTTGGATGAAACGCAAATATCAAGGATATTCTACTAATTTCATGGAGTATAGAAGTCAAAGTTTTAACCAACCGGGTATAATAAAGAATGGAATAACAAAAGAAATCATCATGCATGCGATAGATCGCATGCAGTTTATTCCAACAGAATAATAAATAACGGAACTAGGTCCAGGCGTAAAACGCATGCATGTGATGTTCCAATGAGAATAATAATAAAGATTTTAACCAGTCCTGTAAAACACACATGATGTGATGTTCCAATGTATAATAATAATAAAGATTTTAACCAGTCCTGTAAAACACATGCATGGATGTTCCAATGAATAATAGAAGAATGTCACCAAGTATAGGGTAAACCAAGCATATCTGAGTTATTCCAACATGAATAATAAGCAATGGAATAACAACAGTTCTCTTCATGAATAAGAAAGAATAACACCCTTACGAGTACAACAGATAATATTCCCTACCTTAGAAGAACTGAATATTGGAAAAGTGAAGTAGCGAGAATACTTTTTTCTTCTTTCTCTCTATAGTTTCTCTCCTAGAGTTTTAATGAATTAAAAGAAATAATGAAGGAATGAGCTTTCTATTTATAGAAAAAGCGAGGGTGACTCTCTGGTCTTAACGAAGGGTCAAACCGACTCTTGGTAATATTGAAGAGACAACTACTATTTGTGAAAGGGTAATTAACCTTTGGAACAATCAAGAAAGCGATTAACTCTTGGTAATATTGAAGGGACAACTACTATTTGCGAAGAGGTAATTACTATTGATTTAAGTAAATACTATTGAAGAAGGTAAATACTATCAAGAAGGTAATTACTATTGGACGAAGGTAAATACTATCGACGAAGGTAATTACTATTCACAAAGGTAATTACTATTCACAAAGGTAATTACTATTAACGAAGAGACTCTTAGATGATGACATATATGGCCCCCCATAAAATAATCAAACTTACCACAAACGTCTCATAATGTAACTCTTTATATACATCGAGGATTGAATAAATATTACCACAATCATTTTATTTTTAATCAACACATTTTTAATCTTTCAACAATTATTAATCATTTATAACTTGTCGTCTCAATTAATAATATAACATATTATCTGATGATAATCTTGTGACAATAATTGAATCAATAATATAAGAGATATGATGCGTGAATTCATCGTAGCGATAATTGAGTATAGCTAAGTGACTTCTCACGTAAGCATCAATAATCTATACTGCAGTGCTACTATGCAACCACGCCAGACATCGCATTTTTTACCACCGGGTAGTTCAGCGGTTTTAACGGTAACACCTCCGTAGTTATTATTTTATAGAAAGATAATTTTGTCGTTTTCTAACTACGACAATACTTCCGCTAATAGGGTCCACTAATGATTGAGCCGTCGTCTGAATATTCCCGACAAAAGAATATTCCCCAAACCAAACGAATATTTTATAACAACTTGCTTACTTTGCAAAATTTATAAATATTACCCACAACTATAACATTATATCAAATTTATTCCATAATAATCAAAAATAATATTTATAAAAATTCATCTTTATTTATAAAAGTGGGTCTTACACCATCATCAATATTTTATCCTGTAACATCAATCAATATACATCTTGAATCAAATATTCATCTTTGCACTACTGCCAAAGATATTCATCGATCGGTCCATGTTTCATCTCAACACTGCTCATCTTTTGCACTACGGGCCAAAGATATTCATTATAAAATCATTTATCTTTGCACTACATGCCAAAGATATTCAATAATATCATCATTTAGGACTGAGAATGATGAAACAAATCAAGTGAAACAAAAGAATAAATATCAAGGATTCGTATTTCAGCTATTTCATGTCCAAAAATACCTCATAAATAATCATAGTGAAGTAAAATTCAAGAATGATCAAAATATGGATACAATCAAAGATAGTATCCATAATAGATATTTTTGACTTAAAAAGGAAAAATTTTATTTTTAATGAATAGTGTCAGTATTCGTGAATAGTCGTGATATCGTGAATAAGAACTTGGAAACACAAAAGTTCTAAATTTGATTAAAAGTTTAAACCAATATTTTAAGATAATGATATTGAAGAAAATAATATCATTTAAAAGAAAATAACATCCCTTACCTCGAAAAGATAGTACTTCTAGTTGAAACAGGATATAAAGGCTATGACTTGAACTTGCCAGATATAGAACACTCAAAGTATTAAAATACTCACAAGAATACGCTCCTCCACCACAATGTAGCCTTCCGCTTTGTCAAAAGCTTCGGCCAAGCTTTTTGGATGGTAAAACATTAGCTTCTTCACCAACTTTTCGGACTTCACCAGATCTAGCCCGTTATGAAACAACCCTACAGCCTGAAGATCATTTAGGTCGGACACTTGGCCAACGGCTTCTCTGAACCTCTTCACATACTGGCCCAAGGACTCATTGGTAAACTGCCAAACCTGTGCTAAAGAACCCGTAAGCTTCCCTTTTCTTCGGTTGCTCCCAAAACGAGCATGGAATTTATCACACAACTCGGACCACGACGAGACCGAATCTGCAGGTAGAGTCCCCATCCACTGCCTCGCGTCCTTCCTTAACGTTGTGACAAACGTATGACATTTGACAGTGTCGGTGAAATCATAATAATCCATCAGCCGGTCGAATACCTGGCTATGGTCATAAGGATCTCCAGATCCATCGTAACTCTCCATATGAGGCAACTTTTTTGTGGTATCGGCCTTCTCCTTTAGGATATCAGAAGAAAAAGGGGACGCCTTCTTTCCCGGAGTGTCTTTCACCTGCTGAACTTCAGCCAGTTGCTTCCTAAGCTCCTTCAACTCCTTCAGCAAGAAATCCACACCTTATGGCTGCTAGGAGACTTCTTTCTCCTGAACCACCTTTTGCTTCTGAGCGGATCGACCCCCTCGATCTGACCCTACTGCCTTTGTTGGACTTCTGGATCTACTTTTGCGTGCATGTCTATCCTCATGATGAGAATATTCACGTTGAAGCTCTCTCATTCTGTCCTCAGGTACGTGCTCCCTCGATTGACTTCTCCGTCTATCACCCCCACGACCGTGAGAACCGACTATCACCAATGCTTTCTTCGACACCTCAGGAGTTCTGCTCCTTGATCTCATTCGGTCCTGAGGTCGTCTTTGAGATGTATGAATAGAATGCTCAGGCTCTTTTCCGTCTCGCCGTGGTACATCTTTAGGCTCACTACGTCTCTCGGATTGGACATGACTAGACGCCTCGTCCTCCAAATCTTTAATCCGAAGCATCTATTCGACTATATCTTCCCTTTGCTTTAGAAGAATTTCCAAAGTCTTATCGGCTTCGTCTGCCATCTTTTTCAACTTAGCAGCTTTGTCCTCACGTTCACTTCGGTGATGAGTTCTGGACGACAAACCTTCTACCCGTCTTCGGTCTTGGTCACGATCTATGTCCTCATCAAACTTCAACCTCCTTCTGGCTTTGACATGGGCTCTCGAACGAGAACCCCCAGAATCATGCTTAGAAGTCGTGCTCTCATGAACACTTTTGGAAGGACCCAGACGATCCTTAACAGAAACACGAGCTAAAGATGAACTTACAGCCTCCGGCTGTCCCTTCGGCGTACCAGCTCTACTCCTCACCATTCTTTCCGACGTAGAGCAAATGAAGTTTTGTGATTGAAAACTCAATGACACTAGAACGCCCTCCTTATAGCGCCAATGTTAACGCCAAGATCTTCTGCCACGTCCCAATCACTTAAGACGTCCTGATCCTGCACAGTAATCACGATCAACACAAAAACTTGCGGCGGCCGCGAATCGTTGGGGGATAACTTTCGGCGTGAGAGTCGATCTGAAGTGTTCACAAGGGTTAACAATGGAGGATAATAATATCTAGTATATTGAGGGAGATAAAATATTCAGTTACCTTTTGCTTGAAGTCTTCCTTGCCATGTTATACCCTCTAACCCGCATTCGTGCCACCCACTCTTCGTCGACATGACCCCGATCCTCGATGGTTTTTTTGATTGGCACACAAATTTCACCACCCACTACCCGTGGTCACTGCTTTCCCACCGCCGTAGTCGAGGATCCCATCCACATTAATGCATGGCAGGTATCTTAGTCAACTGTCATGCTTTTTCATCATTACAAGTCAAAAATATAGATATTAAAATATCTAGTGGATCGATCCAATGAATAGGCTCAATATCCTAAAGATCCAACAAAGTTGACCCAACTGATCGAGTCCAATATGAAATGACCCGCTAGACTAATCAAATAAATGGGCCCAATCCATTTGGCCCAATATAAAATATCATGACCCAACACCTACGATTTAATTTATACATGATTTGTCAAGACTTGATGTATGGGGTATGTGTGTATGGTTGGTTACTTTAGCATCGTAAAGTTTAAATGTACGTATTCGATAATTTCATTCTACTAATAATAATTTATTTAATTCATAAATATAATATTTGATTTAATTCAAATATAATATCAAAATTAATACAATGTGCTATAAATATTATCGTCACAAACTTACAAGCATTGATGATTAAACAAACCCATACTTTAAGGTAAAATAAAATTTATATTGCAATTTTTTAAAAAAAATTGATATTTTTACAATATTTTTAATATTTTATAATAAAAGTGTACATTACAGATGATAACTTGACGATGAAAATTATCGTTATAAGATCTATAATGACGATTTTGTTATGAAAATATTATTTTATATTATGAATTTATCAATTTCCTTTTTCAAATTCACAAATGTAAGCAGGTCCTAGTAGTAAATGTATTACACTGTTTTTAATGTGTAAATTTAGAATTTATATTCAGTTTTGGTTAAATTAAATTTATTCACGTACGTGCATCGCTTGTAATAATCCATCCTGTACAAATGACAAAAACTTTATTAATTATTCATACGTACTTTTGTTTGTGATACACGTAACTAAGTACGTGATATTGCTGTAGATCGATCGATCGATCGATCGATCATGCTTTGCAATTTGATTGTTTCTGCTTCTGTTTACATAAATTTTGAACTAATATCTCTCTAGTCTTTGAGTGCTTTGATTTGAACGAGATAGACATGCTACCTGAATTTAATTTTAATTTATTAATCTATAATTATATTATAATTAAATGAATGAAAAATCAATACACTGGATGAGACCTGATAAGAAATGGGACAAAATATTTGATTTCATGGCTTTTTGGCTAATTAATTGGTTTGAACTAATTTGGTTTATAATACTCGTTATATTTTTACTTTTTAAAATTAAATTTTGAAATTATTTGATTCATGCAGTTCTATAAATAACAAATTTATAATTATATTAACTAAAAAATAAAATAAATTTGTACAACTTGAAAAAGTTAAAATGAGACTCATTTAATGAAAAGGTAAAGTTGTCCATTCCTAAAATCATGTCACGTGATTCTGAGAAAGGCTATTTGACTGAACGGACATCCTAAAACTACGTCGTTTTTGTTTGAACAAACGTGTCTTTTCTACTAAAGACCAAAATTACGTCATTTTTGTTTTAATAAGACTAAAACTACGTCGTTAGTACGTAGTCCCAATGAATGTGCCCTTTCTGTTAAGCTTTAAAACTACGTTGTTTTGACTAAATAGTACCTTTTCAAGGGGTTATGTCCCTTTTAAAAGGTCATTAACCCCTTCTATAAATAGATAAGAGGGCCGGAGCATCCATTTCATTCATTCAATTCACAAGCATGCAAGCATTATAGAGCATTCTAGTTTTCATTTTTTTTATCAATTTTCCATAGTTATTTTCGAGAAAGAGTCAGAGCATTTATTGTTGGTTCGTTGAATATACTATTTGTAGTGTTCTTTATAGTATATTATCGTTATAGATCGGGAGACAAATCTTATTAACTCGAACATCATATAAAGGCGTAAATTGTCTTAAGAAACGTAAATGTCAATCTTAGCGATGACAAATTTAATTTAATTGATATATATATATATATATATATATATATATATATATATATATATATATATATAGTATATAGTTTCCATTCAGTTTCCTAACATAAATAAAATTCTTATATAACTATGAACGTGCATGTTCACCTATTTCAAGCATATATCCCCAAATTTGCTCCAGCATGACGAACAAGCAAACAAGTAACATCACCTAGTTTAGCAGAACTGCATTTTTCACTCATCAAAACACTAAAGAAATTATCAAAGATGATGTAACCAATATAGCTTTCTTGCTCGTGTAATGGAATTTTAACATTTCTTTCATCAAAATTCAAAACATAGTTTGGCATCACCTTTAACACATCTTCAAATATTTTCAATTGTTTTTTTACCATTAAGCCGTTAGGGGCTTGATATCCAATCTTATTAAAGAAAAGAAAGTTAAATTTCAGTTGAATATAGCAATTTTTTTTTCAAGTGTCGTTCTTTTGACTGTTTTCTAATTGTTGAATCAAAATCTGTACTAATTAAGATCGGCTTTGACATGCCAAATGATTATAACACTCAAAGTAATAAAATTAGTAGTAATTCATAGTTAGTTTACAATTGTTATATTTGTTTGTATTAAAATTAAATAACTTCATATTAATTTTGAATTTTAGAATTTTATGAATTGACTTTTAAAACGCGTCAAAATATATTTTTAATTTTGGAAAAAATGGATTATTATTTTTTGAAACAAAACAAAATCGTTTTTTTCTTGAGTTTTGGGCCTTAAAATTGAAGCGTTTGCAAAATAAATAAAACGAAAACAGTTTCCAAACTACCTACGTTTTTATAAATTATTATAAAAAAAAAAAAAGAAAATAGTTATTTTAGTTTTAGAATTCATACTATATTTGACAATTCAATTTAAGTTGTGCAAATTAGAATTCGGCAAACCAATTAATAAAAAATGTATTACTTTCAAAGCTTAAATAAAACACATTAATGAATTGACTTTATAGAGTCAAAGTAATACTTTTTGTGGAACATTAATTATAAGTAATTGATAGAATATATGTGATTCTTCTCATTATTATTGTAAATATTTTAAGATATTATTCTGTTGTAAAATCATACCGTTTCCTTATTCTTAACCTAACTTGTAGGCATAATATTTGTTTATACTTTGTATATATTACCAATGGATGAATGAGAAAAGATCAAGGGATTATATTCTTTTATGGTATCAAAGCCCTAGTTTTCTTTCTTCCTACCTTTTGTCATCTTCTTCTTCCCTGTATCAATGGCTGACTCAAAACTCCATCCCGCCACCACTGTCACCAATATCAAAACAGTCATCCCCATCACTCTCAATCTCGAAAGCGGCCAATACAACAACTGGGCAACTCTCTTCAAGCTCCATGCCCGCGCCAACCTCGTCCTTGACCACCTCATCCCTCCTACGGAAGCTGTCGCCATCAAGACGGATTCCGAAACAGCGACTTGATAGAGGATCGATGCCATTGTCACGCAATGGATTTATAGCACGGTTTCTTTGGATATTCTCAACACTATCATTGATCCGAATGATACTGAAAAAAGATGCTTGGGCAACTGTATCGATTTGTTCCAAGACAACAAGAATACGAGGGCCGTTCACCTTGAAACCCAATTCACCAACACTCACCTTCGAGACTTTCCCAATGTTGCGCGTATTGCAATGACTTAAAGTGTTGGGCGATCAATCGCCAACGTGGGAGCAAAAGTATCCGACGAGCGCATGGTTCTCAAAATGATTCGTGGCTCGGCTGAAGCATACGTGGGGTTCGCTACACATCATTCAACACCGCAATCCTCTTCTCGACCTTTAGACAAGGCTTGGGTTTGATGCTTTCATTAAAAGAGAAAGCATGAAACAACGTCCGCTTCTTGAATCGAGTTCGGATTCGCTTTTATGATTCAACTAATGATAATGTTTCTAGTGACAATAATTCCAAACAAAGAAGAAACAAATGCAAATGGGCATAATAATTCCTATTGAGTGGAAAATTATGGTGGTAGTGGTGGTGCAGCAAGACCACTCATGGTGGTCGTAGTGGCAATCGTGGTGGATCTCGTGGCGGGGGACAGCAGCGACCTTCAGCACCGTCATGGCCGCAACAATTGTCTTCCATGCCTCCTTAGGCTCCCTGGTTACCTCCCACTTGGGCTAGCCCACCTTGCCCATTTCCCACTACAGGGCATATCCGTCAATCATCTACAAAAGGAGTTCTTGGGCCTCAACCTTCCCGCCCACTACACTCAAGCAGAAATTTCCAAGTGAACTACGAACCTCTGTATATTGATGCGGCTATGCACACTCTCTCCCTCCATCAACCGGATGACAATTGGTACATGGATACCGATGCCACCTCACACATGACTGCTAATCATGGTACTCTCTCGTCTTATTTTAATTTGAGCAAATATAATGGCATTATTGTTGGTAATGGTCATACAATTTCGATTCTTGGTTATGGAAGTGCCTCACTAACCCAAATAAATCCACCTTTGACCCTTAAAAATATGTTGCATGCACCTAAACTTATTAAAAATCTCATCCCAGTTCGTCAATTTACTAATGATAATATGGTGTCTGTTGAATTTGACCCATTTGGATTTTCTGTGAAGGATTTACCGACGGGGAAGCACCTAATGAGATGTGATAGCTCGGGCGATCTCTATCCCTTCACCAAACTTCGGGGCACACCACCTTCAGCTCTACCTTCTGCTTTTCCTGTTATTTCTTTTGATTTATAGCATTCTCGTTTAGGGCACCCTGGAAGTGTCGTTTTGAATTCTCTTCGTAGTAGCAATTTTATTAAATATAATAAGGCTCGCAATTCTTTTTGTGAATATTGTCCTCTTGGAAAACACATTAAGTTGCCATTTAATGATTCTCGTTCTTTTACTATTATGCCATTTGATATAATTCGCAGTGACTTATGGACATCTCCTATATTAAGTTCATCCTCATTAATCGTTCTTATGCTCTTTTTCTTGATAATTATAGTAATTTTTTGTGGACTTTTCCTATGTCCAGAAAATCACAAGTTTATTCTATTTTTTTTATCATTTAAAGCATATATCAAAACTCAATTAATTCGAAAAAGAAATTAAACAATTTCAATGTGATAATGGCCGTGAATATGATGATGGTCCATTTGAGAAATTTTGTGAATTAAATGGTATGTATTTTCGCTTCTCATGTCCCCACACCTCTCCTCAAAATGGTAAAAATCAACTAAAAATAAAAACTATCAATAACATGGTTCGTATTTTTACTTGCTCATGCTTCTATGCCACCCTCCTTTTGGCCTCATGCTCTCGAAATGATAACGTATCTTCTAAATATTCTTCCTTCCAAGACATTACGCTACTACTCTCTACTCAAATTCTTTATGGAAAACTCCAGATTATACCCATCTTGAGTTTTTGGATGTTTGTGTTATCCTTTATTTCCTTCCACCACCATCAATAAATTACAAGCCTGCTTCGACTCCTTGTGTCTTCTTAGGCTATCCAAATCAAACCATCGGGGTTATAAATGCTATGATATTTCAATCGGAAAATTATTATTTTTTCCGACATGTTCTTTGATGAATCTAAATTTCCTTTTTCACACTTCATACTCCTCTCCTACCCCTATGAATTTTTAGATGATGGTTTGCATCCCCATATCCTTCATCAATTGCATGCCCTACCTCATTAGATCTCTGACTCAAATTGTCCACTTCCCTCTTTGAGCCTCCTCTTCGCTCACACAAACATCTTCGCATTCCTCCCGGCCAAATTTGTTACCTTACGACCCCTTCTCATTACTCTCTCTCCCTTTTTTCATTGCCACGCCAACCCCAACATCTATTCATCTCGGTCCAATTTTCACTACATCCATTCGACCTCCTCCTCCAGCCCATCGAATGAGAACTAGGTAAAAGAATATAATCCCTTGATCTTTTCTTATTCATCCATTGGTAATATATACAAAGTATAAACAAATATTATGCCTACAAGTTATACTAAGAATAAGGAAATGGTATAATTTTATAACAAAATAATATCCTAAAATATTTACAATAATAATGAGAAGAATCATATATATTCTATCAGTAATGTTAATTTCTGAAAAATTTAAAACTTATTTATAACTCAAGCCATCAATTAATTAATATACTAATATGTCATACACCAACCAGTAAGATCGAAATGGTAAATCATTTTTCAAAAAACTTACATAAATTGAAAAGGACCATCACATTTGGAGAAATGGTGACATACAGATGTTTCAAGCTACCAGACGGAGGGTGGATCGAAGAAGCAGTAGGTGGACAAATGGATCAGATGATTTAGACATAAGGAGTAATACTTAATTGATTTAACTGAGTATGATTACGGCATATATGGTTTTTTTTTTAATTATTAAAAACTTTAAATGACCGAAATATATTAATTGATATAAGTGAATATCTGAACTTAATTGATATATATATATATATATATATATATATATATATATATATATATATCAATATGTTGCTTGTGGGGAATGGATTATGGGGTAACAAGTAGACTTAACAGATATTAGTGGATTATGAGGCCCTGTTATGGTTTGATATTCTTAATTATGTCATTCAAAAATAACTAAAAAACAAAAAATTAAAAAGAGAAAACGTGGAATTAAGCAATTAAAGGGAAATTATTTTGGGAGAAGAAAATAGTGTTAACTAGATATAAACTCGCGCGTTGCAGCGGGATTATTTTATTTTTTAATAATAAATGTGTACGTACAATTAATAAATTAAAATATAATAAGAAGATGGTAGATTGTTGTGCGATGATCAAATTTTATACAGAAAAACAAATGAATATAAATTGTAGGGGCAGTGTTGAGCTAAAGTAGTGATTTTATTAAATAATAATTAAATTATAAAGGATAATATCAAAACAGTTGATATTATCAAAACAGATTATATTTGTAATAATTTAGGGGATTATAAATCTAAAAAATTAAGAGAATGACATTATGTTATTAACTGTTTAGATTTGTAGTGATTTAGAAGATTCTAAATCTAAAAAATTAATTAATAGCATAAAGTAGTGATTTTATTAAATAATAATTAAATTACAAGAATAATATCAAAACAGTTGATATGTACAGTTTAGATTTGTAATGATTTAGGGGATTATAAATCTAAAATTTAGAGGGAATGAATTAAGGTTTGTTTTCATCCTTATTTATTATGTTAGTTGGACAATTTTGTTAAGAATCTTAAAAAATATTAATTAGACAGACACATGTTCAATTATAAGAATAACAAATGTCATAGTATCATGCGCTGTATTTTAGTATATTTAGTAGATTAGTGCTACGTTTCTACGGAACATGATCCTAAAAATGTGCTGTGCTGTGCTATGCTAAGCTATGCTATGCATGGTTTAGAGAGCCTTTTGTATGTATGGTGCAGATGATGAAAGTAGCTTCTTTTTTGTTTTTTTTTAATCTCCAATTACGTGATGAGTTCACGCTTTTAATCTATTCCAGGCTTTCATCCGGTGTTTAAGTTAAAGATTTAAATATGTCAATATTTATACAATACAACCCGTAAATAAATAATCACGAAATTACATTACATTTATCCGGTGTTTAAGTTAACACAGACATTGATATCTTTGTGTTAGCATATATATTTATACACAGCTATATATATATATATACACAGTTGTATAATACATAATCGTGTTATGACCATAATTTTTTTGAGCTATAGTCGTCATAAACTAGAATATCATACATAAACGTGTCATAATTTTTTTGAGCCGTCGTTGTAGCTTAAAAAAAATTGTCATTATGTATAACTACATTATGTCTTCTGTATTTGTATATATATATATATTTTTTTTCTCATATATATATATATATATATATCATTTCCGCTTAAAATACTTTGCATTCAGAAAAAGTAATCAATATTTAATTTTTTGATCTCCTATTTTTTTCAAGTGGATCTTAAACCCAATAATTCTTTAATTTACAAGGGGAAGTACGTAATAATAACAATTTGACAAAGGAAAAAGACCTAAAAGAGTAGAGAGAGATAACTGACGGACGTTAAAAGATATAATTTGCTTTGCTCAAATCAAACATCCACATTACAGTTTTGCACCAACTGATACTTAACGGCAGGTCCAACGGCAAAACCATTATTCTTGGTTCCAAAAGTTATATAAGCAGGGCAATTCACGTCCAAATGATACCTCCCGGATATAAAAGTACCAACTTTCCATCTCACCCGCCCATAAACCTTGAGATCGATCAAAACAGTTCCAGCCGTCTGATCTTGGGCCAAAGAATCCGCTAAATACGGGGCCACCGGCACTTCATTGCCGTATAAAAAAGGTGACCACACCGTAACATCCTTGTGGCCTTGGTACGTGGTGGGGAGTAGGGTTGGCAGTGTGATTTGTTGGCTTCGGTAGGTGGCGTAAACGTCGAGTTTATCGTAGAAAATTCCGATGCGGGCGTTAGGGTTCCGGGAGGAGAGAGAGATTTGGAAGTTGGAGGTGAGGAAGTTGGCGGAGGAGATGTTGAAGGCGTAAAGCGTGGCGTCTTGGAGGATGAAATGAGGTTTTGTGGGTCGTAAAATGAGCCATATTAGAAGGATTATGAAAAGGATTAGGATTATGAAGGCTAATAAGGCGGCAAATAAACGGCGGTAGAGCTTCCTTTTCTCGTCCTCGTGGTGGCCGCAGGCTTTTTCCGACATGGTGTGGTGGAGGCTGGCGGTGGTTAGTTGTAGTTGAGAGGGTATGGAAAATGGGTTGTAGAGTGTGTATAGAAAGAGAGTTTCATATATATGGGAGGAGTGGTAGCTGTTATATAGGGAGGGATAGGTGAGAGTTAATTAAGACTAGGGGAAAAATAAAATTTTCAGTCCTAATTATACATGTATAATTTTAATAATTAAATCTTAATTTTAGAAAGTTTAAAATGAAAATTTTATCTAATTATACCTTGAAATGAGATTGTAATTGAATGGTAGAATGTTGTACGTACGTATTTATAATAATCTTCATTAATTAATTATATAAGTATTAATTAAGAATTTACACTTAAAACAATTACTAAACCAATACAACCTATTTTTTTTAATTGTCTAAATAACCTATTTTATGGGTTGAGGGTGGGATTTTTTATTATGAAATATATACTTATTAAACTTGGGTGGTGGAAATGAGCTAGGGGCATGCATTGCCATTGGTATCATTTTTTTTTTAGGGGGGGGCAACCTTATCTTTTTAGGACGCATATATGATTCTAAACTTAGTAGAAGATATTCAGGAACCTGAATAGGGGTCCCACTTTGATTAAAGTAGTTTGGTAGAACTGCATGTGAAAATGTTTCGGTCGAGTAATTTGTAAGCTTGATTCATATCTTGCTTTGGTTTTAATTTTTGAATTTATATATACTATAAATGAAATGGTAACAAAATTATGATGTTATTGTAAGAGATGAGTATTTAATTTGGTCGATCTATCACCTACCCACTCTCATATTCTCTCTCTCTCTCTCTGCTGCTGTGTATTATTTGATCATTACTAATTTTTTAAAATTAATTTAAGAGATTTTTAATTTAAAATTGACGTAATTAAATTCTCTTAATTTAATAAATATAATAATAAATATTATAAATTATTTAAAATTATTACTCGTCGTAAGCTTGATTGTTGACATAATTTTGATGTTATTCTAAGAGATTTATTTAATTTGGTCTATCTATCACCTATCACCTATCACTATATTAGAAAATTAATTAAATACAACATATTGTAATCTCCTTGTAATTAGTTATAATCACATAATTATTGCAATTAGTATTCTTATAATTAATTGTAATTCCATAATTATTACAATTAGTATCTTTATAATTAATTGTAATCTCATAATTTTAGGATAGTTGCTATTTAGGTACTTGATCAATGATCGATCTTATATATATATATATATATATATATATATATATATATATATATATATATATATATATATATATATATTCCAGGATCAAGTCATCAGACAATTTCTTTATCTTACTAATCCGTTGTTAAGACCCTCAAATTTATTATAAATAAAGATGAATTTTCTATAAATATTATTTTGAATATTATGGAATAAATTTGATATAATGTTATAGTTGTGGGTAATATTTATAAATTTTGCAAAAGTATGCAAGTTGTTATAAAATATTCGTTTGGTTAGGGAATATTCTTTTTTGTTAGGAATATTCATACACTATTTCAATCATTGGTGGACCCCACAATGTAATTATTATTTGATTGAGAAAACGATAAAATATTTTATAAAAATAACTACGAGGTGTTACCGTTAAAAGCTGTTGAACTACCCGGTGGTAAAGAAATGCGATGTCTGGCGTGGTTGCAAGCGTAGTAGCACTACCAGTATTGATTATTGATGCTTTACGTGAGAAGTCACTCGGTATGCTCAATTATTGCTTCTGATAATTCTTGCATCATATCTCTTATATTATTGATTCAATTATTGTCACAATATCATCCTCAGATAATATGTTATATTATTAATTGAGGCGATGAAGTTATAAATGATTAATAATTGTTGAAAGATTAAAAATGTGTTGATTAAAAATAAAATGATTTGTGGTAATATTTATTCAATCCTTAATGTATATAAAGAGTCTCATTATGAGGCGTTTGTGGTAAGTTTGATTATTTTATGGGGGCCCATATGTCATCATCTAAGAGTCTCTTCACAATAGTAATTACCTTTGTGAATAGTAATTACCTTCGTTAATAAATATTTACCTTCGTCGATAGTATTTACCTTCATCGATAAGTAATTACCTTCATCAATAAGTAATTACCTTGTGAATATAGTAATTACCTTCGTCAATAGTAATTACCTTTACCGACGTCAAACCACTTGCCGCTTTCACATTACAAAGCGCCAAACCACTTGTCGTTTCACATTACAAAGTGAAACCACTTGTCGTTTCACATTACTGAGCGTCGAACCACTTTTCTTTTCACATCACCAATTGTCCAGCCACTTGCCTTTTCACATGGTAGGTCTTAAGCTAGAAATCTTCTATAAATAGAGGCTAGTGCTTCATTATTTTCACGAATTCATTCAAGCTTTAGAGAGAGAAAGTATAGAGAGAATAAGAGAGAAGAAGAAGAGTATTTTGTTACTACACTACTTCGATTCAATCTCCTACCAAAAGTAAGTGGTGTTATTCTTTCTTATTCATGAAGAGAAATCTGTTGTTATTCCATCGCTTATTATTCTTGGAATAACTCAGTATCTGTGGTTTACCCTATACTTGGTGACATTCTTCTATTATTCTGCTTGGAACATCCTGTCATGTGTTTTACACCGCACCTAGTTTCGCTCTTTATTATTATTCCATTGGAACATCCTGTCATGTGTTTTACACCCACTGGTTCCGCTCTTTATTATTATTACTCGTTGGAACATCCTCATGCGTGTGTTTTTTACACCCTGATTCCGCCTCTATTATTATTATTCTGGCTGAACATCCTCGTCATGCATGCGTTTACGGACCGGGCCTTTATTATTATTATTTATTATCACGCATGCATGCGTTTCTGGAATAACTCCGCCTTTATTATTCATTGGAATAACTCGCTATCGCCTATCGCATGCATGGTGATTTCTTTTGTTATTCCATTCTTTATTATACCCAAATGGTTAAAACTTTGACTTCTATACTCCATGAAATTAGTAGAATATCCTTGATATTTGCGTTTCATCCAAAGATCTTTTCATGGAAATATTCTTCCGATCATTCTTGAATTTTACTCTACAAAATAGTATCATGTTGACAATTTGGGCGTTAATAATTTCTGGATAAAATAATTCTTGAACTTGTTTTATTGAATTCTTATATCATTGTCATCATCCTCATGTTTTATATTTTTTTTTAAAGTCATCCGTGGCTTTAGTGCATAGATGGACTTGGTATGATTATGACCACTGAGAGACTATTCGGTAATCACGACCGTAATATTACAAATGATGTGGTAAAAATCCTCGATTAGTAGTAGTGCATTGATGGACAGCCGATTGTTGGCATGATCATGACCATTAATGAATACACAACTATTCTTGGCCCGTAGTGCGTGAATAATTGTGGTCGTGATACTAAAGAATATCCTCGTCAGTGCGGGGGTGATTCAATGATGTGGATTATTTATTAAAGTCGAGTCTCAATTATAATGAAGATGAAAACCTTTTAAATCATAAAAGATAGTAGATTTTATTTTCTACTCGACTTTTTAATGGATTGCTTGTTCAATGCAGCTTAAACTTGATGTTTATTATATTTTATCGCTTAACACTATCAAGGCTAATGATAATTTATTCGCATTATCTTAGTCATAATATTTCTTCTTGGCTAGAGTTGAGCTCACCTTTTCTTTCAATCGTTCTCTTGAAATGAGAACATATTTGAGACGAATCGGGGAATGGAGTAATGGTCCGGAGGATAAGATTAGTAGTCCTCACTATTCTTACGTGAAATAGTGTGATAATAATTGTAATGAGGACTCCTTTTGAGTTTGTATAATATCTAGTAGATAATATTTGTATTCAAACTCACGCTTTATATCGATTGCATACACACCATGCTTATATTAGTAAGTTGTATTTAAATTACATGCACATGTATCCGACTACCCAAGATGGGTGATGTATACCTAATTTTGGGTGCATCATTCAGTACTCACCCCCCTTTAGCGACGGACCGGTGATGATTTGGTCATATAATAGTCGTCATACTTTTAGCGACGCTTATATGTTGTCCGTCGCTAAAAGTATACACGATGGTCAGATATGATAAAGCAAAATCTTATCCGTCAATCATTAAAGAGGGTGAAATCGGTGAGTAAGAAGATAAGGGTATGACTCGATCCTTCATAATATATATATATATATATATATATATATATATATATATATATATATTCATTCTTAATCAATAGTCAAGTCATTGTTTCTCAATATTTTTCTCTCTATTTTCTACATGGTATCCTAATCTTTCCGACCTACCCACTCTCGATTCTCTCTCTCTTTCTCCTGTGTATATTATTTGATCATTATTGATTTTTAAAATCAACTTTAGAGACTTTTAATTTAAAATTGACATAATTAAATTCTCTTAATTTAATCAATATAATGATGAATATTATAAACTATTTAAAATTATTTTGTTTCATAATTTTTGATAAATTATCTTAATTTTAAAATTAAAAATATCTCAAATTAATTCAACGTAGGAAAATATATATATATATATATATATATATATATATATATATATTATATGATATATAAACTAGAGTATTAGGAACCATTTTAAAATTTGTTAATTACATTTATTATGTGGCAAAGGAACCTTTTCATGCAATCTCAGTACTTCTCAAGAGTAAGAAGCTTTATTTTTCTTTTACCTTTTCCAGAAAAAAGCAATGACAATAATTTTACCCTTGTAATGAATGCCATTGGGTTCATGTTACAAGGGTAAAATTATTGTTATTAATGTTATAAGAGTTCAAAGTTGAAGTCTAGAAGAATTTAATGAAGAATGATTTTATATTAAAAAAAAAACAAATTGAAATAACATTTTTATTAAAAATCAAAAGGTAAAAATTCTTGAAATTTATGCCGTGTTTAGCCTTTGATATTTAATAAATATGAAAAACTTATTTAAAATAATATTTTTAAAATTATGCATAAGCACTTAGTCTGTTATATCATCAGTTTATGACGTGACATATTCAACTAAATTGAAACAAACTAATAATTTTGTAGTGTTTTTTTGGGAAGAAATATAAAAAGGACAGACCAGATTATTGGAGCTGCAACTTTGTGGTGCATTTAGTTAGCTCGAAATTAATACGATATATTTGGTAGAAGATTAGTGTTGAAATTAAGGATCGAGCTACTTGCTAGAGATCTAGTTGTAATCCAATTCTCTTTGGATTCCTTCAGTAATACAAAGTTTCTTTTGCTGTTTTACTAAAGAAATAATTAATAATAATTTTGTAGCCTTAATTTTTTAACAAAGATGAGAGGTAGGGTAAAATTGGAAATATTTTATATTCTATTGAACAAAATCAAATAAATTCACATCTTGAATTTGTAAAACGGTGTTGATGAAGATTTTGACTTTAATTATCTACAGTCGGTGGTTAGAAGCCAATACATACGAGTATATATGAGTAGAAAGTTCAAAAGTACTGCTTTTAATTGGTTAAGCATGTGATTATTATTATTTTTTTGGTGTCATTGAGGCCTCACTTCTAATCTAAGTAATCAAATTACATAACCTAAATTAATTTGATATATCCATCTTCCTTAAGAATTAAAACAAACTACACAATTGTTTTTCAAAGATTAAAATAAATTCATGGATTGGTTGTCAGAATTGTTTTCTTCCTGCGTGTCTCATGATCATGATTTCAAATCATATCATGTTGATATATATATATATATATATATATATATATATATATATATATATATATATGTAAGTCAGTCAAGACATCTTACTTATCTTACTCACTGCACTACTCTCCTTTAAATCGCTTTAGCAATCTTGCATGCCGTTTATTTCGGTCATACAATAAATACATATATGATCTAGCTTGACATAGTCTTCAAAAAGCAATCTAACCTCTTCCATTTCTGTTTTAACATGGACCCTCGTGATGTGTTTTTACCTAAGACTTTACCTGCAACAAACATTTCTCTCTCTTAATATATAGATTTAGGCATGCACAATCTTGGAAAAAGGATTTTTTTTTTTATTTACCCTTAAAAGAATTACTTGATAATTTGGTAATAGTGACAATGAAATTTAGGCCGTACAATTTCCCCCCGAGTTCGACGGGGCTCGTCCGATTTTGACTTTAATGGGACTCATTTTTTAAATTTTATAGTACTGTTAGTGTAGCGTATGTGATATACTCATCTCACACACGCTCCTAACCCAATTATATATATATTGAAATTAATATTTTGTATATATATATATATATATATATATATATATATATATATATATGAGTTAATTATACCTTGTATTCTCCAAGTTTATTTTATTTTGCAAATTGCATTCTATAATTAAAAATATTTCACTTGCATCCCAATCTTTAAAAAAGTCAGCACATAACACCCCTTGACCCAAAATTTGTCGCTAAAGTGAAGGATTAGCTACATATCTTGCACTTTTAGCGACAAATTTCTGGGGTAGGGGTGTTTTGTACTGACTTTTCTCAAGGTTGGGATGCAAAGTGAAACATTTTGAATTAGAGGATGCAATATACAAAATGGTGGTAACTTGGAGGATCCAAGTGTAATTTACTCTATATATAATTACACACTTATTTAGTTTAATTCATTATAAATTTATAACATTTATAATATGATATGTTGCTAGTTAATAGAAATAGAGTCATGCTATGTATTGCGATAAATTTATGCCGAATTACAATTGCAAAACTTATTAACATATGGGATTGATAGGGATTATATGAGAGCCCTACTTATTACACATTTTTCTAAAAAAAAATTTACTACTAATACTTATACATATGTAAGTGACAATCAAAAAATCGACATAAACTTTTGTAACATATATTATTTTCTTAGAAATATTGCATGTTATTTAATTTTGAATTAAAAATATTTGTACAAAGTAATATAAATAAATTTAATTTGAGAAAAAAATAGAGTAATCGGATAAACGAGACAGAAACGGGTATGGGATATTATTTTTGAGGTCGAGGGATGACTTCATATTAGCGGGGTAGTCGGGTAGGTATATATGGGGAGAAGGCCTCTTAGACCATACCCATCCCGTTGCTAGGCTTAGTAAAATTACAGTGACAAACTTAAAAATATTGTGTCATTTTATAAAATTATAAATAAAACTTGTTCGTAGGAAAAAGAATTTAACAAACGAAAATCTTCTTGTTAAGTAGATGGAAATTATGGTTAGACTAGTTTTAAATAATATTATCAGTATTCATGCTATTTAACTTAAATTAAGAGGATAAACTAAAAAAAATAAATCAAAATTACTGTAAAATGGATGCACATTCTAAGACAGAGGGATGGGTGGAGATAAATATTCAACAGATTCCATTTCCACCATTACAACCAACCATTTCAATGTCCATCTTTATCCTTCTTTTAAGCTTTTGTGTTCTGAATTTACAGAAAAGAAGAATATACAAGTCTTTTTCCCAATCCACACAAGCTAAGAATATTCCCCTCTGTCAAAAAAGTTAGAATTTCGTAAAATAAGAATTATTTTTACTAATTATAATCAAGCTGAGTCTTTTAACTATATTATCCACACAAAGATCTTCTTACAAGTGTGAAAATAATAAATATATCTCGTTTAATCTTTTTTAATTTAAGTTTAGCATGATATATATATATATATATATATATATATATATATACACACACTTGAGGTCAGAGAAGACAAAATATAAAAAGTAGAATGAGTAAAGCAAAGCAAACACCAAAGATGTATATTCCATTGCCATGGGATGCTAATTAATTAAAGGGGGAAAGATGAGAATCTCTAGTCTAGTTGATAAAGGAAGTTGGTCATGACAAAAAGGAGGAAAAGAACTTATCAAGTGTTTCTTTTGGAAATCTAAAAGTGCAAAGAAGAAACAATAAAAAAAAATTGGAAAAGAAAAGAAAACCTAAGGAAGGAGTACAAGTCCCAAGTATTTTTTGCCTATTTTGGGAGTATAATACTCTCATAATTAATCAGTATAAATACACAAATAAATCTCAGAGCAAATATGAGATCTTTCGAACATCTAATGCTTCTAAGGAATAGTACTAGATATTAATGTTGAATGTAGGTCTGCAAACGAACAAAACCGTTTGTGAATCAATTTAGTTCGATTTGAGTTCGAGTTTGATGCTCAGGAATCATGTGATTCGGTTCGTCTGTTTGTTTGCAGGGCTAATTGAATATAAATTTTTATTTTTATTTTTATTTTTGACTGAAATACCTTTGACCACTATCAATGTTTGAACCTAAGACCTTCTGCTGAGCTAGAGCTTTGGTGCACTTTGTCCAAATTATCCATGGAAAGCGCCTAAAAGCAATCAAGAGTCAAAATCTCAACAAGGATAGACTAGTGAATAAATAAGGATAACAAATCTCTCATTTAAATAAAAGAGTGATTTATTCAGCAATTTTTATTACTCAACAGAAAGAGACCTTGAATTTACTGACATGGAAGAGTTTTTGGGTTGATAGATTTTTTTTGTTTTGTTTTGCAGGTGTCAAATCCCAACATATATTCAACAAAGTTATATTTACCCATTGATCATAAATTCTTATCCACTTTCAACTTTCTAAATCAACTTTGGACTAACAAAATTTGAAGCATCGATCACCATACATGTCCACAGCTTTTGGTTCAATAAGCAAACAACATAAAATTAGACTACTCACCTTCCAACAAAGGTTTACTCCTTGCATAGAAAAATGAAAAATCATTCATTAATCAGTGGCAAAACCTTTATTTCCATTGCTTCTGTTAAAAGCAGCAGAACTTCTTTAAACTAACTATACAGATTTTGTAAATTTACCAAACTAGGTAACCTAGGCGCTTTTATCCGTAGCATTTGTACGCCATTACTAGTCCCAACTCAGAGATATGATCAGCAGCTTCTCAACTGCAAACATTTCCTAAAATGCTCCATGGCTGGAATCTTTACCATCAAAGCTTTCACCTGCCAACATAACAAAATTATCAGTCATATCATTGACAACTACTTTACTACGAGGTCTTGAAAGATAACAATCCACACAAATTTTTTTCCTCAACTTTGGTGTACACAGGCACAGCGAGTAAACAGCAGGGGATTCAAATCCCATCATCCAACAAAGAAAGCACTACAATACAATCATGTTTCTTTACACGTTTTCCAAAAAATAAAAAATCAGTTTTCTTTACCTTGACAGGTTAGATACTGGTATACTACTACAGTACATAATGTTTGACCCGTATCTGTCCACACAGAATGTCTCTTGCTGTGTAGTCATCAGAAGCCAATAATTCGTTTTAGGAGCCATATAATATGGAGGAATTAACCAACATTAAAGAAATTCATTCCATAACACTCCATAAATATTATAATCGCCACAACTTAATACATTTAATTTATTTTTTGATAGGCAAATAAATCCATTATAAGCGTCAAAATGGGGGCGGACCCTATTTAATACATTCATGAATTGTCAAAGACAAATTGATGCAAATAATCATATTGCGGAAAATAGAGATGACAATACAAACCGATATCATGGTCAAAGTAGGTACATGTTAAAAGACTTTGAGAAAAACTTCACTCTCAAGCATTACCCACCAAAGTTCGCTATTTCAAATGATTTGATGAAGGAGAATGCCAACGAACGGTTAACTTGACATTACTCTCACCAATTACACAACCAATAACTTGTTCAACTTTTAGCTGCTTCTTTTTTTTAAGTAAAAAAAAATCATAATAAACAACCAATAATCAAGAATAAAAGAAGATACAATAGCATTATGGGCAGATTCTCGTGTTAGCATTCCAAATTATATTATATAACCTATTCAAGCCATAAAATAGCCAATAAGTTCAAAGGACACAGCTCATTATACATACTGCTAAAATCCTCTGACAAATTCATTGCAGTAAGTTGTGGGTTAGCACGTTAAGGAAAACATGCATATAGGCTTCTTCTCATTTTCTCATCCCTCTTCGGCACCTATGTTCTCCTCTAGTAATCTCCTAAGCAGATTCTAATACTCGCAGGATACTAACTAATAGACAAGCCAAAAAACTACAATCCATTTGCTGCCCCATAGCATAATCCAGGGTAATCAGGTAACAATAAATAAGCTAGAAAGGAAGAGAATGACACTTCAATCATTATAATGAAGATAATGTATGACCGGTTTATGGATCCAACATTTAGATTCCTTTAATAGCACAATAATTTGAGATAACTGGGAAACCCCTAGCATACATATACAAGTCTCTTCTTATCAATCAAAACTCAAATAAATCTAAAGCTTTTCCGAAAGTCATAAGACCTATCACATAACCTCGATAAAAAGTCAAAACAAGTTTAAATAACAAAGTAGATGGATCTTGTATCCTACAACAATGAGTCAGGGGCCCTAATGCAATGTCAATGTATCTTTAATATTAGCCTTTTCAAATAATTCTAACTTTTAAGTTTTAACTGTATACTTTAGAGCCTGCCTCTTTCTTTGTAAGCGGAAGGATTATGCTCTATATTCTGATTAAAAGGCCGATCAAATACCCTGAGAATCGTGCATGTTTCCTGTTAGAGTTGATTCTATATCCATGCTTGCATTAGCCTTTATATTTTGTTTTTCAATAGACCAACGTTACCTGGAACAATCATTTAGTCTGTGGAACAGATGGGAGCTAGCTATAAGCTAACATAGGCTAACACAAAAACGTGGTATGCCAAATGTAGGTTTTTATGAATGCTTGTATTTGAGAAGTCTATTATAATCCAAATGCAATAAAGCTAAATTTCAAAGAAGATTTTTAGTCGAGTGCCAAAAAAGAAAAAGAAAAAGAAAAAAAAGATGATGTTTAGGTACATTCAACAAGTTTATTGTTCTAGATATAATTTAGCACAAGTGTTATATTTGAGCATCCAATACTAATTTAGAATATTGATATTTGTGCAATTAGAGGTAGAAAAGAAGAAATAATTGGGTCAATAGATTTAAAGTTCCGGAACATGCAAGTAACACGTTTTGGAGCAGAATTAGCTCATTAAGTTAACAAGAGTATTGAGTAACTCTGGCACAGACGAGTTCCCCATGTTGATTCCTTCAGAATCTTATCCTTTCAAAACCATATGTAATCCTCATTATTGGAAGCTAAACAGAACATCGGTGATCCCATAAATATTTAGTCACTTTCTAGGGGTACACCAGAGTTCTACATTTTGACAAGATCAACAAGCTCTGTTACGATATAAACTTAAAGGTTTCAATTTCAAAATATTGATCATATTTAACTTGTATAATACTTAAAAAGATTAAAAATCTCTCGCATGACTTTTAACATACTTCCTACCATTCTCAAGCTTATTGTACATGCCCAACCAAATACCATCTATAAATGACCTGCTACTGATGTATGTCAAGATAACCGTAAAACACAAGGATACCAAATCTGATATTTTGTTGTTTTCCACTCATTCATTGTTTGTTTGTATAAGATTAACCAATAACGATGGACAGATAATAATATCAACTTGCAGTTAGTATCATATAATTAAAAAAGGCATTAACTATCATTAAGATAGACAAACAGGTATCATCAAGCTAATCAAGCCATTGTACATATACCATGCGATATGACATACATTATAACTATCAACATTTATTCGAATTCAACTCGTCCACAAGTGCTCAATAACCAAATATTCTGAAAAAACTTGACGAATTTCAAGGAAAATACCAAAAAAATATTTGATTTTAAAAATCAATAATTTACTTAAAACCACCCTTCTTGGAAACACCTATGTAATCAAAAAATTATAGCCACCATTTTTTGTCTCTATTAACTAGAGAAAAGATATGAATACATCCTGATGTGGTATAATGTCTATGGATGAAAAAAATTACATAAGCAATATTTTTGATGACAGGCATCACAACGGCAAGTCCTATACTTTTATACCTGTATCCTAATCAAGAACTTGAGTTTTCTGGTTTTAAAATTATGTTAAGAGTGATGGCAGAAGAAAAGGTGTTTGAACATGAATTCTTGATGATTATTGGGATGAGGCGTGAAGGTCAGAGAAGAAGTTAGGTATAATCTTCTATACATGGGCTCAAACAGTAATTTGGTTAACATTTCAAGGGAAAGGGCTCAAACTGAGAAAGAAAAGATTTGGAAGATGTCGAGAATAAGAAGGCAATGAGTATGGAAGCTATTGTGTGGTGGTTATACTAACCATCCTAAACACCATATTCAGAATTTCAGATCAGCTTGCAGAAATCCTTTTTACCATCTAACGCCTCAAATCTTATTTCACATTGAACCCATGTATAGAAGGTAGTACCTAAGTTTTGCTCCAACCTTCTCGCCCCATTCTAATAAATCATCAATATTAAACCCCTTTTCTTCTGTTGTCGATCCTAAACCTTAGGATACCTAACAATTTATAGGGGAAAGTTCAGTACTTGCCATTGTAGTGCCAGCCGTCAAAAACTAATGTTTTATGGAATAATTTCATCCATAGACATTGCTACACATCAAGACATAATATAACTGCAGATTCCAACAACATAGAACCAAGAAATTATGATACCCAATTCACATCAATGGTTACAGGAGATGTCAGAAAAACCAGGACAAGTAACTTAACACTATCATCCAAATAAATCCAGAAAAGTAGCTCAACTAAATTTGGTTAGATTGCAGATCTCTCTATTGAGCACGGACGGTTCTATGTCTTTGAACCAAACTGGAATATTCAAAATACAGATGCAAGACCAACATTGAAAACAAAATAGACAACTAAACACCAACATATGAAAATAATTTATTTTTAAAAACAATAAGTAACCACATATCAAAATTAATTACTAAAAAAGAAATTTACAACAATCTAACTTAAAACTGTGTGCATTCAGATTACACCAATACTACCACCAAGTCATAATTTACCAATTAAAATCAATTGAAAAGACTAATACTATATGCACCAAATGACGCTGTTCATCACATAAGTATACCAAACTTTAAAATTAATTTCAAAATTACCCTTTTCGTGCAAAATTAAGTGGAAAATTCTCAAAATACCTAGTATATTTCTTCACAAACCGACCCGGCATTCCCTGGATCCTCCAACCAAAGATCCTCGATTACTGCTCGAAGAAATCCCTACCGTTAAATCAGGACACAAAACCCTAACCAACCGCCTCCTGTCCCGCCAAGCTCCGGCCTTAAACCTAACCCTAGCCACCATCCTCACGGTGAAGCTCACAGTCCCGCGGACCCTATCGCCACTAATACCTTTCACGACCCAGTTGTCCACGTAGGACGACGCAGCCGCAAAAGTGGCCCGTGCACTTGTCTCGTTCTTCTTACCCTGAGAGAACGGCGGCATCGAGGTCCCCGACAAAGCCCCAGACTTGTAGAAAACTACGGCGTCGATGTGGTCATAGAAGAGGGTAATTTTCTTGTTTGGGTTTCTGACAGTGAACCGAACGTCCCAGTCGCCTGTAATCAAGGAACTGGAGAGGCTGAAGTTGTTGACGTTAAGTGAGTCGACTCGGAACCTGGGGAGGCGGGGGTGGATGACGAGCCAAACGATGAAGATGACGGTGCCTGTAATGATGATGGAGGCGATGAGGATGGCGAAGATGCGGCGGATGAAGGTGGCGCGTTGGAGGGCGTAGGGGTCGGCTCCGGGGTAGTAGGGGTTTTGTGGCGGAGGGTAGTATGTGGGGTTATTGGGTGGTGGTGCGGCGTAAGGGTAGGCGATGGAGTGGCCGCCGTTAGTGGTTGTGTTGGGTTGCGTCGGTGGGTAGCCTGCTGCTGTTGAGGCCGGGTAACCGGTTACAGGTCTAGAGTGATCCGGATCCACCATTTGTTGGAGAGAGAGAGTGTACTGTATAGTTAAAAAGATGTTTGGCTTATATAGGAGAGTAATATTTAGCAAACTGATATTTATAAATGATAAAACGATGTTTTCAAATGAACGTCTGTCATATGGAAATTAATACTATTTATACGAATATATTATTTTTTTTATGTGAAAATATTAATTTTTTAATATTTAAACCGTCAATTTTAAACCTTGAAAATTTTGGACATAATAATTGAATATGAGTGTTTTATAATTTCACTTATTTATATTTTTATCTTTAATAAAATTTAAAATACAAATAGATAAAATTATAAAACAGTCATGTTACGTTTGAATTAAAGGAATAGTGGAATGAATGATTTCATTTTAATTAGAATGAGTTATTTCATATGTTCTTCCTCCCAAAAGATAACCAGACACAATTTTTTTAATTTCAATCGAAACCAAACATAATTTTTTTTATTTCATATCAATAAATTATTTCATTCTCATATTTATTACTTCAATCCAAACATAATATCAATATTTAATTTTTATATCCATGTAATAAAGAATAAAGTCAAAACAACGGTAGCTTTATTTCTTTAATCGGGAAAATAACATACTGCTATGTATGTTATAGACACGAAGAGCGTTACTTGCAATAAATATGAAAATGACCATTATTGGGTATTTTCATTCTATTAAATGGGAAGATGACCAAAAAAAAAACATATTTCTAATAAATTGCTCCTAATATTTTTATAATATACATGTGCCAGTTAAATACTTTTTATTAAGTACTCCATTTGATAGTATTTTAGTATATTTAACAGCATAAAATTAATATTTTTTTTATAATCTTCAATTTACTCATCTTCTACGCATTCTCAATTTATCAAATTGCAAAAATAAAATTCACGAATCAATATAGATCCCATTTAAAGGGAAAAAATGATATATATTATAAACGTTTATATCGACTTTTTTGATTGTTGGATAAGTATTAGTGATAATTATTTTAAAGAGATGTTTATTAATAAATTTTGTAATTGTAATTCAATCCATTTAAATTGAACTTCCTATTATAATAATGAGCAAATATTAGATTTTATTCACAAACTTTGGAGAAAAGATTTGTCATTTGCCCAAAATGATTCCCAAAAACAAATAAAATTCACCAAAATTATATAAAAAGATTTTAATTTTGACCTTTAAGTCTTATTTTGACTTTTTGAACTTAATTGAAAGTTTTTAAAATTTAAAGTTAATATAAAACTATTTAATTTTATTATACACTATTTAAAATTAAATATTACTCATTCTATATTCTATATAAAACGAATAATAATTCCTAATGTCTCAAAATGCTCTTCTTCTGATCCATGTCTGGCCATGTAGCAATGTTTAATTTTGCTACACAAAAAATAGAAGAAGGCCATGCCTGTGCTCTTGGAGGAATGAGGATAGAAGACAAGAAGTGAGAGGATTTTTTTAATGAAAAAAAAAGGCAAAACATTTAAGCCCGTTTGACAATGATTTATGATAAAACAACTAATAAGTTAAATTTTAAAATTAATTATAAGTCATTTTCAGTTTTGATTTGTAAGTAAAAGTATTTGGCGCTCATAATAACTTATAAGTTAAAATAAATTGTTTAGGTATTTGCCTGATAATAACTTATAAATTAAAATAAATTATAGATATTATTAAAAATAATATTAATAAAAAGGATACATTGATTCAATATTTCATCATAAGAATCATCATTCCAACATTAATAAAATATTAAAAGAAACATAACTTTAATATGCATTAGTTTTTCTTTTTTGACATTATATCCATTAGTTATTATAGCCATTATTATTATTACTATTCTAATTTTAGACATTTTATTATAGTTTTATTCTTTTTTTTGTTATTTTTATTATTATTGTTGTTGTTATTATTATTATTATTGTTGTTGTTGTTATTATTATTATTATTTTCTAAATTTTGAGACTTCTAATTAAACTTAAAATAATTAAAAGAAACAAAATATAAATAAATGTTGAGAAAAGAATTATCCTAATATAATAGAGATAATTATTATTATTCTAAAAGATAACATTAAATCTAGTTGAGAAAATTAAGGAATTTTCACATTCATTTCTTTATTATGTAATTATGTCTTGATTCTTAGATAATTACTTTATTTGATTTATTTCGTTTTCTTTTACTCTTGTAACTTATATATATATTGTTCATACCATAATTCTTCAATTCTTTTCTAATTTTAAATCTCTGTGTGGTATCAAAGGCACAAAATCCTACAGCAACTTCTTCATTCTTTCAAATCAAAGCCATAAAATTCAGCAAGCATGCATGTCTCCTTTCGCATATAAGCCATTACGTGTCTCACCATTTTTCTTATCATACGTACGTACTAGTCATGCATGCATGCATATATATATATATATATATATATATATATATATATATATATATATATATATATATATATATGGGAAGATGATATGGATGTTGATAAGTTATAAGTCCTCCAAGACCATATGAAATTTGCTGCTTCTTTTCGTTTTTTAAAAAGTGCTACACTTAATTATGCCATGTTTGGATTCTAATTAAGAATGAAGGTGCGAGAATGGAATAAAAAAAATTGGTTGAAATGAAATGAATTATTTCAATTCTTGTCAAATTTGTGAATTTATTCCTTGGGAATGGTATAGAATGACTCATCCCAGCTTGAATAGATCAATAAATCATTCAACTCTCCATTTCATTTCCTTCCCCTCTCTATTTTACTCATTTATTAATTTTATTTTTCCAATCCAAACATAGCATTATTGTTTTGAACCATTCCACATGTGTCTTTTAGATGCGTCTTGGAGGGTTTTAGTAAAAGAGAAGAGAAGGGAAATTAAGCTAAGTAAAGGAAAAAAAAAATGAGAGAAAGTAAGTATTTTTTGAGCCAAATATTTTTTTTTCTCATTTCTGATAAGAAAAGGTTAAAGAAAATAAAACAAAGCTTTCTTTTCTCTACTTTCTTTTATTTCTTTTCTTTTCTTCAACTAAAAAATTAAACTACCAAACAATGTAAAAATTTAAATTTTTGGCTGCCATTGATGTTTTGAATGTACAGTACGTACTAGCTAGATATATTGGTTCATTAAAATAGCTAGTGTCCATGCATAACCAACCATATCTATAGTTAATTCTTATTCCAAGTAATTTACAACATGCAAGTTAATCATTCCTTATCCTCATGTATTTGGTTGAAAAACTACATGATAAAATTATTGCAGTCTTGGCCTGGCCTGTAGACTACAACAATTCTTTAATTCCTCTTCTAAATATTAAATAAACAACTTATTGGTTTTCTTATTGAAATGGAAGGAAAACTACCGAATGAAAGAATAATAAATAACTTGCAACTTGTTCATCTCCTCCACTAGTTAGTTAGTTGAAAAACTACATCAATTTCCATAAAATATCAGTCTTAATTAGAAGGCAATAATAATCTCTTTATATCTTAAATCAACAAGCTTAATTAACAAAATATATAGAATTTCATATTCAAGTAGAAAGAAAACTAGTATACAGAAAGAAAGAATAATAATAATTAACTTACAAATTAAAATGCAAGTTGATCATTAATTCTTTATCCACATGTACTAAAACTGCAAATTCTTGTATTTTGTATATTTGTGTAACTTTCCAAGTCGATCTCCTTATCACTTAATTATTCTCCTTATTTATACTGATATCTTAATTTATCATACTCTTTCACAAATCATACATCTAGTATCATCTCTTATCATTTTTTATTTTATCAAAAGTTTCTTCTTTTTCTTCTATTCTGTTCATGGCTATCTTTCTATAATTCGTATCCATCGGGGTAGCAGGAGTTATTAATTACATCTTTCTATGTGAGAACCAGATTTTGAAGAGTTTAACATTCAATCATATCCTCTGTCTAATTTCATGTCTCATGTTATGTATTATTGTCAAGATTTAATATATATAATTACTCGTTTACTATTAACTTCTTAAATGGATAAGTATTACTTCACATCAATATATTAATGAGATATGAGATAATAGATGAGACAGGGAGAGGGACAACATATCTGAATTCAATTTTTTAACTTGTCATTAATTATTTAATTTCCATAATTATTGCTAAACTAATAAGTATTTTTTTTGGGTGCTTAATTTTGATGATAATAGCTTTCAAACAATCAAGAGCGAACGTATCATGATTAAATTGATATTGATACTGCAAACAAATGTTTACATGAATGGAAGTGGAGATAATGGAACCAATATTATTGGAAGGGAGGTGAGGTTTAACCTATGGTTCGACCCCACTAAAGCTTATATCACAACTATGCTATCATGTGGAAATTAATATCAAGTTATTGTTGTTCGAGGCATCTCGTATAATTTTGTGAAAGAGTCGGCTAATAATTTTAAGGAATTCATATTTTTATATATATTTTTGATATTTTTTGCTTGTCCTTTTATCCACGATAATAATGTGGGTTCCACCTTTATGTGATAAAAAATAATAATGAGCGAAGCAATTCAAATTATATTTTATTTTATTATTAATTTTTTAATATGATGAAAAATTCTTTACGTATGTCATAAATTCTCATGTCATGACAACCTAATATAATGTCTAACTCTAACCATGTAACCACACATGCAATCTTGATTTGATTAGTACGTAGCTTTGCTTTTATTATATGTTGTTTTCGCCAACTAGCTGTTATTTTTGTCTTATGTATTATAAATATTTCATGATATGATCTGCAGATTTTTTGTGGACGATGTGACCATAAGAAGATACCCCCCCCCCCCCCCCCCAAAAAAAAAAATTCAAAATAATAATAGAATATGTAAAAATATAAAGTTCTTCAATATACGGAAGAATAAGTTGTTATGATAATGCCACACTCAAATTTAAACAATCTATATATTTTTATCAATCCGCGCGTGCACCAGAAAAATTCACACAAATTAAAAATTGAACGACTGATTAAAAGTAGAGAATAAATTAATTAATTACAGCGTTGAGAAAATAAGTCCCACGAAAGGGGAGAGATCACAAGATCATATTATTATTTTTGATCGTCACTTCACTTTCCCACTATGGATATTGCATTAATATAAATATATCAAGTCAAGTGGGTAAATTAATTAGATAAAACACAAATACAATGTGAACTTATAGAAATAGCATCTATTTGATCCTATGACCTAATCTGATAAGAGGTTTAATCACACAAAGATTGTTGTGCTCGGGGAGAACCAAGTTTTTCATTAATTCCCACGTGATATATAGTTTAAAACTAAATCAATTTCCAAATAATTTCAATCTTGGTAGACAACTGTAATTGATTTAATTCCTTTTTTCTTCTTCATGGATACGAATACATTTATGAAAATTCGGAGGAAAAAGAATATATATATAAAAATATTATCTTAACAAAAATAAATCTAATTAGTTATATTTTTAAAATTCAGTATCAATAACAGTTAATGTTACAATATTGTCTTGTTCATTAATTATATGGTTTAAAAAAAAATCTCCAATTCATTATTTTATTCAGTTACATAATCTTTTCATTCATTTTCCCTCAAAGTTTCCAATTAAGTTCCAAAATAATCACCCAAACTTGCAAGTTCTCATTGTCCTTAATAGAAAGAAAACTGAATGAATTAAATAAGAATTAATATGTACTGCAATATATATGCAAGTTGATCGCTCCTTCTCCATATGCAGCATATGAATTAAATCTCTTCTTATAATTCTGTCTATTTATTTGTGTAACTTCCGTATATCATTATCCTTCTCTTAATTGCATGGTAGGTCCCTCAAATTCTCACTATATATACAGATACCTCTACTTCCATACTCTTTCACAAATCATATATTCAGTTACATTATTCTTTTCAAAAGCTAGTTTCTTCCTTTTAATTAATTCGTCTTTATTTCTTTTAATTTTCATGGCTCTCCTTCTCTATATTCTTCTTATCTTCATGTATAATTTTTCAGGCAATGCACAATTTCCACCTTCACCTGGCTATTTCCCTACTCTTAAATTTCCTTCAATTAGCTTTTTTAAAGGCTTTAATAATCTCTGGGGTCCTCAGCATCAAATTCTGGAGGGGGGTATTTTAACAATTTGGCTAGATAAAACCTCAGGTCTTTACAATTTTAAAACTTAGGTCTTAATAATTGCCTCATATGTTTAATTTTCCACATAGCAATATTTATTTTCTTCTTTATTATTTCTTGTCATTTTTCCATTTTATCCATTTGTTTATTTATTTATTTATTTTTATATATCAGCTAAAAGAAAATTTCATTGAACACCCTAGCTTAACATAGTTTAATTTGTTTTTTCATGAATATAGGAAGCGGATTTAAATCACTTAATTCGTATCGATCGGGGTACTTTGGTGCAGCTGTTAAGCTCCAACCTGGTTATACTGCAGGAGTTATTACTTCTCTCTATGTGAGAACCAGAGTGCCATTATTTTTCATATATATATATTTTCTTAGTAATTAATATAAGATCAATATTAATTTTTTAAAGTCAGTTTTAAAAAAAAATTAAATCCAACACAGATAAAAATACATTGAATTTAGACAATATAAATGTGAAGATTATAAACTATATATCTGAAAATTACTACTAATTATACGATATAATATTTTCAAACTCAAAGTAATCATGTTAATTCTAAATTTTAAAATGACTTACAGTATTAACTTTTAAAAAAATCAATATTATTAATGTTATATTTTGGAATGAGGGAGTATGCATGAATTTTTTATTTATTGATTATGATTTTTCTTGTACTTAATCTAATATATCAATAATCTTGGTTTAATATTAATTCTGCTTAATTATTAATTAACGATTGTAGCTTTCAAACAATCAAGTGCTACCGCAGCATGATGAGATTGATATTGAGTTCCTAGGAACAACACCTGGTAAACCCTATACACTGCAAACAAATGTTTACATCAACGGAACTGGAGATGGAAGCAATTTAATTGGAAGGGAGGTGAAGTTTAACCTTTGGTTCGACCCCACTAAAGATTATCACAACTACGCTATCCTCTGGAACCCCAACGAGATCATGTAATTAATTAGTAACTGTCTATCTATCTTTTCTCAAATTAAATTAGCGATTTTAATTTATTTCATATGATCTATTTTTTTCCATGCATGCATGCACACGAAATTACGTAGACTAATTTGAATATATATGAATTCTCATAATTAAGCTCAAAAGTCATTGACCAAAGATATATGAACTTTGGGCATTGTACCTAGCTCGTATGTACATGCATAGCCCACAAAAATTAAGTGCTTGGATTCTATTATCATTCACTGACCAGACGTGACCTAATATATATATATATATATATATATATATATATATATGTGTGTGTGTGTGTGTGTGTGTGTGTGTGCAGATTTTTTGTGGATGATGTACCCATAAGGAGATATCCCAAGAAAAGCGATGCTACATTTCCATTGAGGCCAATGTGGGTGTATGGATCCGTATGGGACGCCTCATCATGGGCAACTGAGGGCGGAAGATATAAAGCTGATTATAGATACCAACCGTTTATTGGTAGGTACAATAATTTCAAGCTCGGAGGATGCATAGACAATGCCCCGGCCACATGCCGGCCAGCTTCAGGTTCACCGGCTCAATCCGGTGGGCTGACCCCACAACAGTACGCAGCCATGGCATGGGTTCAGAAATACCACCAAGTTTATGATTACTGCCGGGATACCAGTAGAGACCATACTAAAACACCCGAGTGTCGTCTCTAGTTTTTTTGTTGGTGGAAAATTGTCTCTTAATTCATTCATATTATTTACAAATAAAAAGGGACGACAGAGATTGGAGTGGATTGAGATGGTCTTGAAGATATGGAATTTTACCTGTTAGTTTTGTTGGAATATGTAGTTAGAAAAGAATGTGTTTCAATAAATATGAGACGAAAGAAATATATAGTATCAAAGTCTCTATTAGACATAAATTTTTCTATTAAAGCAAATAATCAATCTATGAGACTGTGACTGACTGAGTGCTGAGTTCATCTCCTTCATTTAAATTACAAATAGTCTCATTCACAGTTCACACAAATAGTTCGTCTCTTAGACTTCTTCACACAAATAGTTCATCTCCTTCAATTGAGCTTCTTCAGCGGACTTCGTCTCCTTAAATCCTTCATCACTGTTTAATTTCATGTATTAATTCTATTTTTTAGGGTTTTAAAATTAATTGTTTTGTTTATGAGATTTAGAAGCATTGTTTAATTTAATTGGACTTTATGACTGATTGAGTAGATTTTCTTATGCTACTATGGATTTGTTTATGCTACTATGGATTTGTTTATGCTATTATGATTTGTGAATCAATCGAAAAATTTAATCTCTTTTCAATATATATATATATATATATATATATATATATATATATATATATATATATACCCATCTGTTTGTGAGAGAAATACTCCAGATATATTATGCTGAAATCAGTACCACACTACCATAGTCCCCGTAAACAATTCTAACCAGCCAAAAAAAAGTTGCATCAAATAAGGATATACTGATTATTGTAATATTCTACATATTTAAAGCATATAATTTGTACAAAATAGTTTAATTATTATGTACCTGTGTGACGCCCCCAAAATTAGGTATCGTCACCCATCTTGGGTCGCCACTTACATGGTACATAAATTCAAATACAACTTACTAATATAACTCGTAAATATACAATATACGACATAAACCGTGAGTTTGAATACAAATATTGTCTACTAGATATTATACAAACTCAAAAGGAGTCCTCATTACAACTATTATCACACTATTTCACGTAATAGTGAGGACTACTAATGCTATCCTCTCGACCATTACTTCGTCCCCGACTCGTCTCAAATATGTTCTCATTTCTCAAGAGAACGTTGAAAGAAAAGGTGAGCTCAACTAGCCCAAGAAGAAATATTATGACTAAGATAATGCGAGAATAAATTATCATTAGCCTTCAACAAAGTTAAACCGATAAAATACAATAGACAACCGGTTTAATCTGCTTAAATAAGCAATCCATTAAAAGAGTCATTGTAGAGAATAAAGTCTACTATCTTTTAGGTTTTAAAAGGTTTTCATCAATTTTTATCACGCGACTCAAACAATAAATAAACCACCACATCTAATCATCCCTGTATTACACTACGGCCAAGGATTTTCATCAAATTATCAATGGTCATGACTATACTTAGAATCACCCCGGTCATAATCATACCAAAACTATCCATCATCGCATTACAAAAGCCATCGAGGACTTTTGTCACATCATTTATATCAAGTCATGATTATACCGAATGATCCTCAATCATAATCATACTAAGTTCATCTACGCACGTAAGCCAAAGATAACATAATATAACATGAGGATGATGACAATGACATAATAATTCAATAAAACAAGTTCAAGAATTATTTAATCCATGAATTATTAACGTCCAAATTGTCAATATGATCTCGTTTTAGTAGAGTAAAATTCAAGAATGATCGTAAGAATATTTTCATGAAAAGATATCGGATGAAACGCAAATATCAAGGATATTCTACTAATTTCATGGAGTATAGAAGTTCAAGTTTTAACCAACCGGGTATAATAAAGAATGGAATAACAAAAGAAATCACCACGTGCATGCGGTGCTTGCATAGGACAGGTTATTCCAATGTAATAATAATAACGGAACCAGTGTCGGTGAAATTCACACCGACAGATGTTCCAACAGAATAATAAAGATGGAACTGGATCCGGTAAAAACACACGATAGGATATTCCAATAGAATGATAAAGACGGAACCAGTCCTGTAAAACACATGCATGCAGGATGTTCCAATGTAATAATAAAAAAGCGGAACCGTGTCCTGGTAAAAAACATGCATGTGATGTTCCAAATGTAATAATAGAAGAATGTCACCAAGTATAGGTAAATCTATGATACAAAGTTATTCCAATGAATAATTAAGAATGGAATAACATAAGGATTTCACCAAGTATAGGGTATGCCACGATACAAAGTTATGTATAGGGTATGCCACTTTTACAAAAGTTATTCCAATGTATAATAATGAATGGAATAATGTAAGTTCTCTTCAAGAAGAATAAATAACACCCTCACCGTAAAAAGAACCGAATATAGAAGTAGTGAAGTAGCGGTAATACTCTTCTTCTTTCTATAATTTTCTCTCTATAGCTTCTCTCTATAATTTCTCTCTCTGAGTTTCAATGAATTCGTAAGAAAATAATGAAGGAATGAGCTTCATTTATAGAAAATGGAATGCATAGTAACTAATCCATGAACTATCCGTATTGATTTACTTTAATCGACGGTTCATATTTAAAGAAAAATCTTTAAATAAAATATAATATATTCTATTTATATAAAAACATTTTACTATGCAAACACTATGCAATACTATGCAAAACACTATGCATAATAAAATATAATATATTCTATTTATGTAATAACTTTAATAAAGTATTCTATTTTATATAAAAGATGTTTCGCTTTTATTACGTTAATAATACTGAATAAAACAAAACGTCATTATCGCTATAATAATTCATATTATTAATCGATAATAATGGAATCAAACCGAGTGACTTCTCACATAGCATCAATAATAATCAATACCGTCTTTCTTACTACGCACCACTGCGTATTCTTGTCGCATTTTTACTACCGAGTAGTTCAACAAGATCAACCAGAAAACTTCCGCCGTTATTTTAATAAAATATTTTTGTCATTTTCTCAATCCGATAATAATTTGCTATTGGGTCCACCAATGATTGAGCCATTGTATTTAATATTCCCGCTAAACCGAATATTCCCACCAATCGAATATAATATAACCACTTGCATACTTTGCAAAATTTATAAATACTACCCACAACTATAATATTATCTCAAATTCACACCATAATATTAAAAAATTATTTCGACCAAATTTAAATCTTTATTAATAAAATCTGGGGTCTCACAACCTGGGGGTTCATCATCAGATTCAGTTTTTTGAATTTTTTAATTGTTTAGGAGTAGTGTTATACTCTTAATAAAGGAGGCCCTATTTGGTAATTACTTTTTTGACTTAGTGATAATGTGATATCTAAATGATGCTTTGGAAATATTGAAATAGTCGATTATTATATTTGGTATTCTTTCGTATTGATGTTCTTTTGTTCAGGAAAAGTTCTTCATTTTTTTAAGCCTGTCTTAATAGCAATTGGCAAAAGGCCCATTTTTTATTGTCCGCTTTAAGCCCTTCAAAACTCAGGGCCGACCCTGGAAGCCAAATCCACCATGCATTTCAAAGTTTAACCTAACTGGCTCTCAACTACGTGCCTGCCCATTGGGAAATTTAGTTGTATGTTCAAAACCCTAATAGACTTGCCTAGCTCCATAACTTACCAAAACATTGCGGTGAAAATTTCATACAATGAGTTTTGTCTTGGCAACACGATCGATCATCGATGTAACGACCCCAAAATAGGTCCATTCCATCCAACCCATTCTGAGTCGCCAAATATATGGTACGAAAAACAACTACAACTTTATTATAACAATTGTCGTGCAAAATCTACAACACATATGTTGTGAGTTTGGATACAAATATATACCAACCGTAAGACGTCCACAATAACACCTTACATAAAGGTATAGTCAAAAACTGCTTTTAGAAATTAGAATCTTTGGGAAGTGCTCAAGAAAACCTTCGTACATGGGAGGCCATGCTTTTAGGTTACGGTAGATATCATATGGCCACGTAATTATCCTTGGTTGATCTAATAGACTCCAAAGAAAAACGAGAAGATTACTATCATATTCTTCCCAATGGTGAGTCTTCTCTTGACATATCATTATCTCCACTGCCTCTATTTGGGTATTATACTCCAAACAAACACCAAGATTATATAGGTAGTGCTTGTAAATATACTCAAGAAGTGGATGAGCACAACCATGTCTTATGATAACACGAGTTTGTATGTCATTAGACATCTCAGTATGCGATAGTGATAAAACACCCTTCCAAAGTTGGGTTCGCCTTTCCCCTATTTAATTCACCAAAAATAACTATTAAATGATGTATAAAATACAACACACTAAAGTCCTCAATAAAATTATTTCCATACTCTTTAGTGAGAACTTCAACAACTATGTACCACCGCTTCTATTCCCTTGTTATCCCCGGGCAACCCAAATACACTTTTATTACAATTCGGAATTGTGAAACAAAAGGGTGAGCACAACTAGCTCAAGAAAGAATATTATGACTAAAGATAAATAAATTATCAATAGTCTTCATCAAGAATAAATCATAGATTTAGAACATACGGTAGATGATAAAACTTTTCAACCATAGTTGCAGCTGAACGAAAGAATCCATTAGAAGAGTCAAATAGACCATAAAATCTATTATCTTCTCCATGTTAAAAGTCCACCAACAATGTTTTATCCTCGTAAACATCAATCAACAATTCCTCATCCACAATCACGTGTATAACTCATAATCGTAATTGTAGTTCTAAATTCCTTTCCTCATCCAAGACAAAGATAATTTTCATCACTTGTCTTTACCTCAAACATCAAAGATCATGGTTATACCAAATCACGCTCATGTTCATAATCATACTAATAAATTCATCTTTGCACCACTACCAAAGATATTCATCAACAGCTTCATCTTTATACTACAAAGCAAAGATATTCATCAATGTGTCATCTTTGCATTACGAGCCAAAGATATTCATCAATAATTCATCTTTTGCACTGAGGCTAAGATATTCATCAACAAACCATCTTTTTCAGACTACGGGCCAAAGATATTCATATCTCAAATAAATACATAATCATTTCGAAGTTATATAACAATAATTATAACCATGTTGATCAATTCACCTTTGCACTTAAGCTAAAAAATATTCAATTGTAAATTCAATGGTCATGATCATACCAAATAACAATTCAACTTTTTGCACTCTTCGCCAAAGAGAACCTATAGTCACGATCATACCAATAATCTACCCATCTTTACACTCAAGTCAAAGAGAAATATTATCATTAGGGTTATAAGAATGTTATATAAAATAATATAATCAAAACATAGTTTTAATTTCAAGAGTAAGATTCATAAATCAACGATAATTTGGTCAAAGAAGAAACCAATTTGTCATGAATAAGTACTCGTGATTCGTACATAGACTCAGTATACGTGCATAAGAAACCCTCGATAACGAAAAGATAAGTTTCATAATAAAATTCATATCCATATTTATAACACCTTAATCCAAATGTTATAAATCACTTAGAAATCTCATAATCTAATATTATTAATATTATAATAATATTTTAATCATTTCTTAAACTTATAAATAATTTAATCCAATTATTTACACTTTAATAATTAATGCATTTAATCATCTAAAAATGCCAAACTCATAAGATTTCATCATCATTAACCAAAACCCTCATAAAAATCTGCATATACCTCATATATGATTCTCAAGCCAATAAATCATATTTTATAATTTTCTTACTTCACATAACATATTTAATTCATTTACTCATAACTAGAATATTTTCATGAAAAATACCAAATCAGTTCCAAAAATATTTCTTTTCTGGAATTTAGCATAACATAGTCCCATATTGAACATATATTTTTCTCAAAATTTTAAAAATTCATTTACTATTTTTCATATGGCCAAAACCACTTTGAATATTTAAACATTTATCATAAATTATAATTTTATCCAAAATTCTGAAATTTACACGGTATACTGATATTATATAGATGTACTCCCAATAAAAATTTCATCAATTTTGGAGTTAATCACAAGGAGTTATAAGCGGTTACTTTTAAAATAGTCTTTTCTCATAAAATTCATAACTCTCATCTATACATCCAAAAATCGCCATTTTTGGACACAATATATAAAACTCATCAAATTATCATTTCAATTTTTTCAGAATTTTTGAAGGTTCAGAAAAAATTCGAAACTAAAAACATAATAACCCTTAAAATCCCTTACTATCCCTTTACCTCAAAAGAAAGCGATTTCCGACCTAATAACGTCAACTAACTTGCACCAGATAAAGCAATACTCAAAGTATACTTAAAAATACTCACAAGAATACGCTCAAAATATCGAGAGAAAATAGAGAAAACTTCAGCTTTACGGTGTGATTTTCAATTCTAACCCAAGACCCTATTTATAGGAAAATATTTAGAACACCAAAGCGTAAAATTTAATAAAATATTAATATATATTATTTTTATTCCAAAGCACACTTATTTTGCTTCAAAACCTCAGCCACCAAAACAGCCCACCTCACAAGACTTGCACAAAAACGTTTTTTGTTATTTAAATTATTTTAAACTTCCAAAATTAATTATTTCGAGCTTCGAACTTCAATAATTCATAATAAATAGCCCTTTTATCAAAAAAATTTGAATCTCGTGAGTTTTTATAGGAAATTCAATTCTCTACAACTTTGTAGAAGAAAGTTTTCCAAATTCCAAATGTATTCGACCAAAAATCCACAAACAGACGATTTTACGCCTATAATCAAATTTCAATTCCAGAAATGGGGTCCACCGATATGTTTAACATGTTTTAAACATTTATTGTAACAAAAATATTCTTCCTCCTCATATACTCATATATTCCACATTCACTATAAAAATATCACCATTATTATATTATTAAAATAATATATTTAAATGAATTATTTTATCGTAAAAAGATAAAATATTAATTTTCAACAATTGTCACTTTAAAAATTTTCTCCATCTATATCCACATAAAATAAATATTTTCTCATCATAAAAATCAATAATTAATTATTCACAAATAATATTACATAATCACAATATTAACAACCATGCAGCCTGAGAAAGAGGGCTTTCCAATAAGAATTTCTCTTCATCTACAAGTAATTAGGTGACCAAACCTCTCTTTAGATGTAACTTTCTAGGCATTGCCAATAATGTTATCCAATAATATTATTCGGATAATATGAATTATTGTCTCGATAATGGAAAATATCATGTGCGTGACAATTATCAAAACAATAATAATATAAAATATCAACATAGCAATTATTGAATCAATAAAATAAAATATTGAATAAGAATTACTTTAGTAACAATTATTGAGTAATGCCTTCTTCTTTAAAAAAAATTATCATGCTTCATGAATAGTACTTTGAATAGTAACTCATGAATAAGAACTCGTGAATAAGAACTCATGAATAAGAACTCGTGAATAAGAACTTCGTGAATAGTAACTCATGAATAGTAACTCATGAATAGTAATTAAAAAAATTGAATACTTTTATTTCATAAAATTCGGGTCTTACAATCGATCCTTTTCATGATCAAGACGGAATTTGCAAACACGATAGTCTGTTTAATACGACCACTTTTGCGGCGGTACTTATCGACAAGAGAGAGTGTTGGTGTGATGCTCCAAAAATTGATAGTTTTGACAAAGTCCCATATTATCTATTTTGAAAACATTCTTTGGGTATATTAGCTCATGTTGGCTTAGGCTTTGTAACTTGGTTGTGTAAAAGGGATGGGCTCGCGCACATGAGGACGACCAAGCAATTGGGCGAGGCCAAACTTGGTTCTTGGACTTTCGGTCAGAAAACCTTAGTGCGTGTGTGCGCGTGATACGCCCGCGCAGGGGTGGTGCCAATCCGGTCGATTATGTTTCGCGGGTGCACCCAAGTAGCCCACAGTTTTGCTTAAATCCCTTTTTATTTCTTTTTATACTAAGCCATGTTAACCTATTTAATACCCTAGCCGTTTTCTATTAATTGTTCCAACGTAAACCTTATTTATGTTTGTGCGTTCTGTAACTCCCATCCAACGTTCTCTTGAACGTTGTTTCCCAACGTTCTTTTTGCCAACGTTCTTCTCTTCTACTAATATATATACTGCTTCTGTTCTTCGAAAAAAGGATGTGCACAGTAACAGTTCTCTTTCTCTTTTCTAAATAGCAGTCTGTTATTCATATATATATATATATATATATATATATATATACTCTGTTAATTAGGGCAATCCACAAAGACAAGTCCATAGTCTTCTTCTGCGAGTACACGCAATTGAGGCTTCGTCGTTGAATCCTGGAGAGTGAACGTCGTGGAGCTCAACTGTACCAAGGTTTATAACCAGTGAGGGCGGAATCACTTTTTAGAACAAAGAGTTTTACACGCTTCTACTTTTCTTCGATAATGCTAAGTTGTTCCAATTTACTCTATTGCTCGTCTTGTTAATTCTGTTCAGTTTTCCAACAATCTAAAAAGTGACTCCTGCTAATTAACAAGATGAAGACTGCCCTAGACCTTTCTAAAATTGAACGTTTTGATGGCTCTAATTTTAAGAGATGGTCCGAAGATATATTTTTTTATTTGGAAACCATGAATTTGGAATATGTGTTATATTTGGATGCTCCTATTACTCTTGCTACTGTTAATGATGTTATTCCTACTGCTGAAACTGTTGAAAAATCGAAAGCTGATAAAAGAGATTATGTTAAGGATAATCGCACATGTCGTAGATACTTGTTGCACTACTTGTCTAATTCATTATTTGAGATATATTATCCATATGAAAGTGCGAAAAAGATTTGGGAAGCGTTAAAATCTAAATATGTTGTTGAAAACTCTCGCCTTAAAAAATATGTTGCAGGGAAATTTTTAGATTTTAAGATGCAAGATGGAAAATCTGTTATAGATCAAGTTCATACATACCAGAAAATTATGGGGGAAGTCATTGGGGAAGGAATGAAAATATGTGAGAATTTTCAAGTTGCTGTACTTATCGAGAAATTACCACCCTCATGGAAAGATTATAAAATGAATCTTAAACATGAAACTAAGGATTTCATTATGCAGGAACTAGATGCACACATACATATTGAAGAACAAAACAGGGCTAAAGAAAGGGGAGAAGTAGTTCCAAGTCATACTGTCAAAGCTAATCTCGTAGAACAAAAGCCACAGTGGAAGAGCCAAAATTATAAGTCCAAAAACCACAAAGGAAAAAATCAAAAATCAATGCGAAGAAAGGATAATAGGTTCAACAACTCCAATCAAATTCAAAAACCTTTTACTAAAGGTCCTTGCTTTGTATGTGGCAAACCTGGCCATATTGCTATGAAGTGTCATTTTTGCAAGGGGCAAGATAATAAAAATAATAACTCTCAGCCTAAGCCCCAAGCAAACTTGGTTGAATCCGATGATGTTATTGTTGCAGTTGTCTCGGAAGTAAACCTTGTTGACAACTTCACGAAATAGGTAGTAGATACCGGGGCCACTAGACACATTTGTGCTAATAGAGACATAATCCTCAACTACGAAAATGTGACTAATGGATAAAAAGTGTTTATGGGAGATTCTCGAGCCACGAACGTTGCGGAAAAAGTGAAAGTCTTACTAAAATTAACTTCTGGAAAAACAATTGCTTTACAAGATGTTCTTCATGTGCCCGATATTCGTAGAAATCTTGTGTCCGGGTCTTTGTTGAATAAAGCTGGCGTTAAACTTGTATTTGAGTCTGATAAACTTGCACTTACTAGTATTGGAGAATTTGTTGGGAATGGTTTTTGTAATGGGGGTTTATTTGTACTTGATGCTTGTGCTGAATTGAATAATAAGAATGCTTCTTTTGCTTATATTGTTGAATCTTTGGATATGTGGCATGCTAGATTAGGACATGTGAATGTAGCTTCTATTAAAAAGTTGAAACAACTTGAACTTATACCTAATCTTGCAAATACCGAGTTTAATAAATGTGAAATTTGTGTAGAAGCAAAACATGCTAAAAAACCTTTTAAAAGTGTTGAAAGGAAAACTGAACTACTTGAGTTAATTCACAGTGATCTAGCTGATTTTAAAAATACTACGAGTAGAGGTGGTAAGAAATATTATATTTCTTTTGTAGATGATATGTCTAGATATACTCAAATTTATCTACTTTCCTCTAAAGATGAAGCGGAAGAAATGTTTATTAAATATAAAGCGGAAGTTGAAAATCAGTTAGAAAGAAAAATTAAAAGACTTAGATCTGATCGTGGAGGTGAATATGATTCGAGAAGTCTTAAAAAATTTTGTGAACTAAATGGAATTATACATGAAACTTCTCCTCCTTATTCTCCACAGTCCAATGGAATTGCAGAAAGGAAAAATAGAACACTTAAAGATATAATGAATGTTATGCTAATTAGTTCAGGTTTATAACAGAGAATTGAAGCAACTGCAGGGTATTGCCTTTGTATGGTATTCATTCTTAACATTTACTCTTTACTTTGTATTTGAAGAAGTTTGCAGAACTAAATCATATGATTACTATAATATGACCTAATAAAAAGATATCTTACATGTAACAACCCCAAAATAGGTCCATTCCATCCAACCCATTCTGAGTCGCCAAATATATGGTACGGAAAATAACTACAACTTTATTACAACAATTGTCGTGCAAAATACAACAACACATATATCGTGTGAGTTTGGATGCAAATATATACCAACTCAGAAGACGTCACAATGACACCTTACATAAAGGTATAGTCAAAAACTGCTTTTAGAAATTAGAATCTTTGGGAAGTGCTCAAGGAAACCTTCGTATACGGGGAGGCCATGCTTTTAGGTTATGGTAGATATCATATGGCCACGTAATTATCCTCGTCAATCTAATAGACCCCAAAGAAAAACGAGAAAGATTACTATCATATTCTTCCCAATGGTGAGTCTTTTCTTGACATATCATTATCTCCACCGCTCTAATTGGGTATTATACTCCAAACAAACACCAAGATTATATAGTAGTGCTTGTAAATATACTCAAGAAGTGGATGTGCACAACCGTGTCTTATGATAACACGAGGTCAGATGTCATTAGACATCTTGTATGATAGTGACAAAACACCCTTCCAAGTTAAATTCACCTCACCTCGACATCTATGTAACCACCACTCTATTCCTCGCTATCCCCGCCGACCCAAATACACTTTTATTACCCCGAAGGAATTGTGAAACAAAAGGGTGAGCACAACTAGCTCAAGAAAGAATATCATGACTAAAGATAAATAAATTATCAATAGTTTTCATCACTAATAAATCGTAGATTTAGAAATATATGGTAGATGATAAAACTTTTCAATCATAGTCATAATGAATGAGCAATCCATTGTAAGAGTCAAATAGACCATAAAATCTATTATCTTCTCCATGTTAAAAGTCCACCGACAATGTTTTATCCCTGTAACATCAATCAACAATTCTTGTCCACCATCACGTGTATAACTCATAATCGTAATTGTAGTTCTAAATTCCTTTCCTCATCCAAGACAAAGATAATTTTCATCACTTGTCTTTACCCAAACATCAAAGATCATGGTTATACCAAATCACGCTTCTGCTCATAATCATACTAATAAATTCATCTTCGCACCACGGCCAAAGATATTCATCGACAGCTCATCTTTACACTATAAAGCTAAAGATATTCAACAACGGGTCATCTTTGCATTACAAGCCAAAGATATTCATCAATAATTCATCTTTGCACTACAAAGCAAAGATATTCAACAACAAGTCATCTTTGCATTACGAGCAAAAGATATTCATCAATAATTCATCTTCACTACTCTGGTGCTAAGATATTCATCAACAAGTCATCTTTGCACTACGAGCCAAAGATATTCATATATCAAAGAAATACATAATCATCTCGGTTTATATAACAATAATTATAACCATGTTGATCAATTCACCTTTACACTTAAGCTAAAATATTCAATTGTAAATTCAATGGTCATGATCATACCAACAACAATTCAACTTTTGCACCATCGCCAAAGAGAACCTATGGTCACGATCATACCAATAATCTACCCATCTTTACACTCAAGTCAAAGAGAAATATCATCATTGTGGTTATAAGAATGTTATATAAAAAACAATATAATCAAAACATGGTTTTAATTTCAAGAGTAAGATTCATAAATCAATGATAATTTGGTCGTAGAAGAAACCAATTTGTCGTGAATAAGACTTCGTATTCGTATATAGACCGTGATACGCCAAGATAAGAACTCCTCGACACGAAAAGATAAAGTTTCATAATAAAATTCATATCCATATTTATAACACCTTAATCCAAATGTTATAAATCACTTAGAAATCTCATAATCTAATATTATTAATATTATAATAATATTTTAATCATTTTTAAACTTATAAACAATTTAATTAAATTGTTTACACTTTACTAATTAATGCATTTAATCATCATAAAATGCCAAACTCATAAGATTTCATCACCAATAACCAAAACCCTCATCAAAAATCTGCATATACCTCATATATGATTCTCAAGCCATAAAATCATATTTTCCAATTTTCTTACTTCACATAACATATTTAATTCATTTACTCATAACTAGAATATTTTTATGAAAAATACCAAATCAGTTCCAAAAATATTTCTTTTCTGGGATTTAGCATAACATAGTTCCATATTGAACATATATTTTTCTCTAAATTTTAAAAATTTATTTACTATTTTTCAAATGGCCAAAACCACCGAATATTTAAACATTTATCATAAATTATACTTTTATCCAAAAATTCTGAAATTTACACGGTATATTGATATTATATAGATGTACTCCCAATAAAAATTTCATCAATTTTGGAGTTAATCACAAGGAGTTATAAGCGGTTACTTTTAAAATAGTCTTTTCTCATAAAATTCATAACTCTCAATCTATACATCCAAAAATTGCCATTTTTGGACACAATCTACAAAACTCATCAAAATATCATTTCAAATTTTTCCAGAATTTTTGAAGGTCCAGAAAAATTTCGAAACTAAAAACATAATAACCCTTAAAATCCCTTACTATCCCTTACTATCCCTTACCTCAAAAGAAGCGAAAGACCGACCGAAATAACGCCGAATCGAACTTGCACTGATGAATATCAACTCACCAAGTATCTAAATACTCACAAAATACACTCAATGATCTAGAGAGAGAAAGAGATAAAACTTGTTTCGTGTGATTTTCAATTCTAACTTAAATTTCTCTTTATTAGAAAAATTTTAGCAGACTCGACCAAGAACCTCTTTGATGGCTTTACTCGCTATTATTCCCACCCACCACATTTGAAATAAAATTCAGCACATTTCTTCACCAACCACAAGTGGGGCCCACTCAATTCTAGAATTTTCCACCAAAATCATTTTATAACCTAATTTCAATCACCACCTCTTAAAATTCATAACAAATCATTCGTTCATTTTTAATTGTTCAAAATTTGTGGACATATACTCAACTTATGTATGTATAACATATCCAAAAATTACAACGATCCAACGGTTTGGATTAAAAATTATAACTCACGCAATATATCGTAAAAATAATTGATTTGATTTTTAATACCTCCATCCGATAAAATACCGATAAAACACCTCAACATTAATTTCTTCATTTATAACCACATAAATAAATCCATCATTTATATCCACATAAAATAAATATTTCTTTATCATATGAATCAATAATTAATTATTCACAAATAATATTATTACGAATCACAATTATGATGACCAAAAGTAGTTCCCTGTGAAAGAGGGGGCTTTCCAATAAGGATCTCTCATCATCGCCGCAATTAGGTGACTAAACCTCTCCTCGATGTAACATTCTAGACATTGCCAATAATGCTATCTAATAATATTATTCAAATAATATGAATTATTGATCCGATAATGAGAAATATTGTAAGTGATAATTATCAAACAACAATAATATAAAATATCAACGCAGCAATTATTGAATCAATAAAATAAAATATTGAATAAAGAATTATCGTAATAATTATTGAGTAGTGCCTTCTTACGTAAGAATCAATAATTCAAAATACTTGTAATACCGTGAGTGCTTCTTTGTGCAACAACGCGTATTACTTTTATTTTACCAACCGGTATTCCAACAATGTTAATTCAGAATGATTACGTCGTTATTTATAAAAACTTAATTTTGTCGCTTTCTTCATCCGATAGTTTGTTATGGGGCCCACAAATGGTCATACTTGCCGTCAGCATTTAATATTCCCTACGTAAAGAATATTCCACGACCAAACGAATATTCCCCGACAACAATAAATATTTTATAACCACTTGTGTATTTTGAAAAAAAATTCATATATCACCCTTAACTTTAACTTTTATCAATTTAACCATTTACTGAATAGTAATTATAAGAAAAATTGAATACTTTTATTTCATAAATTTCGGGGTCTTACATTACAAACCCAAGATCTGTGTGGAACCACTTGAGCTATTTAGTTACATAATTCTTTACTATTATTTGTATCACTGATATGACTATTTCCATTCTCTAGTATAAAGGTTTTCGTAGTACAACCTAATGAAAAAAGATATAGCAATTATCCTCTTTTTGTATAATCTATAATGAAGTTTTTAACTTTGCCACTTTGATAAGGTATAACCCTCTAATACTTTTTTTCTATTAAGTACACCACAACTTTGCTTGTTCTTTATGATGGACTAGAAGTTCCTTACGTAGCTTGATTGGTGGTTTGATACTCCTGGTACTGCTGTTTTTTGTACAATAGTATTTTATTAGTTATATTTCTTGGAAAGATTAGAAGGGATTCTATAAGAATTTAGAAAATAGGAAATGATAGTAATTGTATACTGCATTATTTGAACTTTATTTGATCAAGAATTTACTATTTGTTTTATATGTTATATTATACAGTTCAACACAAGAGCTAGGTTCATTGAATTTAGTTTCTTTATTTATTGTCATTGTGTTCTCCATTCTATCGGTTTGTGTGTGTAAATAAAGAAATGAAAAAAAAGTTCTTTAGCCAATAGGGAGATGTCTGGAAATTTCCATCTTACACTTGGAAGAACATTGCGAGTAATCCCTTATTGCTTTATGTGTCTTTCATGAAAGAATCCTATAAATGCTCCTTTTAGTCCTTGGTACTAAATCTTGTGTACCAATGTTCTTCCTTTTTTACATACATTTCTTTGTACGAAACCTTGTATGCCAAATATGATCTCATGTACTCAATTTTTCCACACACTATAAAGAAAAGTAGGTACTAGGCCTTTATTTTTGTTTCCTTTTTTCCTTTCTGAGATGTTTTACGTTCTTGTGTGCAATTGTGCTTTGATTTCAGTTAAAAGCTTTGGGCATTGATAACATCTTAGGCTTTGATTGGCCAAAGATCTCCATCACCAAGAAGCAATGATCGAGCACTTGAAGTACTTTATTCTCTTGGAGTGATTGATGACGATGCTAAGCTTACTTCACCCATCGGATTTCAAATTGTTGAAATTCCATTAGTATGTTGCTTTATGCTTATTTTTCCTCTCTTCTCTCTCTCTCTCTCTAGTAAAATGCGTATTTACGCACTATCAATCTTAATATTTATTGAATGGAAAGAATACCGATTAATAATCGAACTCCAATTTTATGTAGGATCCAATGATCTTAGCTTCAAATGAACTTGGATGTTCAAGAGATCTTAACAATTCTCGCTATTCTTTCCATACAGTGAATATTCTTCTCAGTATCATTATTTTCTCTTAATTCTTAAGATTGGATCAGTTGTTGGAATAACTTTGAGATTAGTTCTTAAATGTATTTATGTATTAGTAATGTAGATTTTCCAGAATTCTATAAGTATTTTGAGTTGTGCAAGAAAGTGCACATGTCAAGCTGACTAGTAGTTCACATTTATATTTCCTTTTTACCCTTTTGTAGTCTATCTGGGTATCTTCTCGGGGATCTCAGAAAGAGCTAGATGAAGCCAGGATGAGATTCTCTGCTGCTGAGGTTTATAATCTCAATTCCTATTTGATTTATATAGCCAAACTTGGCAAAGCAAGCATTATATAATTCTTATTTGATTTCTTTCTTATAAATGAGCTTGGTTTTTTGCCTTTTATTTTGCATGCATTAATTCCTCTTTTGTTTACGATTCATTTTGCATCCATTCATGCATGTGAAATATAATGTAGTTATCTGCCTCATCTTTAGGTCCTTTTGGCATTTGAAACATAAGGGATTCCTTGAATATGCTCATATGCATTTTTTAAATTCCTTGAATATCCCCTCCACTACACTTTTCGCCCAATTCCCCCCAATACACATTTAGTGACAAAAGAATTTAAATTTACTGTGAGTGAATACAATTTTGTTTGCATGTTCAGAAAAGAAAGCCAACCCAGCACATGTTCATTTTGCCTTAATCCTGAAAATTTTATAGCTCTCTCTTTAAACTTGAGTCTTTTTTTTTTTAATTTTTTGTCATTTACAACATAATGTTTGAAGTAAGAACAACAAAACCTACCTGACTTCGAGGATCTAAACACATCTTGGGGTGATTATTTATTCTACCATATAAACTGTAATATATGCTAGTTTTTGACAGGCACAGATAATGTGACAATGTTCTTTCTTATCTGTACATTTTTTCCACCCTATAATGTCTTGATAATCATGGTTTTTGTATAATCTGTTACGTTTTAGGTTCATGAAGGAAGAAGATTTCATTCTCGGAGCACCTAAATATGAAATGACATCAGTGGTCTTGACGACTTTAAAATTTTGCACACCTGGCATGAGCGTATATACATTACCATGATATAGGTGTAGCTTTAGATGGTTAATTGTAAAGATAATGAATGATTATGTAGTGGATGATTTTATTAAGTTAATAATATTTTAGTTTTTTTGTATTTTTGTCATTATTTGCTATGGGGACATTGAGCCAGCCAGGTACACAAAAAGAATGTCAAATTTTGATTTGGCAATAATATAATTCGTTACCAAAGCATTGAACAAGTTTTAATATAGCAACAACAACAATTTTTTATACATTTAGCAACAAATTTTCGTTGCTAATGACATTAAAAATATAATATTTGGCAACAAAAAATTAACCTAATAATAACAGAGATGATATTGTTGCTAATACTAAAATAAAAGGCAACATTCTTTATCGTTGCAAATTATATCAACTTTCGCTGCACATATAAAGAAACGACAACATATAATGTCGTTGCTAACCGACAACTTTCGTTCTTATTCAAAATAACCCAAAGAACAAACATTTTCGTTGTTGATTCAAAGATAATGTCGTTGCAAATAATATAATCAAAGAATCGAAAATCGTTCTTAAAAAGTTTACATTTCGCAACGAAAGCAAGCTTAGACAACAATTTTCATAATTTACTGCAACGAAAAATGTCGTTGCAAAATGGTGTCAATTGCAACGAAAATGCATGTTCGTTGCAAAAAAAAGAGTTCACTTCGTTGCCAATTAGCAGGCTTTTGCAACGAAATGGGGTTTTTAGCAACAAAATTTTAATTATTCTGTAACAATACATTTTGTTGCTAAAGGATCGATGTATTTGTACGAAAGTCAAATTTCGTTGCAAAATGTATTACTTTTGGCAACGAAAAAAATACGTTCGTTGCGTAATAATTAGCAATGCTCATTGCACAACGAAAGACGTAACGACAATAAAGTCGTTGCCAAAAACCTTTAGCAACGAAATTTGCACCTTTAGCAACGAAAATCAGTTGTTGCTGAAGCCCCATTTTTTTGTAGTGTTACCTTCTAATATGTGGGGAGAAGCTTGCTTTTCTGCAAATCATATTTTAAATAGAGTTCCACATAAAAAGATAGACTCTACACCATATCATTTATGGAAGAAACATGCACCTAATTTGGGGTATCTTAAAAGTGTGGGGTGTCTAGCTAAAGTAGCTATCTTAGAATTTAAAAGGAATAAAATTGGACCTAAAACAATGGATTGCATTTTTATTGGATATGTTTCTAATAGTGCTGCTTATAGATTTTTGGTAATTAAAGATGCAACTAATAATTATCAAAATAATCCAATTTTGGAAACAAAGGATGCAGAATTTTTTGAAAATATATTTCCAATAAAAATTAGAGAAGAGGGCAATCCTTCTTCTAGTGAACCTCTTAAAAGGAAAGATAAAGAACTTGTACCTGCACCTACTAGAAGTAAAAGGCAACGTTTTGAGAAAACTTTTGGTCCAGACTTTATAACTGCTTTCATAACTGAAGATGACCCTAAAACTTATGAAGAAGCTATGAAATCTTTTGATGCAAATTTTTGGAAGGATGCTATTAATAGTGAACTAGATTCTATTATGTCTAACCATACATGGGAACTAGTTAATTTTCCTAGAGGATGTAAACCTATTGGATGTAAATGAGTGTTTAAAAAGAAGTTAAAAGCTGATGGGTCTATTGATAAATTTAAGGCAAGACTTGTAGCAAAAGGGTTTACTCAAAAGGAAGGTTTTGATTATTTTGACACTCACCAGTGACTAAATTAGCAACTATAAGAATTTTAATTGCCTTGGTTTCTATTCATAAATTGATAATCCACCAAATGGACGTTAAAACTGCCTTTTTAAATGGAGAGTTAAATGAAGAAATATATATGTGTCAACCTGAAGGTTTTGTTGTTCCAGGTGAAGAACATAAAGTGTGTAGACTTGTAAAATCTTTGTATGGTTTGAAACAAGCGCCAAAACAATGGAATGACAAATTTAATAAAACTCTCTTGTCTAATAATTTTGTGACAAATGAATCTGATAATTGTGTCTATAGTAGATTCAATGGAAATTGTGGTGTGATTATTTGTTTATATGTGGATGACTTGCTAATATTTAGTACTAATGAGAAAGTTGTGAAAACTACTAAAGATTTTTTATCTTCTAAATTTGACATGAAAGATTTAGGAGAAGCGAATTTGATTCTTGGCATGAAAATATATAAACATGCAAATGGTTTAGTTTTATCACAGTCCCATTATGTAGAAAATATTCTTAAGAAATTTAATTTCTTTAATGAAGAGCCATTAGAACCCCTTATTTCTAGTGTGCATTTAAAGAAAAATAAAGGGAATGGTATTGCACAAATTGAATATGCCGTAATCATTGGTAGTGTAATGTATTTAATGAACTGCATCTTTACCGATATAAAGATATATGCCATTAGTAGACTTAGCAGATATACACATAATCCTTCACAAGATCATTGGAATGCATTGTCACGACTAATGAGGTATTTAAAAGGAACAGTTAATGTAGGTATACATTTTACTGGTCATCCTAGTGTTTTAGAAGGATATTGTGATGCTAATTGGGTATCTGATAATGATGAAACAAACTCCACTAGTGGTTATTATGTGTTTACTTTAGGTGGAGGAGTTTTTTGAAATCTACTAAACAAACTTGTCTTCGCTAGATCTACTATGGAATCAAATTTATTTCTTTAAAATTGGCGGTATGAAGCGAAATGGATAAGGAATTTATCGGGCGATATACCATTGTGGTATAAGCCAATTCCTTCTATTTCTTTGCATCATGACTCTCGGCGCCTATTATTGGTGGCAATGAACCATGTTTATAATGGAAAACAGAGACATATTCGTTTGAGGCACAATATTGTACGAGGACTGATCAGTAACGGGGTTATTTCCATGGAATTTGTGAGGTCTGAAAAGAACCTAGTAGATCCGCTTACTAAGGGATTGAGTAAAAAGGTAGTCCAAGAAGCATCCAGAGGGATGAGACTATTGCCAATATTTTGAGTAAATAATATGTGATGGAAACCCAACCCATGTGATTGGAGATCCCATAAATTGGGTTCAATGGGTAATAACAAGTCATGTAATTATTTAATTAAAGCACTACAATTATTTATATCTCTCCCTGTGTGTATGTAGTGATTACTGACAAATTGTGATAGGATGAATCATTTAGATTCTTAATGAAACTCATAGCCCTAAAGGGTGGTGTATGTCAGTATACACTTGATGGGTTCACCTATATAAAGGTGGAAGTGTAAGCGCTTTAGATGAGAGTCTTTGCAAACTCTCTGAGCCTTTATGAAAATCGGGATATGGCGACGGCTTTAACGCGCATGACCGCGGACTTGTGTGGATTCGGTGTTTTAGATGTATGCAAGATCAATTGATTGTATCACGATAGTGGGTTCAAGAATATAGTTCACCTATAATCTACAATCATGAGCTTGTTCCACTAAGTGTCGATTCAAACCCACAAGGTATCGACTTTATGTATCTAAAAACCATTGCCCTTCTTACTTCCTTTTAATTTTTCCTATCTCTTTGATATTTTTGGATCATGTGGGGGATTGTTGGTGTGATGCTCCAAAAATTCATAATTTTGACAAAGTCCCATATTGTCTATTTTGAAAACATTCTTTGGGTATATAAGCTCATGTTGGCTTAGGCTTTGTAACTTGGTTGTGTAAAAGGGATGGGCTCGCGCACATGAGGACGGCTAAGGAATTGGGCGAGGCCAAGCTTGGTTCTCGAACTTTCGGTCAGAAAACCTTAGTGCGTGTGTGCGCGCGATACGCCCGCGCATGGGGGGGGGGTGCCAATCCAGTCGATTATGCTTCGCGGGTGCACCCAGGTAGCCTACAGTTTTGCTTAAATCCCTTTTTATTTACTAAAACGTTCTGTAACTCCCATCCAACGTTCTCTTGAACGTTGTTTCCCAACGTTCTTTTTGCCAACGTTCTTCTCTTCTACTACTAATATATATACTGCTTCCGTTCTTCGAAAAAAGGATGTGCAAATAATGCTTCTTCTCTTCTCCTTTCTAAATAGCGATCATTTATTCATATATATATATATATATATATATATATATATATATATCTATATATAATTAGTTAGGGCAATCCACAAAGACAAGTCCACGCCTTTCTTCTCTCATGAAAGTACATGCAATTGAGGCTTCGCCGTTGAATCTGAAGAGTGAACAAGTGGAGCTTCAACTGTATGCAAGGTTTATAACCAAATGAGGATTTTAATCACTTTTTAGGGACGAGTAGCTTTCTTTGTGCTTGACTTTCTTTGTATAATAGTTAAGTTGTTCCAATTTACTTTGTTGCTCATCTTGTTAATTCTGTTCAGTTTTCCAACAGAGAGAGACGAAAGAAATTGGTATATAGGGCTGGCTAATTAAAGAAGATGGATTTGTGGGGTTTTCGTTGGGAGTTGATGCGAATATATATTAGCATAGCATGGATTCTTCTGAAAAGGAAAACGAAAAAGGATGATCGATCGATGAGGGTTTTTATTTTTGTTATGCAGTTAATTGTTATATATAGGTAAGGGAATGAAGGGAACACAAAGCTCCTTATGGGGCAATGGACTGCACGGTTCATGTGGATGGATTGTGATGCAAGTCTTGTTAGGGACGTTCTTATATATTTTGCATTTTAATTAATAGTAGCATTAGTAGTACTTTTGTTGGAATTTGAGCCTAAATAAATATGGGTGTCATTAATTATTTTTAATAATTTCATATATTAATGTATTCTACTCCATGAGTAGATTAAATTAAGTATTTGGAAGCTCAAATTCATTGAGTAATGAATGAGATATTAACTCCCAAAGATCATGATAAAAAATAATAAATATATGTGGGAAAAACCAAGTCCCACATAGGTTAGAAATTAAATACTTTATATGTTTATATACAAGGAAAGTGTTCGATCCCACACGCGCGTCGCTGTCGTCCGGCCTGGTCTGGGTCTGTATATAATTTTTTAGACAAAATTTATTTAAATTTTTAATTAAAATTTATTAAAATTTTATTTATTTAATTCTATTATCAAAACTGTGTCGTTTTGAGAAGCGGAATTATCAAAACTGTGTCGTTTTGAGGAAGCGGTATATGTAAGGTTAAACGGGCGGCCCTAAACTACGTCGTTTTTGTCGCACCTTTTCTTCTAAACCTAAAACTACGTAGTTTTGGTTCTGCTAACACTTAAACTACGTCGTTTTAATAAACCGAATAGATGCGTCTATTATGTAAATGATCAAAACTACGTCGTTTTGACCAACAGGTACAAATAATACCTTTTCAAAAGGCACCCCATGCCTTTTCAGGGGTGATGTGCCCATCCGAAGGGTCACCAACCCTCCTATAAATAGATAGGAGGGGGCAGCCTTCATTTCCATCCATTTCTCAAGCATTCTAGTCTAATAAAGCATTCTAGTATATAGTTTTTTCATCAATTTCTTTAGTAAATTTGAGAGAGTTAGAAAGATTTTTTTTGGTTCGTTGTGATACCTTTTGTAGTCTTTGCTAAGGTATCTGAAGTCATCAGATTCTTGGGAGATAAGTGATATCAACTCTGAAAGACCATATACGGAGGGCATAATTGTCTTAAGAACATAATACAAAGTATTAACTTTGACAAATTATTTCTACAAGATAAGTTTATATATATATATATATATATATATATATGCTAGCTTGTGTGAAAGAATTATTCATGAATTGTTCTGGTTTGGATCGAGAAAGCAATTTTGCTTGGTTGACGTTCTGATTTTTATATTTATTTATTATTTTCTAATAGAAAATGAACTTAATTTTGTTTCATATCCATGCCTAGAACTGTTAATAAGTTGAGTTGAGTACTTTAGTTTTAGCTAGCTAAACTCGACTTGGATTAATACTTCAACGAGAGTTTTAAAGAAGTCTCATTTTTGTTTTATAAATGAGCACTGTTGAGTTAGAACTAATTAATTAAGTTTAAGGGAAATGAGTTATTACATAAAATAGGGTTGGATTGAATAGTTTTCACTTAAAACTTATAAAAAAAAATAGAGCATAGTCATAAAGATTATAGGATAAAATTTTTTGCGAGATTATATTACGTATTTTGATGAAAAGTGATTTTGAAATGCATGCATTATATTTTAAGAAAAAATGTGAAGTTCAAGTAAAAATTAAATCATTTTAAACAATAATATTAATATTATATATTTTGGTGAATACGATATTGGTTATTAAGAAGAAAGATGGGAGAACCACATGATTCACATTCTATGCAGAATAAATTTAAAATAAATATCAGCTAATTTTAGAAAGTTGCATACATCTCCAAAAACTAAACTAGATAGCTAGCTAGTAATGGTAAATAATAATATATACTTAAGGAATTAAGAAAATGAGTTCTGAGACTAAATAAACTGGACAGTAAATAGTACGAAGTGCCATTCGATCATGAGCTTCCCTTCTTTCACATTACATGATTGGATTGGATTGGAAGTTGGAACCCAAACACCTTGAGATATATATATATATATATATATATATATATAGGCACAAAACACCTTCAATATTGCCCTTACCTAGCTTTCTCATCCATTCCCCAGCACTAAATTAAACTGATTAACACTCTAATTAATTAATTCTGCTCCAATCCTTCTTCATCCGTAGCACAACGCTCGTGACATGCATTCATGTTCGTGATCAGTGTAAAAGGCCGGAGGGAGGCCAGTTCTCGCAAGATATATCATTCTTAATTTCTGTAATTGTTCAAACGATGGACAAACTTATCTTCTTATTCGGGTTTTTCACTAGGAAGGAATTTAACCTCATAACTCCCACTATATAATTAATTAATTTTTCACTAGGTTCCAATTAAGAACAGATAGCATGCAGCAGGTCATGTAGCTAGGTAGTTACTTAAGAAACTGCTAGTGATTTAGTGAAAGCATATATATAGAGCTAGCTAACGCGTAAGCAAACAAGCTAGTTTTTTCTGGGAGAAAATTAATGTGGGACTCGATCGCGCGGCCGCGTGCATGCGTACATCTATCTATCTATATATCTATCTATCTAAGGCTCTTCAAATATTACTGCATGGTCTGTCTCTTCACTTTCTTTAAATATTATAGTTTTAGAAATAAATCTCTAATTTTTGTAAGAGGGCTGCAACTGATCCCCACTAGCTAGCCATCGAGTTATTGGCAATCCATATATATAATGAGAAATATGCTGGAAAAAAAGATGGAAAACAAACAATTGGGTTTCCTATTTTTAATTTAAGCTTTCATGTTTCTCTCTTTATTACAGTTTAACATGTAATTCAGATATCATGTTTTTTGGTCACTAGCTAGATACTATGAAATATCCAATTAATCCATACATATATTTGGAACACAAAATTTCTGCATTCGTATATAAATCCAGCACCTAAAGAATTACAATGTAATACTAAAACAAAATTAATAACGTAAAGATAAAAACTGCATGGCTTTGTGCTGTTAAGAAAATTCAAGTGTAGCTCAAATGAATGTGGAAAGAAAAAAAAAGGCCAAGAAATATTAGAGCACCATCAATAAACAAAAGAACAGACCACGCGTACCAGCAGGATGATGAATTACGAATTCCTTCCACAATCTTCAAGCATCATTCCCTTCAGACTTCTTGCCAACCAGATAGCTGTCTCCCTTGGGGAGACCTTATCTTTTCCAAAGGGTTTAAGAACAACTGAAAGCTCTTCCAACCTATTTTGTTGAAGCAAGTCAGCAGACAACTCTAATAGCCCTTCAAGTGCCTCTGCCCTCTGCCTGGAAGAGTGGACATCTAAAATCTCCTTCCCTGCTGTTTCCTCCTGAGTTTCACTTACAGGAGTGCTGCTTTTTTCAGGCTCCCAAGAATTTAATTTTGATTCCGGAGGGGTGGGATTCCTCAAATCCATTTCCTTAACCCCAGAATTATCAGAAAGGTCTGATTTTGGAGTCATGATTTCAGAGCAATTAGATGATTTGGTGGGTGCAGGAGTGGCTAGGTCCTTTATCTCCACCTCGTCCCACGCTACATTTATCAGCTTCCCAACATCCACATTCCTCTCAACACTATCAACCACTGGATGCTCACTCCCAACTCGATAACTACTATGTCGTATAACATGAATGACTTCGTCAAAAGCTGGCTGGAAATGGGGAGCAGCATGCTTGTCAGTTGTTGGATTTCTCAAGATAATTCCCTTCTCTGAATGTAAATTCTTTGGGCTAGATGTAACGGGAGGCACAGTGGAAGCAGTAGTGTCTGCTACTGACAACAGAAGTTCTTTAACCGTGAACTTGTCATTACCATTAGATGTAGAAGTGCGTTGCAATTGGGGAACTGCATCAGCCCTATTACTAGGTGTTCTTGTCAATACATCATCTTTATTATCAGATATTTCTTCAGATTCGGGAAATTGGACAGCCAAAGCTGAACCTGTACTCAAATTCTCACTACCAGCTTCGTAATTCATACTTTCACAATCAAGACGCACCTCAGTGGTCCTGGTTGAGCAGATTAGAGATTTATCATCATTTCGACTGTTTCCCCTGGACATAGTAATTTTAGGCATCTCAGAGTGCGAGGTTGAAGATACCGAAACACTGGGTGGACAACATTCAAAAGTCGCAGTTTGGGTCACTTGCTCAAAATTTGGAAGTATCAGTTTTGTCATGTTATTGACAGGATTTGCTGCCTCAGCACAAAGCTCGAAACCTTGAATTGACATTGAAGATGAGACAGAATTGCTGCTCTCTGTCTGCATTCCTATTGTAGATCCCACAACAGCTTCTTGAGAGTCACATCTGATCTCCCTTGAGACACGTGCAGTAAGCCGGACACTGGGCACATTATCAGGGGTCCTCCTTTCAGGATCCTGAGTTGTATTGCCTGTGCCAAGTTTCATATTATTACTCACTAAACCTGGAGTGTCAACCCCCGTTTGTTTTCTCTGACCTGTAAATGATGATCGTCTAGCCAGAGTAGGAGGTGTTTTTAATCTTGGTTTTGCAGGAAGTCCGTCTTCAGTGTTATATCTTGTAGGAACAGAGGGAGAGATTCCTTCATGTCTAGGTTTAGTCTTTGGAGAGGAGTCAACAGCAGGTAACTGCATATAATAAGCCTTATTAATATCAATAATGGCTTCAACACAGATATAAAGTAAAACATAGGGCATTAAACAGCCGTACCTGATGCTTCAAAGGATTTAGTCCTTGGATCCGTTTAGCTGAATCTGGGCTGGTCTTTGATGGTGCAAATGGTGGTGTATCTACAATAGCCTTTGAGCCAAGAGTATCTGCACACTGGGGAACTTTAGATGATGCTTCTAAGATAGTTCTCTGGTTACATACAGCCCCCGCCTTCATGCGGTTACCTCTCATAGGTGAACTGTTTTCTCTTACTTTTCCTTCTTTCAGAGCCACCATTATATTTTTTATGATTCTTGGTTGCTTTATTTCTGTATTGGATCTGTGTTCATTTTTGAAAGGTATTGTCACCTCTTGTATCTCCATTTGGTCATTGGACACGTCACTGTCCTGTTCATCACTTTCCATTAGCTGCTGACAGCCAACCTCCTCATCAACAGAAGCCAAATCAACATCAGTGGCGGCTTTATTGTCACAATCGCATACTACAGCTCGTATATTTTTCTCACCTGACATGAAACTCTCTCTGTCACTGCATGAACTATTACTACTTTGGCTTTCAGCCATATTCTTACGAATATCACGAGCAGTAGTGAGAGGTTTCAAAGGGGAATTAAAAGATGGGCGGTATTGTTCAACATAAGGTTGCAAGTATTGGTGCTTCAGGATTTCAGATGCCTGATCCAAGTTGATTTGAGAAAATTAAGATGATGTGATATGAAAATACATATGCAAATTGTTAAATGAATCTGGGAGGGCTTACATTGGGTCGATGTTCAGGGTTCTTTCTTAGCATGCTTTTGATAATTGTTTTCCTGCAGATGGAACAGTATAGAGAGTTATTATCATCTTAAAAATATACAAGAAAGAAAAATAATCAGGAACAATGGAAGTCAAAGATTGACGTGTTGCACCAAATGACTTTATATTACAACTGAATAAGAGCACTCAAATATAACTTATGCCAAGAAATATTCATCACCAGCACATAAAATCATTAACTTATGACTTGCAGAGTTGGTCCTCTAGCAGCCAAAAGGAGACTCAAACTTGAAACAATTTCATTATAACAATAAGCCTAATAAACAATTAAACTAAACTACTCCTCAAACAGGGGAAGGAAAAAAAACACACGCGCGCATGCAATTAGACTGACCCAAAAAATTAAGAAGCAACATGTGAGATTTCTAGAATCTGATTGAACATGAAAGAATAACTTGTTTAATGCCAATGCAAGAATCATTTAACTTACAAGGATGGCGAGTAACAGGAAGGCAAAGGACCAATGGAGGATCGATTTATCTTACTTATTAGTCCTGCCATGTCCTGAAACCATTTAAATAAAAAATGTCAGAAACTAGTTAAAATTACACGAACAAAAGCAATATCACACTTTCGTATAATGCAAAACAAAATTTAGGAACCAAATAAACAGAAATATTTCCCAACAGATGTGACAATAGGTCAACATACATGAAATAAGCAGTTAAACATGTATGGTACATCAGCATTCGTATTGTGAGAAGATAAGATAGTGGTAGAACCCTCAAACAAGTGAGAAGACACTGTTCAGTATGTTACATACAAAATTGCCGAAAGAATGCAAGTGTCTAAGTCTGTAATGCATGTGATCATAAGACTCATAACTCTTTCCAATCCAGTTGAAACATGAGTATTCTGGAAAGGATAAAAGAAAATGACACAATAACACATGTGTGACTCAATGACAGCTTTACCAAGCAGTCTACAGGTCAACAACAACAAACATATAAAAGATTGTGCAGTTCTTAAACAATTCTTTGAACGCCTCACTTAAGAGGTCATGCCGAAATGAGGAAATCACAAAACCATGTTTTATGAGACAATGCAATATCAAAGGAGAGTATATTATGCACCTCAGGTCCTCAACTCATGACAGATACATTTTCATAATTTGAATTCTAAATTTTCTACTACCATTGTTTATTAAATAACAATGCTTTAGTAATGAATCACTATTTGGATATTTTATAAGACTTCACGCAAAACTATCAGTTGCAGAAAAAGAGCAAGGTCTCTAGTTCACTGTGAAAACATGTTGATGTAATATCATTAAAAGACTTACAAACTTGATACTTCTAATTATCTACATTTTTAATACTTGCAAGTGTTTTGAAAGTATTTCTAACTAGATTTTAAAATAATGAATTGGCTTACAATTAGAATGTATTACTAAGCTGAATAAACACTTGATGCTTCTTTAAGGGAAAAGCCAGATTCCAAATCCAACACCTTGCCTCATCGAGGGTCAAGCGCCTCACTTTCTGCTTCAAGCCTTCAACTCTTAACAATGAATTTCTCTTATAGTAAATAATACCTCTGACCCGCATGTCAGAGAAGCATTCATGATTAATAGGGTGCTTAACATGGACACAACTACCATACAGAACTCTTTAAGGTCTTTTTTTTTGTGAAAACAAAACATATAAGTATATTCCATTAATCAAATTTCTTAATTAAAGGTGCACATTAGTGAATGAGAGAAAGTGATTTCAGACACCGCTATTATTCCACTCAAAATATTGATTTGAAGAAATCCACAGCAGCACAAATGGAATCGTCCTAATTGATTGTAAATCACTGAGTCAATAAAAGAGTGAGATAGAGAGGGGGAGGAGGGAGAGAGAGACCACAAAAAATAGGAAATCTTACAAATGCTTTAAATGCAGGGCGATGAGCAGCCATCTCATACATACAGCAACCTGATAAACAGATTAAGAAAATGAAACTGACGGAAAAGACAGACAGATAAAGAAGGAAAAAGAAAGAAAGACGACACAAACACGAGAATTCAGGTTAAAATTTATGGAAGTTCAAACGGTTCAAAGTGTCAAAGTTTAATCCTATCCTCATACCACTTCAGGGAACTGAAAATGAAATGACCACCACTAAGTAAGGGGCCTAAGGGCCTTACAGAATAGAGCTACAAATGTCAAATTGTGACAATATCATTACAGTCATTAAACCATGAGTGCCCTGAGGATGGACAAGGTACTGAACTAAACTTTTACAAGAGAAACTATTTTTCTCTTAAACTGAAACTCTCATTCTAAACCATATTATGCCAAACAAAAAAGGAAAAAGAAAAAAGATAAGTCCACATACCTAGAGACCAAATATCGGATTTAAAACCGTAAGGAATGTCTGCAAGAAGTTCAGGACACATATAATTTGGAGTTCCAACAACCTGGTAATTACACAACAAAACAGCTATTAGATCTTGATCAAGAACACAAGGATATCGGCTTTCATCACATGAACAGACTGCACGAATACTTGAACCAAAAGACAGATAAGCATTAATATTTCGAATAAGCAATTCTATTTACTTCGTGTTGATCAAAACATATATTTTGTTCGCCCGTATTGACAAAAAATTGAGTTAAACTTTGTAAGAACATAAAATAAGTGCTAGATCATTTGCAGGAAAGATAAATTACAAGACTAGCACACTAAGTTGGACTTGTATTTTGGATATTTTCTTTTAAAGGATGAAGGTAAGATAACATGATATCAACTGGTGCAGCAACTCCAGAAGTTTCATTGAAAATCAAACACTGATGCTGAGACTCAATTGAGGGGACTATCCTCAATTCTCAACTACTAGTTTCAGTTAAATACCCGCTTCTGATTCTGCCAATGACCATAAGGTCCATACTTCCATTCCCTATAAAGTGTAATAAATTATCACGAATAAGATTCTATTTGTATATTTTATGCAGATTCAAAAATGAACATCCAAAATTTTTTGATTGCGCAAACTACAATATTGTGTAATAGTTTCTGAGTTTCTATAAACTATAAAGTGTTAGTTTATATTACAACAAAACAAAACCCAAAAAAAGAACATTTACCAGAACAATACTTTTAAGTCAGCGGAAAGGAAAACTAACTCCCGGGTAGGTATTCTTACAGTTAATTCAAATACATCGATACCATATGTACTTAGTGATGGAAAATAATAAAATAATTGTTATATATTGTATAACATTCATACAATATACAAACAATTCCCTGTATAGTTAATTTTTTACCACCAAGTAAAAGAACTATACCTTGACTACAACTCTAAATGAAATCCTTTCCGTTAATTCCTTAAGTATGTTAAATTTGACAGTGTAATACAAAGGTGGTACATAAATGAAGCACATACCGAAGAGGCCAAGTCATCTGCCTTCAAAGTTTTAGCAAGTCCAAAATCACCTAAACCAAAAAAACAAAAAACAGAGTAACATAGATATATATAGGTCAGGACAGGGTTAACAGAACATCAATTTTTTATTTAATAGAAAAAATAAACTTTGACAAACTCACCAAGGCGAACATCTTTATCCTTGGTAAGAAAGATGTTGGAACACTGTACATAAGCCAATAAGGAGGTTAAAGAATCAGTCTAAATAATCTGTGTATTACAAGGACGTAATGTTTGAGGGTATTATAGGAACAAAATACACACATCTCAAACAAAATTCCTGTACATACTTTTAGGTCGCGGTGAAGAACAAAATTTGAATGCAGGTATTCAACTGCCAACAGTATTTGAGTGAACCACTTGCACAGTTTCTGCATATTACCAATAATATCACCAGTCATATAACCAGGAAAAGGTCCAACTCTGGGCAAGCTAGTGAAAATTGAGTAAACTAAACAGCTTAGAGAATTGTTTTGTTATGATAAAATTCCAAACAATTGAATTTCTATATCAAATTTGTCATTTTCAAAATAGACAAAAGACGTACCTCTTCTGGGAAAAATTGCCCATTTGATTTTTTCATCAATCCAGCCCTGTTCAAAACTTATTACATTAACATGTAACTTTAAGCAAATGTTACAACTTTATTTTCCTACAAATAATTCCAGTGTTTGCTAAGTAACTTACATGTCTCCACCTTCACAGTATCCGGTAACAATGCAAACATAGCAACCCTACATAATGTTTATAAATATTCTAACTCAAGACCAGAATGGCAGGTAGATAAAAATTGAGGAATCAGAAATGCATAGGAGTTTATATTTGTAGAAAAACAAAAGCATCACACCTTATCCACCCATGCTTCCTTAAACTCAACAATGTAAGGGTGTTGAATCCGTGCAATTAAAGCCATCTACAAAACCAAATTCCACAAATATATATATATATATATATATATATATAAATTAAAAAAGATAAAAAAAGGCCAAAAGTTATGTTTGTATAAACACATGAATTTAAAACAGCCAAAGATGCATTAAAAATACATACAGAGACAATTTAATTAGAACCATTAAATATTCTATAATTTCTAAACATGTTTATGCCCATTTCCTAAACAAGTTTATATTTTTTGTTCAGTTCATAACTTGACAGTTTATACAATAAATAATGTCAAAGATTAATTAAATATAAAAATAAACCCAAATCACCGAAAGGTCCACTAATTTGAACTACCTCTTGATGAGCAGATCTCCTGCAGCGCTCCGTTTGCCGAGCAAGACGAATCTTCTTAAGCACATACCTATTTTATCATCAAAAGACAAATTAGACAAAAGTGTTAACTTTTAAGAAATACAGAACCTACCTAAAAGGGGATATTTACTTCTTCTTTTCCAGCTTGTGATTGACAAGAATGGCGGCCCCAAATGCACCCCGACCAATCTGCTCCATGATCTCGTACTGATCCATTTTAGACTCCACCCAGAACCAATAGTAATTTGAACCCCAATATATTATACTAATCAATCTATTTTCAATGCCTATACATAATTTATCCAATTTGCCCTAATCTTTGAAACTATAACACAATTTCTTCAAATCATTTGCAAATCAAAACCAAAGAAATCTCATAAACATATGCAAATTCATATATGCACCCTACAGACAGAAACCTTCGTCACTGGAATCAGCTCCACTTGAATCAGATTCGTACTAAATTCCAAAAATGTACAACATTATTTTCAATCAATAAGCAGAATGGTAGTACTAGCAGTAAGACTCGATTCAGTTACATTCTTCTTTTGGTACAGATTTGATTCCTTTCGCTCTAAATAGATAAATAGTACTTGTTGGAGAAGCAGAGTAATAATAGTAGTAATATAATTAATAACTGAAAGTAATGAGTTTAGGTGGTTTAATCACGGTTATGGGTTGGTTTAGTTATAATGTCTATTCCTCGTCTGTCATATCTACCCAATTCTTGGAGTAAAGATTTTTAATACCTATTCTAACATTTTTTTAAAATGTTTTGGAATTAAAGAATATAATTCTAAATAAAATATTATATAATTACTTTTTTTAAATTTTAAATAATCATTTCTAACCCCATATCAGTATTATTAATTAATGAACTCTTGGATAATTATAAAATATATTTGATAACATAAAATTATTCTTTATCTATATAAATATATTATATTGAATTGATTAATAAATTAATAAATTAATGGAGTCATTTTAGTTGGTCGAGGATTAAAGAACAGAAACGAAGCGAAATAGTTAAGGTTAGATTCGTCTTTCATTTCGATTTCGAAATATAAATGAAATCAAATATGAAGACATTTTAAAGTTCAATAAATTACTTCGAACCTCCTCAAATTATAATTTTCTATTGATATTCAATCATATTCATTGAAAAGTTCAAACTGCTTCTAACCAATTCTAATCGTCTTCTAATTTCGGTAGTTAAATGAAATTCAATCAAATATTATTTTATACTTCGATAAATTTTGTGTACCAAATCGAAAGAATTAAATCTCAAATCATTTCGATTCGTTTATACTCTTAGTCACGATAGAATCAGTCTTGAATTTATCATTTTTATTAATATAATGTATGTCATTATTCATAATTATACTAAACTTTTGTATCATGGTGTTATATTATTTGTAAGAATCTACATATATGTATGTAGAAAATATTTATAATAATGTTATCCATATGCAACTTTTTATTTTCATGTTTATTGTATTACTATCATTCATATTACACTATTTATATTTAGATTGTAACACTAAATTAAATGATACACACATAGACCGTGCAATCGCACAAATAATCAATCTAGAACACTCTCCGTTTTTTAATATATTTTGTTTTAGATAATTTATTTATTTTAATTATTTATTATTTTATATAATTTAAGAGAATTAATTATAATCTTTTTAAAATTATTCCTCATAAAAAAAATGTTACAAATAAGATAGTATGAAATAAGTATAATAATTAAAAAAATTTAAAAGTATTATATATAATTAATATTATATTTAATATTATACAATTATTTTTTTAATTTTTGTGCAACATATATAAATTAAGGGGACGGAGGGAGTATTATATAATTTTGAAACGGAGTGAAATATATTTATATTTGAGACATATTTTGGGAGAAAATGGGCAAATTGGGTCATATGGGTTTTGCTTTGCTTAGATCGACAACACTAGCTTACTTTATTTTTTCATCAAAGCGGGTAATCGAGATATAAACCTAATTATCATCTACCCTAGCTCAATTGATCTACTTGAAGTGGACTACTAATAATATACTCATTTTTTATTTATTTTAATAAAAACTCTACTACAATCAGTTGAATAATTTTAAATAGAGTAATACTACAGAAATAAATTATTTTACAAACTCTTGATGTGGCATACTCAATTTCAGCATATTGATCAATAAATTGTTTCAATGTAGTCTTCGGTCCCACACAATATGTTGAGATGGAGTATGTCAGTTCAACAATTTGTAAAATATTTGTAGAATAGTTTGTATCTCTAGTATTATTCTTTTAAATAACATATCTATGAATAAAATGTGACATGAATTTTTGTAAAAAAAAATATTCTTCCCGTCCAAAAAAAATGATTAAAGGTATAAATTTTTTTTGTTCTAAAAAAGATGAGAAAAAGTACATAAAGTGAAGCGTAGTTAAGTCATTTAGTATAAAAAATAAAGTATTTGTCATTTTATAAAATCTTGTGGGATCATTAGGGATAAATTTAGAATTTTTTTTTACTCTTTTTACTTTATTTTTACTTTTCCTTAATATATGTACAATTGTACTTTGTTCAATTTTTTTTTTAAGACAGAGGGAGTATTAACTTTGAAGTTATATTTTCAATCAAGTCAATGAAAAGATACTTGCTCATATTTATGAAAAAAGGGAATAATCTTGAATCACGTTATAAGCAGTGGTTAGCATGATGTTAATTTTGATTAATTGACCAATACAGTATCGACACGCAGGTCTGGAGGTGATTTCTCTCTTTTATGTGTCAGTACTGTATTGGTCAATTGACCAACTTATCATAAAGTTAATTTCATAGTAATCGGATCTCACAGTATAGTTACACACTACATATATTTTGATTTTTTTTTTTTATGTCTTTACCATATTTTACTTATATATTTCTAAATATATTTAAATAAGTTTTAAAATATAACCGGTTAATAGAAATCTCTATATAAAAGACAAATAAAAATTGTGCAATGTCTCTAACAAAGTTCAATAATGGATGGGGGCGTGGGACTTGGTGTTTTCATTGTTCACCATATTATATTTTATATTACATCTATAATAATAAGATAAAATTTAATTTAAATTTAGGTGGAAAAATATAAGAACGGTTCAGATTTATTTTAATTGATTTGGGCGGGAGAGGGTGATGGAAAAGAAAGGAGAAGAGAGAGAAAATAAAAATAAAATTATTGAAATAAAAATAAATAAAAATTTTCGTTACACCGTATCTTCATACACGTGATGGTTGATTGGCTTGAGCTCCTCCTCCTCCTCCTTTTAGTGGGTTAATAATCCAAAAGTATTAGACTTAATAAATTATAAGACTGGACATTTTAAATCAAGAACTTATCATTTTACGTAACATTAATATTTGTATTGTTCTCCTCCTCCTCAATTGCCGGACAGACTGCTACACTGGATGCTTATAATTGTTGGGCCAGGCCATGGGCCTCATATCTCTCTCCTGCCTTGTCGTATTATACCCACATGGCTGGCGTTGTGAGAAACGACGCAGACATCACACCAGGGTGACGATTTCCGGGTCGGATCCACCTGTGTTGGGTTCATTTGACTCGGTTTGATTCAGTGGCCAGGGAAGCTTTTAGGGTACTTTTTAAGTGCTTGTAATCAATCACAAGGTAATATAATTAGGGATTTAAACCCCCTACAATTAATAATAATAAGTGTTTTCTGATTAATAAGACTCCCTTTTGATTTAAAAGAGCGAGATTTTTATATGGTAAATAACTATTACTTTAAACTATTATTGATTCGGGGTTTAATTTATTTTAAATCAGATACCAAATCCATATTAAAAGTTTTTTTAAAAATAATATTTTTCATATATAGTACGCACAAACTACGTGGCTATCATGGTATAGAGAAAATTTGGAGTGAATTATGCTATGTACATACAAATATTTTATATTTTAAAATTGTGTTCCTCTACTTTAGAAATAAATGGTACACAATGAATTTAATATTTAACACACACAATTGACCCTTTCAAATTATTTTTAAAATATGATTGTATTTCAGGAATTTATTAGCGTTGTTATTACGATCCATCATTTTCTCTGATTATCTCTTATTTTATTTGAAAGAACTATTATTTGAGTTAATTTTTGATAATCTTTTCATCTTTTGTAACAGATTACATATCGATTGTTTGATCGAAAAAAAAATAGGCATGAGAAAAATAAGTGGTCACTATTTAGTGTTGGGAAAAGTACGCCAAAAATAATCTATATCCTAGGAATTATTTTTTTGTCTTTGTGCAATTAAATATAAAATCAACAAAACTAATTATGAGAACAAAAATAACAAATAACCATCCACAAGCAAGACACCAAATTTACGTAGAAAACCCTTTAAAATTAAGAGGTAAAGTCCACGGGTCAAACTCTGAATCTCCACTATATCACTAATAATGGGCTTACAATATATAATCCTCTCAAGTTTTATGCCCTAAAACTTGAGGTTACACAATAAATTGAGATAGTACAAATTTACCTTTAATTAGGTCGAGAAACTAATTAACTTCACCACCCAAAAACACCCCAAGCAATAAATGTAAGACCCCAATTTTTTGAATAAAGGTGAATTTTCTATAATTATCATTTTTGAATATTATGATATAATGTTATAGTTGTGGATAATAATTATAAATTTTGTAAAGTACACAAGTTGTTATATAATATTCGATTGGTCGGGGAATATTCGTTTTAAACAGGAAATATTCGTACGACGGCACAATCATTGGTGGACCCCACAACCGAATTATTGTCGGATTGAGAAAACGATAAAAATATTTTATTAAAATAACTATGGAAGTTTCTGGTTGATATTGTTGAACTACTCTTAGTAAAAAATACGATGTCGTACGCATGATCGCATAAGAAGCATACCATTATTGATTATTAATGATTATGTGATAAGTCACTCGGTTTTGTTTTATTAGTATTATTAATGTAATAAAATGTAAAAGCTTTTTATAAAAAATGTAATACTTTATTAAAGTTATTATTCTATAAATAGAATATATTATATTCTATTATCATAGTATTTTGCATAGTAAAAATCTTTTATATAAAATGTAATACTTTATTAAAGTTATTCTATAAATAAAATATATTATATTTTATTATGCATAGTGTTTGCATAATTACTGCGTAGTGTTTGCATAGTAAAATCTTTTATATAAAATAAAATATATTATATTTTATTTAAAAGATTTTCTTTAAATATGACCGTCAGATTAAAAGTAAATCAATCTGGACCATTCATGAGTTAATTCTTATGCATTTCATTTTTCTATAAATAGAAACCCATTCCTTCATTATTTTTCTTACTTAATTCACTAAACTCCAGAGAGAAAATTTTAGAGAAAAGAAAAAGAGAAGTCTGCTACCTTTCTTTTCCAATATCCAGTTTCTTTTACGGTAAGGAATATTATTTTTCAGTATTCAAGAAGAGAACTTACATTATTCCATTTCTTTATTGTTTTGTTGGAATAACTTGTATACGCTAGCTACCCTATACTTGGTGACATTCTTCATTATTACGTCTTTATTATTCTCGTTGGAACATCCCGCTCGTGTTTTACACCTGGACCCGGTTCTACATCTTTATTATTATTCCATTGGAATATCACATGCATGTGTTTTACACCGGACTGGTTCCGCTCTTTATTATTATTATTCATTGGAATATCCCGTCATGTGTGTTTTACACCGACCGGTTTCGGCTCTTTATTATTATTACATTGGAATATCCTCGCCGTGTGTTTTTACACTGGGACCGGTTCCATTACTTATTATTCTCATTGGAACATCCCGCTTGATTGTGAATTTCACCGACACGGTTCCGTTATTATTATTCTATTGAATAACTTGTCTATCTGAAGTACCACATGCACGGTGATTTCTTTTGTTATTCCATTCGTTATTATACTCAGGTTGGTTAAAATTTTGACTTCTATACTCCATGAAATCGGTGGAATATCCTTGATATTTAAGGCTTCATCCAAAGATTTTCATGAAAATATTCTTTTGAGAATTCTTAAATTTTACTCTACAAAGCGATGATCATGTTGACAATTTGGACGTTATTAGTTCTTGAATAAATTAATTAAATGAACTTGTTTTATTAAATTATTATATCATTGTCATCATCCTCATGTTTATATTTTTTGAAAATCATCTCGTGGCCTCAGTAGTGCATAGATGAACTTGGTATGATTATGACTGTGGATTATTCGGTGTAATCATGAATCGTAATGTTACAAATGATGTGATAAAAGTCCTCATTGGCTGTAGTGCATTGATGGGCGCTTTTGGCATAATCATGACCATTGATGAATACACAAATATCCTTGGCCCGTAGTGCATGGAATTTGTGGTCGTGACCCTAATGAATATCCTTGGCCGTAGTGTAGGGATGATGTGGATTATTTATTAAGCTGAGTCTCAGCGATAAAAGTGATGAAAAACTTTTTAAATCATAAAAGATAGTAGATTTTATTCTCTACTTGACTCTTTTAATGGATTGCTTGATCCGCTGCAGTTAAACTTGATGTCTATTGTATTTTATCAGTTTAACATTATTGGAGACTAATGTTAATTTATTCTGCATTATCTTAGTCATAATATTTCTTGCTGGGCTAGTTGAGCTCACCCTTTCTTTCACTGTTCTCTTCAGGAAATGAGAACGTAGCTGGGACTAGTCGGGAAATGGAGTGATGGTCCGAGATGGTGTCTTAGTAGTCCTCACTATTCTATAAAATAGTGTGATAATAAATGTAACAAGGAATCTATTTGAAAATGGATATTGTCTTCTTTTAAACTCACAGCATATGTTTTGTCTTATTATACACGACTGTTGTATTATTAGTTTGTATTTGAATTTTGTACCATGTATTTGGCGACTCAAGATGGGTGATGTATACCTATTTTGGGGGCGTCACAATAAAGTCTTCAAGCTTTCAATTGAACGGAGATGGCAGCGGATACCCACGAACAACAAACTGTAATTCTCTCAATTTATTCTTTTGGTACCTTCTTGCTACCAAGTTTCTCTCATATTTCAAATAAGACTCCCTCATAGCCTTATTTATAGTATTCTTCTTAATCCATTCCTAATATGGATTAGAAATAATTTATTCTTCTAATCAAATTAGGGATCACATCTTCTTGTTTTGGTCACCAACCAATCTAACAAGTATATCCTTTTTCAACTTGGATTCCTTTCATGGAATCTCCAATTCCAATATTGCTTCCATTAACCCAATTTCTAATTGGATTAATATCAAGTAAACCCACTTACTTGCTCACAAAGAAAATTAATTCTTTTCTATCTTGGATTCTATCTCATGGGTGAGGACCCACACCCAACAATCTCCCCCTCCGAACCAATGAGAGGAGGGATCACCAACCACAACTCCTTACTCGGAGTTAATTCCAACGAATTCTTGGCTCAACTCAAGATTCTTGGAATTTTCAACTATCTTCATGTCCGACTTTGTCTCATCGGCATGGTTCTTCTCAATGGGAGGATCTAATTCAAACTTGACAGATTTTTGCTTGCCAAATTCATTCACAACCGCTTTGTACACTAGCTGCGAGCTATCACTTTCCTTCTTCACTTTTGGTACCCATTTAAAGCAAAAAGTTTTTCTCTCGTGGTTCTCATGCAAGGCTTTTCTCTCATCTCGCACGGCTTTTTACCACACCTTTTTCTGCCTAACTCCCCCATCTTCAACACCTCTCACATGCGCCCGCATCGTATAAAGAGTGTCTACATTCTTACCTCTAGTCACCACTAGAGACCCTTTGGTGAGCTTCCATTGACCTTCACCAAAGTAACATTTATAACCATTCTCATCAAGCTTACCAGTAGAGATCAAATTAAAATGAATATCCGGAACATGTTTGACTTCTCTCAGCATCAACCTGCAACCACTGTTAGTTTTCAAACAAATATCTCCAATGCCTATAATCTTGGATGCACTTCCATTTCCCATCCCCACATGGCCAAAATCACCACTACTGTAGGATGTAAAGATTTCACCACGCGAAGTAGCATGGAACGAAGCACCCAAATCAATAATCCAATCATTAACATGGCACTTGGGTTTATCATCACAAACAATAGCTACATCAACATCGGATAGATACACAATCAAATCTTTATCCTCATCTTTTTTCTTAGACTGCTTCCTTCTTTAAAAATCCGCACTCTCGTCTTATGTGACCCGGCTTCTGGCAGTGAAAGCAAATTACTTCTTTTCTATCTCTTGACCTTCCCCTGGATTTGTCATATTCAGGAGAGTTTCTCCCTTTGTTTTTCCCTACTCTTAGGAGTGAGCAAAAAACGGATATAACTGAAATACCGAACCGAACCGAAATAATTTAACCGAAATTTTCTGATAATTCGGTTATTTATAACAATTCGGTTATATCCGAATTATATTACGGGTTTTGGTTAGTTTATACGGGTATTATTTTTAGACTATTCGATTTAACCGAACACCGAACGGAAAACACATGCTTGTCTACATAAAAAAATATTATGACTTATTGTCTTCTTTTTGACTTACTTCGCAGCCTCTCACTAACTCTCAATCTCATTCAGTCATTCTCATTCTCTCAAATTCCCAAATACCAAACACAGTCTACACAACACAGAGGTAAACCCTCATTGCCTCCCTCAAGCAGTCGAGCTCTCATCGCCTCTGATCTCAAACCCTCATTGTGACGCCCCAAAATAGGTATACATCACCCATTCTGAGTTGTCAATACATGGTACAGAAACAACTACAACTTTATTGTAAGACCCCAACTTATTATTAATGAAATTTAATTTTCTCTATTTATTATTTTGAAATAGTAAGGGTTGATTTGATTAATGTGGATAGTTAGGGGGTAAAATACGCAAATATTTCAAAATAAGCAAGTGGTTATAAAATATTCATTGTTGTTTAGGGAATATTCGTTTGGTCGTGGAATATTAAATGCTGTCGGGAATATTCGTATGCGACCTGCCAGCGACCCATGTGTGGGCCCCATAACGAAAAGCGATTGGATGAAGAAAACGACAAATATAAGTTGTTTAAAAATAATGGTGTAGTTATTCTGCTATTAATCTTTGTTAAAATACTCGGTGGTTAAAACACAAGAAGACACCAGTATTGCACCAATTATTGATTCTTACGTAAGAAGGCACTACTCAATAATGGTTACGATAATTACTCGCTCAAGATATTTTATTGATTTAATAATTCTTTGCGTTGATATTTTATATTCTTTTTGTTTCAATAATTGTCATTACACGTATTTTTCATTATCGAAGCAATAATTCATATTATCCTAATAATATTATTAGATAACATTATTGGCAATGTCTAGAAAGTTCTGCTACAAGGAGAGGTTTGGTCACCTAATCATTGCTACCAAGATGAGAGAAATTCTTATTGAAAGCCCCTCTTCCTGAACCTGCCTGGTTGTCAATATTATGATTTTGTAATATTATTTGTGAATAATTAATTATTGATTCATATGATAAGGAAAATATTGATTTTATGTGGATATAGATGGAGAAAATTTTTAATGTGACAATTGTTGAAAATTAAAATTTTATTTTTTTCGATAAAATAATTTATTTAAATATATTATTATATTATAATAATATAATAATGGTGATATTTTTACAACGAATGTGGGATATATGAGTATCTGAGGAGGAAGAGTATTTTTGTTGCAATAAATATTTAAAACATGTTAAACATGCTCGGTGGACCCCATTTATTGACCGAAATTTGATTATAGCACAAAAATTGCCCATTTGTGGATTTCTTATTAATTTTTGTTTGGAATTGGAAAACCTTTCTTCCGCATAGTTGTAGAGAATTGAATTTCCTATAAAAACTCATGAGATTTGAATTTTCCGATAAAAGGGCTATTTATATGAATTATTAAGTTCGAAGTTCCAAATAATTAATTTTTTGGGAGTTTTAGTTAATTATTTTGAGAAAACGTTTTTTGCAACTAAGTTGGCCTCACATGTGATTCAAATGGGCTGAGATCAGTTGTTCAGGTGGGCTAAAGAAAATGTGAAAAATATATTAATATTATATTCAATTTTCTACTTTGGTGTTCTAAGCATTTTCCTATAAATAGGGTGCTTAGGTTAGAATTAAAAACACCGTAAACCCAAGTTTCTCTCTATTTCTCTCGATATATTGAGCGTATTCTTGTGAGTATACTTTGAGTATTGTTAGACTAGTCTAAGTTCCTTCAAAGACTATACCCTTATTCCAAATTTAAAGTACTAATCTTTCGAGGTAAGGGATGTTATTTTCTTCTCAAATGATATTATTTCTTCAATATCATTATCTTTGAAATATTGGTTGGAACTTTTTATCAAATTTAGAACTTTTTCATATCGGGGGTTACTTATTCATGAGTTACTTATTCACGAAGTTACTATTCATGAGTTACTATTCACGAGTTATTATTCACGAAAGTACTATTAAGCGAAGCGTGAAGATATTTTTTGGGAAATTTCTATCTTTTGGTGTCTGAGTTACTATTCACGTATACTGCACTTTATTCATTTAAAAATGAAATTTCTTCTTTTGTCCAAAATATCTATTCGGATACTAGCTTTGATTGTATCCATGTTTTGATCATTCTTGAATTTTACACCACCGTGATTATTTTTGAGGTATTTTTTGAACATGGATAAAACAAAAGTCTGAATCCTTAATCCTTAATCCTTGTCATTTTGTTTCAATTTGGATTCGCTTTCTTTAAAATATTTTTCATCATCCTCGGTTTTAAATGATGATATTATTGAATATCTTTGGCTGTAGTGCAAAAGATGAATGATTTCTGAAGAATATCTTTGGTAGTAGTGCAAAGATGAGCAGTGTTTAGATGAACATGACCAATCGATGAATATCTTTGGCTGTAGTGCAAAGATGAATATTTGATTCCGGATGTATATTGATTGATGTTACGAGGTTAAAAGATAGAGCGATGAACTTTTAAATTCATACATAGAAGATAGTAGTTTACATTCTCTACTTAACTCTTCTAATGAATTATTATTTCTAACTGCGAATATTGATTTAAAATTTGTTGTCTATTGTATTTTATCGATTTTCCCTGTTGAAGACTAACGGTAATTTGTTGTATATTATCTTAGTCATAATATTCTTTCTTTAGGCTAGTTGAGCTCACCCTTTTCCTTGTTGTTCCATTTTTCTTCTCGGGAGGCGAGAATGTAATGAAAATACTAGTTCGGGTATGGAATGAAGGTTACGGGAATAACTTGTTTTCTGTCTTTGTCATCGCATGCTCGGTGAATTCTTCATTATTCCATTCTTTATTATTCATTGGAATAACTTTTGTCATGTGGATTACCGCATGCATGGTGAATGATCCTTCGTATTTATTCCTTATTAAATTATGGAAATGATCTGTTTACGTGGATTACCGCATGGCGGGCGAAAATCCATTTTCAGTTTCATATATTCTATTATACTCAGTTGGTTAAAGTTTTAGCTTCTATACTCCATGAAATTAGTAGAATATCCTGGATATTTACGCTTCATCCAGTATCTTTTCACGGAAATATTCTTCTGAGCATTCTTGAATTTTACTCCACAAAGCAGTATCATGTTGACAATTTAGACGTAATTGATTTCAGGATAAATTAACTTATAAATCTTTAAAATTTATTCTTGAACTTGTTTTATTGAATTATTATGTCATTGTCATCATCCTCATGTTTATATTGTGATGAAAGTCATCTTTGGATTACGTGCATAGATGGACTTGGTATGATTATGTCGAGGATCATTCTCGTATAATCATGACACAGTAATGTTATAAATGATGTGGTAAAAGTCCTCGGTGGCACAGAGTGCATTGATGGGCGATTTTTGGTATGATTATGACCGAGGATTATTCGGTATAGTCATAACCATTGATGATTTAATGAATATCCTTGGCCCAGTAGTGCGAGGATGACTCGATGATGTGGTTTATTTATTAAAATTTGAGTCTCAAATGATAAAAATTGATGAAAACATTTTAAATCATAGAAGATAATAGATATTATGCTCTACTTGACTCTTCTAATGGATTGCTTATTCCGCTGCAGTTAAACTTGATGTCTATTGTATTTTATCAGTTTAACATTGTTGAAGGCTAAAGATAATTTATCCTGCATTATCTTAGTCATAATATTTCTTACTGAGCTAGTTGAGCTCACCCTTTTGCTTTAATTGTTCTCTTCAGGAAATGAGAACGTAGCCGGGACTAGTCGGGGAAGGGAGTGATGGTCCGAGATGGTGTTATAGTAGTCCTCACTATTCTATAAAATAGTGTGACAATAAATGTTATGAGGACTCTATTTGAGAGTGGATATTGTCTAGAAGACAATATTCCAGTTTAAACTCTCAGCTATGTTTTGTCGTATATTACACGACGTTTGTATAATTAAGTTTGTATTTGTATTCTGTACCATGTATTTGGTGACTCAAGATGGGTGATGTATAACTATGTTGGGGGCGTCACAGTTGGTATCAAAGCTTAGGGATATAATCCCTGGCTGAGATGTGAGACAAGAACTAGGAGGGGAGAGACGGGGAATTCCTTCGCTAGTATGACTTACCTATGTTTATTTGGTATTTAATTGGTCGGTCAGAGTATAGGGATAATATGTGATATGATAATTAACCCTTGTTTTGTGGCAGTATTTGAAAATGGCATCCGAAAATGTTGAGATAAGGATTGAAGCACATGAGACCATTGAGTCACCACAGATTAATACCCAAGATAATGTGCAACAGGAAGAAAATAATCCTTAGGTAAACAACAACGATCAAATGATGAACGATGGGATCAGAGGTTTTATGCAATTCATGCAACATCAGGCGAAGGCGGCTCCTGTCCAAAATGCAGGTGGGACCACCGGAGTTTTTTGGAGAGCCAAAACTACTTAAGGTAGAGACGTGGATAAAGTAGATCAACAAGATATTTGATGTCTTGGGATGCTTCGAGGAGCAAAAGGTTCCCATTGCCACCTTCATGTTGCAAGCAGAGACAGATTACTGGTGGAAATCTGTAAAGCATACTCAACCTGCCGCACTGAAGATGTCTTGGGAGAAGTTTTAAGAACTGTTCAACGACAAGTACTTTCCTGAAAGTATTCATCACATAAAGAAGGTAGAGTTCATCAAGCTTGAGCAAAATAATATGATCGTGGCACAGTACGAAGCTAAGTTTGTCGAGTTGTCTAGGTTTACGTCCCACTTGATTGATAATGAGGAGAGAATGACACGGATGTTTCTAAGAGGTTTGAAACCCGAGATACGTCAATACCTTATCTCTCATAAACTGTGTTTGTATTCAGATGTTCTGAATAGGGCTCAGTTATTGGAGCACGATAATGAGTCAACCCAACCAAGAGAGAGCAGCCGGCAAGTCGATAATACCAGTGGTAGCAGTCATCAAAGCTGTGAAAACAAACGTGGAGGGAATCAGCATGCCAAAAATGGTAATCACTTTAGTGGTAATCATGGCCATGACAATAAGAGTGGACATTTCAGGAAGAAGAGATTCAATAATGATGGAAAGACGTCAGCACCAGCACATGTTGTTAAGGAAGGAGAACGACCACCGGTCGTATGTTACAAATGTGGAGGGGAAGGACACATAAGTCCAAACTACACGATGCAGTCCAAAGCATGTTACAATTGTGGAAAAGAAGGTCACCTAGCCTAATTTTTTCCTGCACCAAAGTCAAATTCAGCTGGGATGGAGGCATCAAAGGGTGTCCCAGATAAGACAAAACCAGTAGTTCAAGGGAGAGCGTTTGTTATAACCTCCCAAAAAGCGAGGAATCCAAACGAGGTGATCACGGGTGAGCTAATCATAAAATCTAGTGAAGTTTATACTTTATTTGATACCGGTTCTACCCATTCTTTCATTTCTCCTACTTGCGCTCAACGTTTAAATTTGACTATAAAATAAAATTTTATAAAAATATTATGTTTTATATAAAAAAAATTTACTATGCAAAAACTATGCAGGTACTATGCATAATAAAATATAATATATTCTAATTATTGTCTTATAAAATAAATAACTTTATAAAAATATTATGTTTTATATAAAAAAGATTTTACTATGCAAAACACTATGCATAATAGAATATAATATATTCTAATTATTGTCTAATAAAACAAATAACTTTATAAAAGTATTACATTTTATATAAAATGTTTTTCATTTTTATTACATTAATAATACTAATAAAACAAAATTTATATATATATATATATATAACTTCCGTGACTTCATAAAAAGACACCTCAATATATCTAACAACATTTATCATTATTATTATAATTCACAATATTAATCGACTGTGTCGTTCTCGGAAAGAGGGGGCTTTCGAATAAGGATTTCTCCCTATTGGCGCATGATTAGGTGACCAAACCTCTCCTTGCGAACTTCTAGACATCGTTAATATTGCAAATAATAATATTAATAACTCATCATCTCAATTATTGATTTAATAATATATAAAATATCGACAATAATTGAATCAAATAACGTGAGATACTTATGCAACAATTCTTCAAGCAATAATTGAACAAAACCGGTGTGACTTCTCACGTAAGCATCAATAATCAATACCGTGTCTTCTACTATGCAACCACGCCAGACATTCTTTACTTTACTATCGAGTAGTTCAACAGCTTTTAACTGTAAAACTTCCGCCGTTATTTTCATAAAAATATTTTTTGTCGTTTTCTCAATCCGACAATAATTCCGTTGTGGGGTCCACCAATGTTTGTGCCATCGTACGAATATTCCCTGTTAAAACAAATATTCCCCGACCAATCGAATATTATATAACAACTTGCGTACTTTTTAAAATTTATAAATATTACCCACAACTATAACATTATATCAAATTCATTTCATAATATTTTAAAATGATATTTATAGAAAAATCATCTTTATTAAAAAGTTGGGGTCTTACATTTGTTACTATTCACCTGTTCGGGAATGACTTATTTTTCTATTTATAAGTTGAGTTTTAAGTCAAAAAAAATAAGTATTTCTAACATATTTTAAAATGACTTATAAGTCATTTTTAAAATAAGTTAGTTTGACCAAATGTAATATCTATTTTGCCTCTCTTTTTATTAATGTCCTTTTTAGTTATCTTTATATTTATTTTAACTTATAAGTCATTATGGTAATACACATTCATAACTTATTTTAACTTAATTTTTAATCAAATTCTTAAAATAACTTATAAATCAACTTTGTTATAAAATTATGTATGTCTATATTCATATTATGGATGTCTAGATACATGTAACTCCCATGTTCATTGAGATTTGAAACTCATGACTTTTGAGTTTTGTAACTTCCTAGTAGTATCGATGTTCTTATTTTTATAAATAAAACCATTGTAGATTAAGTGATATACAAAATATTATAATAATACTCTCTTTTCTCTAATCATCTTTGTTCTTTCTCTAATCTAATTCTTTGTTCTTAATTTTTAGTAATATTTTATAATACGTTATCAACACGAATTGCTCCTCACATTCATCTTGAAGATAATCATATTTGGTTTGAAGCAAAAGAAGGTATAACCCCCCCTCTCTCTTTCTCTCTCTCTCTCTGTCTGTCTGTCTCTCTCTCTCTCTATATATATATATATATATATTACTACCGAATGCAAAAGAGGGTAAGGAGACAGCATTGATATATACAAAATTCATTTGTTCTCCAGTATCTATTTTCAATTCAATTTTAAGTTTGACATTTTATATAGGTATTAACACATTAGTTAGAATTTTTATGTTTGTTAGCTTTCCAGGAAATTTACTATCAGGTCTGTTCTTTAAGTTTTCTATTGCACTTCTATTTAGAAAGTGTCCTATAGAGGAGTTGAAATATAAGTAGAGTATCTCACAGTAAAAGATTCTCTTATTCTTTGAAAAAATTTGAAATAAAGATATGACCATCAAAAGACAGTTATTCACCCAAAAGCTCGTTATGATTGAATACATTTACGATTGCAAGATTTTAAATCAGTAAGTGAATATAATTCTACAATGTTTAAAATCAGTTCTAAATTGAAATTGTGCGGAGATAATATTACTGATGGAGATATATTAGAAAACGAATGTGCTCCTATAGCAGCAATATAGAGAACGAGGTTTTAAGAAATATTCAGAACCGATTTCATGTCTCCTTGTGGTTGAACAAAATAATGAGTTTTTAATGAAAAATCATGAATCACGACCGACTGGTTCAGCTCCATTCCCTGAAGTAAATGTTACAAGATATAATAATAATTATGGTCGTGGTCGTGGTTGTGGTCATAATATAGAGGTCGTGGTCGTGGCCACGGACGAGGACAATTTAATTACCGCAACCATGATACCAAACATTCAAAGAATGAGGAGAAGTAAGAAAAGGAGAAGAATATAAATAACAGAGATACGAAGAAGGAAGAAATATTTGTTATCGGTGTGGAATGAAAGAACATTGGTCTCGTACCTGTTGTGCAGCCAAACATCTTGTTGATTTATATCAGTCCTCATTGAAAGGAAAGGAGAAGAATATAGAAATAAATTTTTCTCATTCACATCAAGATAAAAATAATATTTATTTTGATCCTTTGGACATAACACACCTTGACGTTGCAGATTTCTTTGAGCAAAATAATGAGCAAGTTAGTATTTCTTGTAATGAAAATAATTAGTTCAGAATTATGTTAGTCCTTTCAAGTGTGTTTATTTTATATATGCTAATGTATTTTGTTTTCTTATTTTCATGATTGGCTTATTTAATGTATTTTGTTTTCTTTATTTAGTGAAGAATTGTGTTATTAAATATATATAACATTATGTCTTATTATGAACTTATTATATATTTATTTCTTTTTATGAAGAAAATATGGATTTGCATAATGCTATAAATGAGCCTAATATCAATGGTGGAGATATATACTTAGCAGATAGTGCAACGACACATACCATTCTCAGACATAATCAATATTTTTCAAATCTAAGAATGATGAAAGTAGAAGTGAATACAATATCAGGTTCAACAGACTTGATTGAAGGCTCTAGAAGAGCCAATATAATGCTTCCTAGTGGAACAAAATTTATTATTGATAATGCTTTATTTCCACTAAATCAAGGAGGAATCTGCTAAGTTTTAAAGATATACGACTTAACGGGTACCATATTAAGACAACCAATGAAAATGGTATAGAATATCTTTATATTATATCAAATGTCTATACTGGAAAACAAATATTAAAAAAATTACCTGTTTTATCTTCAGGTTTGTACTACACAAATATTAGTACAATTGAAGTCAATGCAATAATGAACCAGAAGTTCAATGAACCAAATAATTTTATTATTTGGCATGACCGGTTGGGTCATCCTGGATCAATAATGATGCGAAGAATTATTGACAATTCACATGACCATCCATTAAAGAACCAGAAGATTTTTCAATTTAAGGAATTCTCATGTGCTGCTTGTTCCCAAGGCAAATTGGTCATTAGACCATCACCAGCTAAAATAATTGGGACTGAATTCCCAAGGTTTCTAGAACGTATTGAAGGAGATTTGTGGGCTTATTCACCCACCAAGTGGACCATTTAGATATTTTATGGTTTTAATAGATGCATCTACAAGATGGTCACATGTTTGTTTATTATCAACTCGCAACTTGGCGTTTGCGAGATTACTTTTAGAGTTAATTGTTGTTAAGTAAAAGGTCGGTGTTAAAATTTAAATGGAGGACACAAAGAGAACATGAAAAATAAGGACAGAATCTGTTCTAAAAAATAGCTGCCTGCTGCTTAATCAAAGGAATCATTTAATTTTGTAAGGCATGAGAAAAAGTTTGTATAAATGAGCTCCTAATTTTCTCCAAAGCTGCATGTAGTTCTCACAAATTTACCTTTACTTCTTTAGTTTTCTTGTTAAGTTTGTCCTAAAAATGAGGCTTACAAACAAGTTTCTTCCTGTGGCTTTCATGCTGCTGCTACTTTACTTGGTCAAAGTCATGCCTCAGTCTTTTGGTCTCTCTCTCTCACACACACAGACACATGTAGAAACTCCCTAATGAGCCAATTCTTGAATATCTTTTTTTTTTTATAATTTATTTATTCTTTTAAATAAAATTAAAGAAAAAAAGCTGATCAAGTAAATAACTAAAGGATTGATATTTGTTATATATTGTTGACAGAGTGCAACTCTGGGCATGCATGCTTCTTCCCCAGGACAGATTCATTACAGACTAAAAACAGAAAGGTTTGCATAAATTTTCTTTATATATATTTATATGATATTGCTAAATAATGAATGGAGTTTTGCCTTTCACCTTAATTATGGGTTTATGGGCCGGGATTAATATTTTTAACATTGAAACTACCATTTCCAACACAATGTATAACATGTACTCCCCCGTCCCATAGTTATAGGCTGATTTTCTATTTTGAGATGTCTCAATATATAGGCTATTTACTATTTATAAAATTTAGTTGGTTCATTATTTTACTTTTATGCTCTTATAATAAATATTAAACTATTACTCTTTTTTTGAAGAAACAATCTTTAATGTCATTATTTTTATCACCACATTTAATGTTGTTGTATTCTCAATAAAAGAATTCAACTTTTTAGACTTTACTAGTTTAACATATTTTGTGTATAAAAGACAATTGTACCAACAATCAATAAAGTTAAGAGTTTCAATGTGAAAAGTAAGGAGTAATTAATGTATTCATTAATTCTATATTAAGGGATATATGTGAAAAATTTGTTTTAAAAATTAACTTAAATTAATTTTCTTAAATTATGTGCCAAAAGAAATCAGCCTATAACTATGGGACGGAGGGAGTAATGCACACGTTACAATTGTGTACTTCGTAAATTATACTGAAAATATCATTTCCAACTGAAGGTATTACAACACAACTATATCATGCACGTGTTAGATTAATTTTCAGTGTTAAAAATATTATCTTCGTTGATTAATTACATATTACTACTACTACTTACTAACTTGACTTAAACATGTCCATCATTTTCAAAATTATTTCAGTTGCTCCATCACTTGGGGAATAAACCAGCTACAAGCATTGCCAACAATAGTGGGAACATGGTTGTTTGGAATCAGTTAAGAAAAGCCCCTTCAGGTCCGGATCCATTGCACCATAATGGTAGCGGTTCCAAGAAACCCCGGAATCTATGAATGCTAGCTCCAACCAAAATTAAACAAGCAGTTCCTCGATCCCCTCTTATAACTAAGTTACTATATGTTATTTTCCCTATTTCGTCATATTTTTCTTTTAACATTAATAGTTAGATATATATATATATATATATATATTGTTTGAATCTGCAGGAGAGGTGCACTTTTTGTTAAATTAATTTACTCTTGGATATGTAGTGTCACTTGTGCTTCGCTCATTTTGGTTAAAGAAAATGAAATGGGCTTGTTTGGTTAGAGGTTTAAATCTGTCTTGGTTTCAAATAGTAGTTGGCAGTACTACTGTGTTTTTAATTTTTAATTTTTTTGTATTGCATATATAGTTAGTTAATTGCATTTAAAAAATCTTCTTATTATTATTGTCATTATTATTATTTTAAAATAATAATAATAATAATTATTATTATTATTATTTATTATTATTTAAAAATTATTATTTTGAAATTATTATTATTATTTTGAAGTTATTATTATTATTTTGAAATTATAATAATTATTATTCTTAATATTATTATTATTACTATTATTATTAATATTTTTATTATTATTATTATTTAAAATTATTATTATTATTATTGTTACTATTTAAAATTATTATTATTATTATTATTTTGAAACAACTAAATCTATGCAGGAACAATTAGCATGATTATTTATATAAAAATATTTTTATAATTTTTTACAATTTTAAAATTTAAAATTATTATTTTATTATATTTATTTTATTAGTATTTTATTATTATTATTATTAAATTATTATTATTTTTATTATTTGTTTTGGAATTATTCAACTCAACTACTAATAGTTTTGGAATTATGGTTATTATTATTACACATACATGATGCCACTTAATCTGCCTCCTTGCATTTCTTCCCTCCACGTCCAGAAAAATAATCGAATTAATATCTGCATATCAACATTCCGTTTCGTTTTTTTCTATTTAAAATTCATTTGATAATTATTTTAGAGTATAGTTACGCGATTGTAACAAAAAAAATTCGGTAACCATAATGAAAATCGGACCTCAATACAGTGACAAAAAATGTATTATCTCGTTTATATCAGTATCCAAAATTAATGGAAGCTATAACATATATAATAAATTTGATTTCTTCCAGTAATTTGACTAACTATTTTTCCTTTTCCACCTAAAATATCTTTTGAAAATATTATATATTTACTAATTATCATCCAAAAAAAATTTTGAAGTTCAAAATTTCAAAGAGAAGAACATCATTTCATTAACCAAACAAACCCTAATTAGTTCTCACATCTTAATTGTCAGACAATAAATGACAGTAAAGTAACACTACAATTAAGTATAGAGAATTAGAGGGTCACAGTACTTCTGAAATGAACCCCAACAATCAGCGTAGTGCTCAAGATTGTCTTGGAATGAATCGTAGACCTGGACATCTTAAGATCGTCTATCACTAACAATTAATAATTGTGAACAAATGGGGTTAGAGACTGCCTTACGTAAATAGGTTACCAAATCCGCACCGGACCGAGTTGGGGAGATTAGTCGGCTTGCAAGTCAGATACTTCACATTATCAAAAAAAAAAAAACTTCCGAAATGACTTCTTGTGGTTAGTACTACTGGTACGTGTTATGAAAATTTGATGTCGGGTGGGATAACGATTATCCTGCGGGCTGGTAAATAAATGAATTCACAAATAAAGGAACAATAGATTCACCAAAGGAACACAGAGAAACTCTCTCTAATGTGTAAATTTATATTTATCAAAATCAAAGTCTCCCTTTTCAACCCACAAGCCGGGTTTATATATAGCTAACAAAACTTTATCCCCAAGTCACTCTAGAATATTCCTAGAGATATGAAAATTAAAAATAAAAATAAAAATCCTCTTAGAGATGTGAAAAAGATTCTAACAAACTTCCTAGCAAACTTCCTAAAAATACAGAAATAAAATCTTTAACAAATAACAACTTATTATAAAAGATTTACTAACTAATAAAATACTATTACTATAAAGAACTAAATAATAATAGTAATAAAGTTCATCGACTTCCGAAGGGGTTAAATGCAAAGTCGACCACTGAATTTTTTTGATATTTGGGTATTGAGCCCCTTTCTTTCGGTCAACGCAAACTGAGCCCATTTCTAATAAAAAATTTGGACTTTGAACCCCAAGACGCCACATGAGCATTGACCTGCTGACGCGGCACACGTGGCGCCTACGTGGCACATCTGACGTGGTATATATTTTATATTTTAATTTTACATGTGAGCATTGCAGACGTGGCTTCTTTTGATTTTTTTCAAAAAACTTGCCTTTGCCCAGATTTTAACTCCCAACCTCACATTTGAAACTTTAATCATATGACCGTTGGAGCAATACATGTCAATTGTTAATTTTTTGCAAGAATTAATATTTATATCAAAACATGAGATTTCTCCCATATATTCCTTTCTTCTCCTTCACTACATACCATTAATAATAAGCTTATTAATATTTATATTTGTAGTACACAATAATAATAATAATAATAACAACAACAATAACACAATAATAATAATAATAATAATAATAATAATAATAATAATAATAATAATAATAATAATAATAATAATAATAATAATAATTAATTCTTATTATTGTATATTATTATTATTAATATTATAATTGTAATATCATTATCATATTATTATTATATATTATTATTGTTATTGTTATTATTATTATTATTATTATTATTATTATTATTATTATTATTATTATTATTATTATCATTATTATTATTATTACTAGTACTATTATTATTGTTGTTATTATTATTAGTACTACAAATATAAATATTAACAGTTATTCATAATGGTATGTAGTGAAGGAGAAGAAAGGAATATATGGGAGAAATCTCATGTTTTGATATAAATCTTAATTCTTGCCAGATATTAACAATTGACATGTGTTACTCCAACGGTTATAATACTAAAATTCCAAATGTGAGGTTGCGAGTTCAAATCCGGGCAAAGATAATTTTTTTGGAAAAAATTCAAAAGAAGCCACGTCAGCAATGCTCACATGTAAAATTAAATATAAAATACCACGTTAGATCTGTCATGTAGGCACCATGTGTGCCACGTCAGCAGGTCAACACACATGTGGCGCCTGGGGGTTCAAAGTCCAAATTTTTGAATAGAAAGGGGCTTAGTTTGCGTTGACCGGAAGAAAGGGGCTCAATACCCAAATATCAAAAAAGTTCAGTGGTCGACTTTGTATTTAACCCATTTTCGAAGTCAAGACGCCTCTTCGGAAGAAGTTTGCCACAGCCGAAGTCATGATGCCATCCGAAATCGAAGTCATGACGCCATCCGAAGCCGAACTCCGACCTCGATGACACGAATCGAACGCTTGACCCCGAAGTCAACTGATATCGTTGCACTGATCCCTTAGCTTTTGGTCCTTTAGCATCGTCATCGTACTATCCGACCATTCAGGATCTTTGTGACGCCCTCAAAATTAGGTATACATCACCTATTCTGAGTCGCCAAATACATGGTACAAAATACAAATACAAACTTAACTATACAGCTGTCATGTAAAATATGACAAAACATAAACTAAGATTTTAAACAAGAATACTGCCTTCTAGACAATATCCATTCTCAATGGAGTCCTCATAGACACTATACAAACTCAAATTCAGTCCTCGTTACATTTATTGTCATACTATTTAACAGAATAGTGAGGACTACTAATGCTATCATCTGGACCGTCACTCCGTTCCCGACTCGTCCCAGCCTATATTCTCATTTCCTGAAGAGAACAATGAAAGAAAGGGTGAGCTCAACTATCCCAGTAAGAAGTATTATGACTAAGATAATGCAGAATAAATTATCAATAGTCTTCAATAATGTTAAACTGATAAAATACAATAGACATCAAGTTTAACTGTAGCGGAATAAGCAATTCATAAGAAGAGTCAAGTAAAGAATAAAATTTACTATCTTCTATGATTTAAAATGTTTTCATCAATTCTTATCGCTGAGACTCAGCTTAATAAATAAACCGCATCATCAAATCATCCCTGCACTACGGGCCAAGGATATTAATTAAATCATCAATGGTCTTGACTATACCGAATAATCCCTGGTCATAATCATACTAAGTCCATCTCTGCACGTAAGCCAAAGATATACAACAATAAAATCAATAATCAACAATCCATCTTTGCACGTAAGCCAAAGATATACAATTCAATAATCAACAGTCCATCTTCGCACGTAAGCCAAAGATAACTTTCATCACCATATAAGCATGAGGATGATGACAATGATATAGGCATTAATCAAACTAAAACAAGGATAAATATTAAAGACTTTAATTTTATCCAAATATTATCCATCACTTAAATAACTCATAATCTAATATTGTTAATATTGTAACAATATTTTAATCACCTCTTAAACTTATAAATAATTTATTTCAATTATTTACACTTTATCAAATAATGCATTTAATCATTCAAAAATGCCATACTCATAAGATTTCATCACCAATGATCAAGTCCCTTATCAACAATCTACATATACCTTATATAGGATTTCCAAGCCATAAAATCCTATTTTCCAACTTTGTTACTTCACATAACATATTTAACTCATATGTTCGTAACTAAAATATTTTCATGAAAAATACCAAATCAGTCCCAAAAATATTTATTTTCTGGGATTTAGCATAATATAGTCCCATAATGAACATATATTTTTCTCGGAATTTTTAAAATTCATTTACTATTTTTCAAAAATTAATTTCTAATTAATTCCGTAAGAAATTAGCTATCTCAAGGTTAACTCCAAAAATTTCATGGTAAAGCGTAACATGGGCAGTAGTTTTTTCAAAATTGGCAGCTTTTGTCTCCTTTGCTAAAATCAGTCCACACAAAAATTTACAATACCTTTTCTAGTGATTCCACTTGGATAAGCTACAAAACTCATAGATCTAACTCCAGGACTTGACCACACTCAAAAATTCAAAATATAACAGGAGATATGGTCAATTGAATTTCGTGTTCCATTTTTACCAAAATCTAATTTTCAACCCTTTGTGATTTCTTAGAAACTTTCATGTTTTCACATAATAACCAATATAACTTATCATGACAATGACATAATAATTCAAAAAAACAAGTTCACGAATTAATTTAACTAGGAACCAATAACGTCCAAATTGTCAACATGATACTTCTTTGTAGAGTAAAATTTAAGAATGCTCGAAGAATATTTCCATGAAAAAGATCTTGGATGAAGCGCAAATAGTAAGGATATTCCACTAATTTCATGGAGTATAGAAATTCAAAGCTTTAACCAACTGAGTATAAGAAAATATATGAAACTGCAAATGGATTTTCGTCCGCCATGCGATAATCCACTTAGACAGATCATTTCCATAATTTAATAAGAATGAATACGGAGGATCATTCACCATGCATGTGGAAAATCCACATAGACAGGTTGTGACGCCCCCAAAATAGGTATACATCACCTATTCTGAGTCGCCAAATACATGGTACAAAATACAAATACAATCTTTAAAATATAACAAGAGAGCTGTGAGTTTTAATACAAATACTGTCTTCTAGACAATTCCACTCTCAGAATAAGTCCTCATTACATTTATTGTCACACTATTTAACAGATTAGTGAGGACTACTAATACACCATCTAGGACCATCACTCCGTTCCCCAGGCTAAATCCCATTCACGTTCTCATTTCACAGAGAGAACAATGAAAGAAAGGTGAGCTCAACTAGCCCAATGAAAAATATTATGACTAAGATAATGCGAGAATAAATTATCGTTAGCCTTCAATAAGTTAAACGATAAAATACAATAGACATCAAGTTTAATCTGCGGTGAACAAGCAATCCATTAAAAGAGTCAAGTAGAGAATAGAATCTACTATATTTTATGATTTAAAAGTTTTTCATCACTTTTATCGAGACTCACTTCAAAAAATAATCCACATCATTAAATCATCCCCGCACTACTGGCCAAGGATATTCTTTAGTATCACGACCACGAATCATCCATGCGCTTCGGCCAAAGATAATCGTGTTTTCATCAATCAGTCTGATCATGCCATAAAAAATTCATCTTTGCTCCCTCGGTCAAGAGAATCCATTGCCATAATCATACCAAAAATCGCCCATCAATGCACTACGGCCAACGAGGACTTTTACCACATCATTTGTAACATTACTACCATGATTATACCGAATAATTCCTCAGCCATAATCATACCAAGTCCATCTATGCACTCTCAGACACGTATGACTTTCAACATAATATAAACATGAGGATGATGACAATGATATAAGAATTCAATAAAACAAGTTCACAAATTAATTTGTCCAAGAACCAATAATGTCCAAATTGTCAACATGATACTGCTTTGTAAAGTAGAATTCAAGAATGCTCAGAAGAATATTTTCATGAAAAGATACTGGATGAAGCGCAAATATCAAGGATATTCCACTAATTTCATGGAGTATAGAAGTCAAAACTTTAATTAACTGAGTATAATAAAGAATGGAATAACAAAAGAAATCACCATGCATGTGGTACTTCGCATAGACAGGTTATTCCATCAGAATAATAATTACGGAACCAGTCGTGCAAAATTGCATGCAAGCGGGATGTTCTAACAGAATAATAAAGAATGAAATAACAATGAAATCACCATGCATGCGATGCGTCAGCATGTAGCGAGTTATTCCAATGTAATAATAAATAATCGGAACCAGTCCGTGTAAAAACACATGATGAGATATTCCAACGTAATAATAATAAAGACGGAATCAGTCCGATGTAAAACACACGCATGATATTCCAATGTAATAATAAGAAAAAAGATTTTAACCGGTCCTAGGTGTAAACACACAGACAGGATGTTCCAATGAATAATAAAGACAGAGTAATAGAAGAATGTCACTAAGTATAGGGTAGCTTGGCGTATCTGAGTTATTCCAACGAATAATAAGGAATGGAATAACGAAGTTCTCTTCATGAATACAAAGAATAATAATCCCTTACTATGACAACAAATAATATCCCTTACGAGTATTGAAAGAAAATAATTCTCTTAATGAATACGAAAGAAATAATACCCCTTACGGTATAACAAATAATATCCCTTATCGTAAAAGAAACTTGATATCTTGAGTAGAAGTAGTAGAATACTCTTCTTCTTTCTCTATAATTTCTCTCTAGAATTTCAAAGAATTAAATAAGAAAATAATGAATGAATGAGCTTCATTGATAGAAAAATGGACTGCATAGTAACCAATCCATGAATGGTCCAGATCGATTTACTTTAATCCGACGGTCCATATTTAAAGCAAAATCTTTTAAATAAAATATAATATATTCTATTTATAATCTAATAAAACGAATAATTTTATAAAAGATTTTACTATGCAAATACTATGCAGGCACTATGCATAATAAAATATAATATATTATAATTATTTTCTAATAAAACAGATAACTTTATAAAAGTATTTTGTTTTATATAAAAAGATTTTACTATAAGCCTAATAAAACGAATAATTTATAAAAGTATTCTATTTTATATAAAAAGCTTTTCTGTTTTATTACACTAATAATACTAATAAAACAAAACTTATATATATAATATAAGAATCGACAATAATTGAATCAAATAACGTGAGATACTATGCAGCAACTATTATAGCAATACTTGAACAAAACTGAGTGTTTTTTCACGTAAGCATCAATAATCAATACCGTGTGCTACTATGCAACCACGCGTATTACTGTACTTTTACTACTAAGTAGTTCAACAGTATCAACGGTAAAACTTCCGCCGTTATTTTTAATAAAATATTTTTTTCGTTTTCTCAATCCGACAATAATTTCATTGTGGGGTCCACCAATGATTGCGCCGTTGTACGAATATTAGATGAAGCACCAATGATTGCGACAATAATTTGTTCAAATTTACTATTCACGAGTTACTTATTCATGAGTTACTATTCACGAGTTATTATTCACGAAGTCTTATTCACGGAAGCGTGAAGATATTTTTTTGGGAAATTTCTATCTTTTGGTGTGAGTTACTATTCACGATATCGACACTATTCACCAAAAATAAAATTTCTTCTTTTGTCCAAAATATCTATTCGGATACTAGCTTTGATTGTATCCATGTTTTGATCATTCTTGAATTTTACACCAACGTGATTATTTTTGAGGTATTTTTGAACATGGATAAAACAAAAGTACTAATCCTTAATCCTTAATCCTTGTCATTTTGTTTCATTAGGATTCGCTTTTTTAAAAATATTTTCATCATCCTCGGTCTTAAATGATGATATTATTGAATATCTTTGGCTGTAGTGCAGATGAATAATTTCTGAAGAATATCTTTGGTAGTAGTGCAAAGATGAACAGTGTTTAGATGAACACGAACTAATCGATGAATATCTTTGGCTCAGTAGTGCAAAGATGAATATTTGATTCGGATGTATATTGATTGATGTTACAGGGATAAAAGATAGACGATGAACTTTTAAATTCATACATAGAAGATAGTAGTTTGCATTCTCTACTTAACTCTTCTAATGAATTATTATTTCTGCTGCGAATATTGATTTAAAATTTGTTGTCTATTGTATTTTATCAGATTTTTCCTTGTTGAAGACTAACGGTAATTTGTTGTATATTATCTTAGTCATAATATTTTTACTGGGCTAGTTGAGCTCACCCTTTTCCTTGTTGTTCCATTTTTCTTCTCAGGAGGCGAGAATGTAGCGAGTACTAGTCGGGGTATGGAATGAAGGTTCTGGGAATAACCTGTTTGTGCTGTCTATCGCATGCCTGGTGAATTCTTCTGTTATTCCATTCTTTATTATTCTGTTGGAATAACCTGTCTATGTGGATTACCGCATGCATGGTGAATGATCCTTCGTATTTATTCCTTATTAAATTATGGAAATGGTCTCATTTATTATGGATTACCGCATTGCGTAAAAATCCATTTGCGCTTTCATATATTCTATTATACTCGGTTGGTTAAAGTTTTGGCTTCTATACTCCATGAAATTAGTAGAATATCCTGGATATTTACGCTTCATCCAAAGATATCTTTTCACTAAATATTCTTCCGAGCATTCTTGAATTTTACTCCACAAAGCAAGATCATGTTGACAATTTGACGTAATTGATTTCGTGGATAAATTAACTTATAAATCTTTAAAATTTATTCTTGAACTTGTTTTATTGAATTATTATGTCATTGTCATCATCCTCATGTTTATATTGTGATGAAAAGTCATCTTTGGATTACGTGCGTAGATGGACTTGGTATGATTATGTCCAGGATAATTCGTATAATCATGACACTGTAATGTTATAAATGATGTGGTAAAAGTCCTCGGTGGCACATAGTGCATTGATGGATGCGCTTTTGGTATGATTATGACTGAGGATTATTCGTGATAGTCATGACCATTGATGATTTAATGAATATCCTTGGCCAGTAGTGCGAGGATGACTCGATGATGTGGTTTATTTATTGTCGAGTCTCGCCGATAAAAATTGATGAAAACATTTTAAATCATAGAAGATAATAGATATTACGCTTCACTTGACTCTTCTAATGGATTGCTTATTCAATTCAGCAGCTTAAACTTGATGTCTATTGTATTTTATCGCTTTAACATTGTTGAAGGCCAAAGATAATTTATCCCGCATTATCTTAGTCATAATATTTCTTCTTGGGCTAGTTGAGCTCACCCTTTTGCTTTAATTGTTCTCTTCAGAAATGAGAACGTGGCCGGACTAGTCGGGGAAGGGAGTGATGGTCCCGAGATGGTGTTATAGTAGTCCTCACTATTCTATAAAATAGTGTGACAATAAATGTTATGAGGACTCTATTTGAGAGTGGATATTGCTCTGAAGACAATATTCCGATTTAAACTCTCAAACTATGTTTTGTCGTATATTACACGACGTTTGTATAATTAAGTTTGTATTTGTATTCTGTACCATGTATTTGGTGACTCAAGATGGGTGATGTATAACTATGTTGGGGGCGTCACAGTTGGTATCAAAGCTTAGGGATATAATCCCTGGCTGAGATGTGAGACAAGAACTAGGAGGGGAGAGACGGGGAATTCCTTCGCTAGTATAACTTACCTATGTTTATTTGGTATTTAATTGGTCGGTCAGAGTATAGGGATAATATGTGATATGATAATTAACCCTTGTTTTGTGGCAGTATTTGAAAATGGCATCCGAAAATGTTGAGATAAGGATTGAAGCACATGAGACCATTGAGTCACCACAGATTAATACCCAAGATAATGTGCAATAGGAAGAAAATAATCCTTAGGTAAACAACAACGATCAAATGATGAACGATGGGATCAGAGGTTTTATGCAATTCATGCAACATCAGGTGAAGGCGGCTCCTGTCCAAAATGCAGGTGGGACCACCGGAGTTTTTTGGAGAGCCAAAACTACTTAAGGTAGAGACGTGGATAAAGTAGATCAACAAGATATTTGATGTCTTGGGATGCTCCGAGGAGCAAAAGGTTCCCATTGCCACCTTCATGTTGCGAGCAGAGGCGATTCTTCGGTGGAAATCAGAAGCATACTCGACTGCCTTGATGAAGATGTCTTGGGAGAAGTTCCAAGAACTGCTCAACGACAAGTACTTTCCTCGAAAGTATTCATCACATAAAGAAGGTAGAGTTCATCAAGCTTCGAGCAAAATAATATGATCGTGGCACAAAGACGAAGCTAAGTTTGTCGAGTTGTCTAGGGTTTACGTCCCCACTTGATTGATAATGAGGAGAGAATGACCACGGATGTTTCTAAGAGGTTTGAAACCAGATACGCGTGATACCTTATCTCTCATAACCGTGTTTGTATTCGGATGTTCCGAATAGGGCTCGATTATTGAGCACGATAATGAGTCAACCCAACCAAGAGAGAGCGGTAACGTGAAGTCGATAATACCAAAGTGGTAGCGATCATCAAAGCGGTGAAAACAAACGTGGAGGAATCAAAGACGCCAAAATGGTAATCACTTTAGTGGTAATCATGGCCATGACAATAAGAGTGGACATTTCGTGAAGAAGAGATTCAATAATGATGGAAAGACGTCAAAGACCAAAGACATGTTGTTAAGGAAGGAGAACGACCACCGGTCGTATGTTACAAATGTGGAGGGAAGGACATATAAGTCCAAACTACGATGCACCCAAAGCATGTTACAATTGTGGAAAAGAAGGTCACCTAGCCTAATTTTTCCTGCACCAAAGTCAAGTTCAATTTGGGATGGAGGCATCAAAGGTGTCCCGTATAAGACAAAACCAATGAGTTCAAGGAGGCGTTTGTCATTATAACCTCCAAAAAGCGAGAATCCAAACGAGGTGATCACGGGTGAGCTAATCATAAAATCTAGTGATGTTTATACTTTATTTGATCTGGGCTTCTACCCATTCTTTCATTTCTCCTACTTGCGCTCAACGTTTAAATTTGACTATAAAACAAAATTTTATAAAAATATTATGTTTTATATAAAAAAATTTACTATGCAAAAACTATCGCAGTCTTATGCATAATAAAATATAATATATTCTAATTATTGTCTTATAAAATAAATAACTTTATAAAAATATTATGTTTTATATAAAAAGATTTTACTATGCAAAACACTACGCATAATAGAATATAATATATTCTAATTATTGTCTAATAAAACAAATAACTTTATAAAAGTATTACATTTTATATAAAATGTTTTTCTGCTTTTATTACATTAATAATACTAATAAAACAAAATTTATATATATATATATATAAACTTCCGTGACTTCATAAAAGACACCTCAATATATCTAACAACATTTATCATTATTATTATAATTCACAATATTAATCGATCAATTAGTTACCGGAAAGAGGGGCTTTCAAAGAAGAGATTTCTCCTGACCTAGGCACGCAATTGGGTGACCAAACCTCTCCTTGGCGTAACTTGAACATCGTTAATATTGCAAATAATAATATTAATAACTCTGTCATCTCAATTATTGATTTAATAATATATAAAATATCGACAATAATTGAATCAAATAACGTGAGATACTTATGCAACAATTATCAAGCAATAATTGAACAAAAAGCGGTGACTTCTCACGTAAGCATCAATAATCAATACCGCGGTGTCTACTTATGCAACCAATGCCAGTATTCTTTATACTTTTTACTACTGAGTAGTTCAATGGTTTTAATCTTAAAACTTCCGCCAGTTATTTTCATAAAAATATTTTTTGTCGTTTTCTCAATCCGACAATAATTCCGTTAGGGTCCACCAATGTTTGTGCCATCGCACGAAATATTCCCCGTTAAAACAAATATTCCCCACCAATCGAATATTATATAACAATTCATGCTTTTTAAAATTTATAAATATTACCTACAACTATAACATTATATCAAATTCATTTCATAATATTTTAAAATGATATTTATAGAAAAATCATCTTTATATATATATATATATATATATATATATATATTGTTTGAATCTGCAGGAGAGGTGCACTTTTTGTTAAATTAATTTACTCTTGGATATGTAGTGTCACTTGTGCTTCGCTCATTTTGGTTAAAGAAAATGAAATGGGCTTGTTTGGTTAGAGGTTTAAATCTGTCTTGGTTTCAAATAGTAGTTGGCAGTACTACTGTGTTTTTAATTTTAATTTTTTGTATTGCATATATAGTTAGTTAATTGCATTTAAAAATCTTCTTATTATTATTGTCATTATTATTATTTTAAAATAATAATAATAATAATAATTATTATTATTATGAATATTATTTAAAATTATTATTATTATTTTGAAGTTATTATTATTATTTTGAAATTATAATAATTATTATTCTTAATATTATTATTATTACTATTATTATTATTATTAATATTTTATATTATTATTATTATTATTTAAAAATTATTATTATTATTATTGTTACTATTTAAAATTATTATTATTATTATTATTTTGAAACAACTAAATCTATGCAGGAACAATTAGCATGATTATTTATATAAAAATATTTTTATAATTTTTTTACAATTTTAAAATTTAAAATTATTATTTTTATTATATTTATTTTTATTAGTATTTTATTATTATTATTATTAAATTATTATTATTTTTATTATTTGTTTTGGAATTATTCAACTCAACTACTAATAGTTTTGGAATTATGGTTATTATTATTACACATACATGATGCCACTTAATCTGCCTCCTTGCATTTCTTCCCTCACGTCGTCGTGAAAAATAATCGAATCATACGCACAAATAACATTCCGCTTCGTTTTTTCTGATTTAAAATTCATTTGATAATTATTTTAGAGTATAGTTACGCGATTGTAACAAAAAAAATTCTAAGAACTATAATGAAAATCGGACCTCAATACAAATGACAAAAATGTATTATCTCGTTTATATCAGTATCCAAAATTAATGGAAGCTATAACATATATAATAAATTTGATTTCTTCCAGTAATTTGACTAACTATTTTTCCTTTTCCACCTAAAATATCTTTTGAAAATACTATATATTTACTAATTATCATCCAAAAAATTTTGAAGTTCAAAATTTCAAAGAGAAGAACATCATTTCATTAACCAAACAAACCCTAATTAGTTCTCACATCTTAATTGTCAGACAATAAATGACAGTAAAGTAACACTACAATTAAGTATAGAGAATTAGAGGGTCACAGTACTTCTGAAATGAACCCCAACAATCAGCGTAGTGCTCAAGATTGTCTTGGAATGAATCGTAGACTGGACATCTTAAGATCGCTCATCACTAACAATTAATAATTGTGAACAAATGGGGTTAGAGACTGCCTTACGTAAATAGGTTACCAAATCCGACTTGGACCGAGTTGGGGAGATTAGTCGGCTTGCAAGTCAGATACTCCACATTATCAAAAAAAAAAAAAACTTCCGAAATGACTTCTTGTGGTTAGTACTACTGGTACGTGTTATGAAAATTTGATGCCGGGTGGGATAACGATTATCCTCATGAGTGGTAAATAAATGAATTCACAAATAAAGGAACAATAGATTCACCAAAGGAACACAGAGAAACTCTCTCTAATGTGTAAATTTATATTTATCAAAATCAAAGTCTCCTTTTCAACCCACAAGCCAGGGTTATATATAGCTAACAAAACTTTATCCCAAGTCACTCTAGAATATTCCTAGAGATATGAAAATTAAAATAAAAATAAAAATCCTCTTAGGGATGTGAAAAGATTCTAACAAACTTCCTAGCAAACTTCCTAAAATACGTAAATAAAATCTTTAACAAATAACAACTTATTATAAAAGATTTACTAACTAATAAAATACTATTACTATAAAGAACTAAATAATAATAGTAATAAAGTCCATCGACTTCAGGAAGGGTTAAATGCAAAATCGACCATCGAATTTTTGATATTTGGGTATTGAGCCCTTTTCTTTTTCGGTCAATCCCAGCCCATTTCTAATAAAAAATTTGGACTTTGAACTCCAAGACGCCACATGAGCATTGACCTGCTGACGCGGCACACGTGGCGCCTACGTGGCACATCTGACGTGGTATATATTTTATATTTTAATTTTACATGTGAGCATTGCACGCGTGGCTTCTTTTGATTTTTCAAAAACTTGCCTTTGCCCAGATTTTAACTCCCAACCTCACATTTGAAACTTTAATCATATGACCGTTGGAGCAATACATGTCAATTGTTAATTTTTTGCAAGAATTAATATTTATATCAAAACATGAGATTTCTCCCATATATTCATTTCTTCTCCTTCACTACATACCATTAATAATAGCATTAATATTTATATTTGTAGTACTACTAATAATAATAATAATAATAATAACAATAACAATAATAATAATAATAATAATAATAATAATAATAATAATAATAATAATAATAATAATAATAATAATAATAATAATAATAATAATAATAATATAATAACAATAATAATAATAATAATAATAATAATAATATTATTAATAATATTTATTATTATTATTATATTATTATTATTATTATTATTATTATTATTATTATTATTATTATTATTATTATTATTATTATTATTATTATTATTATTATTATTATTATTATTATTATTATTATTATTATTATTATTATTATTATTATTATTATTATTACTATTATTATTATTGTTATTATTATTAGTACTACAAATATAAATATTAATGCTTATTCATAATGGTAATGTAGTGAAGGAGAAGAAAGGAATATATGGAGAAATCTAATGCTTTTGATATAAATCTTAATTCTCGCCAGATATTAACAATCGACATGTGTTACTCCAATGGTTATAATACTAAAATTCCAAATGTGAGGTCATGAAGTTCAAATCCGCAAAGATAATTTTTTTTGGAAAAATTCAAAAAAGCCAAAGAATGCTCACATGTAAAATTAAATATAAAATACCACGTTAGATCTCACATGTAGCACCATATGTTAACGTCAACAGTCAACACACATGTGGCGCTACTGAAGTTCAAAGTCCAAATTTTTGAATGAAAGGGCTTAGTTTATATTGACCCAAGAAAAAGGGCTCAATACCCAAATATCAAAAAGTTCAAAGGGTCGACTTTCAGATTTAACCCATTTTCAAGTCAAGACGCCTCTTCGGAAGAAGTTTGCCACAGCCGAAGTCATGATGCCATCCGAAATCGAAGTCATGACGCCATCCGAAGCCGAACTCCGACCTCGACGACACGAATCGAACGCTTGACCCCGAAGTCAACTGATATCGTTAGACCGATCCCTTAGCTTTTGGTCCTTTAGCATCGTCATCGTACTATCCGACCATTCAGGATCTTTGTGACGCCCTCAAAATTAGGTATACATCACCTATTCTGAGTCGCCAAATACATGGTACAAAATACAAATACAAACTTAACTATCTATACAAATTGCCATGTAAAATATGACAAAACATAAACTAAGATTTTTAAACAAGAATATCGCCTTCTGATAATATCCATTCTCAATGGAGTCCTCATAGACACTATACAAACTCAAATTCAGGTCCTCGTTACATTTATTGTCATACTTATTTAACGTAATAGTGAGGACTACTAATGCTTATCATCCGGACCGTCACCCGCTCCCGACTAAATCCCAAATTTATATTCTCATTTCAAGAAAGAGAACAATGAAAGAAAGGTGAGCTCAACTATCCCAAAGAAAAGTATTATGACTAAGATAATGCGAGAATAAATTATCAATAGTCTTCAATAATGTTAAACTGATAAAATACAATAGACATCAAGTTTAACTGTAGCGGAATAAGCAATTCATAAGAAGAGTCAAGTAAAGAATAAAATTTACTATCTTCTATGATTTAAAATGTTTTCATCAATTCTTATCGCTGAGACTCAGCTTAATAAATAAACCGCATCATCAAATCATCCCTGCACTACGGGCCAAGGATATTAATTAAATCATCAATGGTCTTGACTATACCGAATAATCCCTGGTCATAATCATACTAAGTCCATCTCTGCACGTAAGCCAAAGATATACAACAATAAAATCAATAATCAACAATCCATCTTTTACGTAAGCCAAAGATATACAATTCAATAATCAACAGTCCATCTTCGCATCGTAAGCGAAAGATAACTTTCATCACCATATAAGCATGAGGATGATGACAATGATATATGGCATTAATCAAATCTAAAACAAGGATAAATATTAAAGACTTTAATTTTATCCAAATATTATCCATCACTTAAATAACTCATAATCTAATATTGTTAATATTGTAACAATATTTTAATCACCTCTTAAACTTATAAATAATTTATTTCAATTATTTACACTTTATCAAATAATGCATTTAATCATTCAAAATGCCATACTCATAAGATTTCATCACCAATGATCAAGTCCCTTATCAACAATCTACATATACCTTATATAGGATTTCCAAGCCATAAAATCCTATTTTCCAACTTTGTTACTTCACATAACATATTTAACTCATATGTTCAGTAATTAAAATATTTTTATGAAAAATACCAAATCACCCCAAAATATTAATTTTCTGGATTTAGCATAATATAGTCCCATAATGAATATATATTTTCTCTAATTTTTAAAATTCATTTACTATTTTTCAAAAATTAATTTCTAATTAATTCCAGTAAAAATTAGCTATCTCAAGGTTAACTCAAAAATTCCCAAATCTTGGCGAGAATCTTACACATATTAACTTGAGCTTCCAGGTTTAAATTTCATGGTCATCGAGTTATAGAACTCCATTTATAGCATTTTTCATGGAAAAACCTAAATATTGAAATGGTCATAACTTACTCATTTAAGTCGGAATGAGCTTATTTTTTAGGCAGGAGGTACTTTATACCATATACTTTCATGTCCCAAAAGGCCAGAATTTTTCTCACAAATTAAGTGGTAAAAGCATTCCCTTTAAAACATGGGCGAGTTTTTTCAAAATTAGCATTTTTGTCTCCTTTGCTAAAATCAGTCCACACAAAATTTACAATACATTTTCTAGTGATTCCACTTGGATAAGCTACAAAACTCATAGATCTAACTCTAGGATTTGACCACACTCAAAAATTTGAAATATAACAGGAGATATGGTCAATTGAATTTCGTGTTCCATTTTTACCAAAATCTAATTTTCAACCCTTTGTGATTTCTTAGAAACTTTCATGTTTTCACATAATAACCAATATAACTTATCATGATAATGACATAATAATTCAAAAAAATAAGTTCACGAATTAATTTAACTAGGAACCAATAACGTCCAAATTGTCAACATGATACTTCTTTGTAGAGTAAAATTTAAGAATGCTCAGAAGAATATTTCCATGAAAAGATACTGGATGAAGCGCAAATAGCAAGGATATTCCACTAATTTCATGGAGTATAGAAGTCAAAGCTTTAACCAACTGAGTATAAGAAAATATATGAAACTGCAAATGGATTTTCGTCATTGCCGTAAACGCGATAATCCATTTAGATGATCATTTCCACAATTTAATAAGAATGAATACGGAGGATCATTCACCATGCATGTGGAAAATCCACATAGACAGGTTGTGACGCCCCCAAAATAGGTATACATCACCTATTCTGAGTCGCCAAATACACGGTACAAAATACAAATACAATCTTTAAAATATAACAAGAGAGTCATGAGTTTTAATACAAATCATCTTTCTGACAATTCCACTCTCGAATAAGTCCTCATTACATTTATTGTCACACTATTTAACAGATTAGTGAGGACTACTAATACACCATCTAGGACCATCACTCCGCTCCCCGACTAAGTCCCAAATACGCTCTCATTTTCTCGAAGAGAAACGAAGAAAGAAAGGGTGAGCTCAACTAGCCCAAGAAGAAATATTATGACTAAGATAATGCGAATAAATTATCGTTAGCCTTCAACAACAGTGTTAAACCCGATAAAATACAATAGACATCAAGTTTAACTCATGGTGAACAAGCAATCCATTAAAAGAGTCAAGTAGAGAATAGAATCTACTATATTTTATGATTTAAAAAGTTTTTCATCACTTTTATCGCTGAGACTCAGCTCAAAAAATAATCCACATCATTAAATCATCCCTGCACTACAGGCCAAGGATATTCTTTAGTATCACGACCACGAATTATCCATGCACTTCAGGCCAAAGATAATCGTGTTTTCATCAACGGTCCTGATCATGCCATAAAACAATTCATCTTTGCTCCCTTGGCCGAAGAGAATCCATTGCCATAATCATACCAAAAACTGTCCATCAATGCACTACGGGCCAATGAGGACTTTTACCACATCATTTGTAACATTATGGTCATGATTATACCGAATAATTCCTGGCCATAATCATACCAAGTCCATCTATGCACTACAGGCCACAGATGACTTTCAACATAATATAAACATGAGGATGATGACAATGATATAAAAATTCAATAAAACAAGTTCACAAATTAATTTGTCCAAGAACCAATAATGTCCAAATTGTCAACATGATACTGCTTTGTAGAGTAAAATTCAAGAATGCTCAGAAGAATATTTTCATGAAAAGATATCTTTGGATGAAGCGCTTGAAATATCAAGGATATTCCACTAATTTCATGGAGTATAAAAGTCAAAACTTTAATTAACTGGGTATAATAAAGAATGGAATAACAAAAGAAATCACCATGCATGCGGTTTCAGCCATGCATACGCAAGTTATTCCAATGTAATAATAATTACGGAACCAGTCGGGCAAAATTAAGACTTAAAGCGGGATGTTCTAACAGAATAATAAAGAATGAAATAACAATGTAAATCACCACGCATGCGATGCGTCAGCGTAGGCAGGTTATTCCAATGAATAATAATTAATCTAACCCAGTCCTGTAAAACACACGCATGTGGATATTCCAATGTAATAATAATAAAGATTTTAACCAGTCCGGTGTAAAACACACGCATGTGATATTCCAATGTAATAATAGTAAAGATTTTAACCAGTCCTTATGTAAACACACGAGGTGTGATGTTCCAATGTAATAATAAAGACATAATAATAGAATAATGTCACCAAGTATAGGTAGCTTGCAGATATCTGAGTTATTCCAATGAATAATAAGGAATGGAATAACAGAAGTTCTCTTCATGAATACAAAAGAATAATATCCCTTACGGTACAACAAATAATATCCCTTACGAGTATTGAAAGAAAATAATTCTCTTCATGAATACGAATGAAATAATACCCCTTACGAGTATAACAAATAATATCCCTTACTGTAAAAGAAACTTGATATCGGAGTAGTGAAGTAGTAGAATACTCTTCTTCTTTCTCTCTATAATTTCTCTCTCTAGAATTTCAGTGAATTCGTAAGAAAATAATGAAGGAATGAGCTTCTATTTATAGAAAAATGGACTGCATAGTAACCAATCCATGAATGGTCCAGATCGATTTACTTTAATCTGACGGTCCATATTTAAAGCAAAATCTTTTAAATAAAATATAATATATTCTATTTATAATCTAATAAAACGAATAACTTTATAAAAAGATTTTACTATGCAAATACTACTTATCTGAGCACTATCTGAACACTATGCATAATAAAATATAATATATTATAATTATTTTCTAATAAAATGAGATAACTTTATAAAAAGTATTTTGTTTTATATAAAAGATTTTTACTATAAGCCTAATAAAACGAATAATTTATAAAAGTATTCTATTTTATATAAAAAGCTTTTCCGCTTTTATTACACTAATAATACTAATAAAACAAAACTTATATATATAATATAAGAATCGATAATAATTGAATCAAATAACGTGAGATACTACGCAAAGAACTATTATAGCAATACTTGAACAAAACTGAGTGTTTTTCACGTAAAGATCAATAATCAATACCGTGTGCTACTTATGCAACCACCAGACATTATTGTACTTTTACTACTAAGTAGTTCAACAGTATCAACGGTAAAACTTCCGCCGTTATTTTAATAAAATATTTTTTTCGCTTTCTCGATCCGATAATAATTTCATTGTGGGGTCCACCAATGATTATTGTGATTGTCTGAATATTCCCTCGCTAAAACGAATATTCCCTGACCAATCAAATATAATATGACAACTTGCATACTTTATAAAATTTATAAATATTACCCACAACTATAACATTATATTAAATCCACATCATAATATTCAAAAAAATATTTCGAGAAATTTAAATCTTTATTTATAAAATCAGTGGTCTCACAATCTCCCCACCTTATGGAATTTCGCCCTTAAAATTTACGTGCGCACTGGTATCTTAGAATGGTGAGGATACCTTGACTTCACTTCAAATTCTAACTCTTGAGGTATAACCTTTGAGCGTTGAATACGATTATTCTTATCCAAGATTTTAACACGTATCTCCTCATACGTTAAATCATCCGCTATCTCGTCATATTCTAAATTAATAATGTGGTTCGGGTCGTCCACATATTTACGTAACATCGATCGTTAAAAAGCGTTATAAGCACGCCGACATACTTGGCGGTAAACGAGTCTATAAGCCACGCCCTACTCAATCGAGGAATTCAAATGGGCCAATTAAATAGGGTTGAGATTTCCTCTCTTCGTCGATTCTTGCTTCTAGAATAATGCCTCTTGAACCTTCTTCTTCACATTCATCACCTCGGTATGTAGCTTGAAGCAGCTTTAACTTTATCGATTAAAGTCGATTCTAATCGATATTCGTTATCTTCACGTGGGTCCCTAGAGTCTTTAACTCTATCCTCATCATTTATACGAAATGAGTCTTTGTGTTAACAACATCGCACTCGTAAATGCATACGATCTTCTACTCAACGCGTCACCTACCACGTTCGCTTTTCCACGATGGTATTGAATGGTACGATCGTAATCTTCAATAGCTCAAGCCAATGTCTTTGGCGCATGTTACGTTCATTTTGGGTGAAGAAATTATTTAAGGGTTTTAGAAATGGGGTTTTGTACTTGGGTCAATACAAAATTCGATTCCACGCTCTGCGTTAGGCTAAGAAGTCTTCAAGAATACGTCAGGAAATTTATTAACGATAAAAATATCATTCTAAACTGTGACCCTCATCCAAGACTTGGTTATCACGTCACATTGATACCTATCAACTTGCCACTGTCATTCACGACATTGTCTACAGAAAGTTTGGCTTTGGTGCATTCCACACAAGGAAGTCAACAATGAAAGGATCGGGCTGCTCTTTACTTATGGCTTAATATAACAATGATTGACTTTAGTGGTTTGATTGCTTGAATTCGCATAACAGGTTGGTTAGGAGTATGAAAGCTAACAACCTTACAAAAGCATGATGAGTAGTTAACCAATCGATTCCAAAAATCACATCAAAGGCAAGTATTTTCAAAGAGATAAGATCGACAGATAACGTGAAAGTGTCGATTTGAATCAACAAGATTTATAAACAGTGGAGGTAATAAAGGTTTCTCCTAACGAAGTTTCAACCAATAAGTCAAAGTCTAACTTTTCAGGAGTCAAATTTAAACGTTGCACACAACTAGGTGAAATACAAGAGTGAGTAGAACCGATATCTAACACGGTATAGACTTCGCAAGAGTTGATGATTAACTTACCCGTGATAATTTTATTTAGGTTCCTCGTCACGGGGAAAAAAACGCTCTCACTTAAACTACCGGCTTTGACTTGTCTGGGGCATCCTTTGGCATCACTATCCCAGCTGGACTTGACTTCACCATACGACAAAATCAAGCTAGGTGACCTTCTCTTCCGCAATTAAAACACGCTTTTGGATTCTGCAGATAGTTTGACGGATGTATCCCTCTTGTCCATTTGAAACATACTGATGGTGGTCGCTTCTTCTTCCTTTAAAGCGGGTTACGTGCCGACGCCTTCACGTCATTGTTAAACCTTCTCTTCTTGAAATGTCCATTCTTATTATTTTGGCCATGATTACCACCGAAGTGGTTACCATTTCTGGCATGTTGATTCCCTCCATGCTTATTGTCACCGCTTTGATGATCATTATCACCCAGATTATCATTTTGCCGCTCTCTTTTTTGGTTGGGTTGACTCATTATCGTGTGCTCCAATAATCGAGCCCTATTAACAACATCTGAATACAAACAAAGTTTATAAGAGATAAGATATTGACGTATCTCAAGTTTTAAACCTCTTAGAAATATTCGCGTCATTCTCTCCTCATTATCAACCAAATGGGAAGCAAAACGGGATAACTCGACAAACTTGGCTTCGTACTGCGACACGGTCATGTTGTTTTGCTCCAACTTAACAAACTCCATCTCCTTCATATGACGAATACTTTCGGGAAAGTACTTGTCATTGAACAACTCTTAGAACTTCTCCCAAGACATCTTGAGTGCATCAGGCTGGGTACGTTTTACAGATTCCCACCAGTAATCTGCCTCTTCACGCAACATAAAGGTGGCAAAGGGAACCTTTTGCTCCTCGGAGCATCCCAAGACATCAAATATCTTAGTCATCTGCTTTAACCACGTCTCCGCCTTAAGTGGTTCTGGCTTTCCCAAAAACTTCGGTGGTCCTAGCTCCTTGAATTGCTTAGCGGTGACCGATCGTGGGTTGCCATTATTTTTACCTGCATTATTAACAAGAGCCGCTCTTGCCTGATATTGCATGAATTCTAAAAAGCTCCTAAACGTCTCGTCGTTAAATCGATTGATCGATCGTTGTTGTTGTTTACAGGAGGATTATTGTCATCATGTTGCTCATTGTCCTGATTATTGATCTGTGGAGACTCAACGGTCTCTTGTGCTCCATTGCTATTCTCAACATTCTCGGATGTCATTTTCAAACACTGCCACAAAACAAGGATTAATTAACATATCACATATTATCCCTATACTCTGACCGACCAATTTAAATATCAAATAAACTTAGGTAGGTCATACTAGCGAAGGAATTCCTCGTCTCTCCCCTCCTAGTTCTTGTCTCAAATCTCAGCCAGGGATCATATCCCTAAGCTTTGATACCAACTGTGACGCCCCCAAAATAGGTATACATCACCTATTCTGAGTCGCCAAATATATGGTACAAAATATACATACAATCTTTAAAATACAACAAGAGAGCTGTGAGTTTTAAAGGAAGAATGAGCTTCTATTTATAGGAAAACATAGTTTCGATAATTGCACGTTTTAGGGCTCAGAACATTACAGTACAATACTTCTAACTTTTCTTTCATTTTTAATTTAGTCATCCAAGTATTATCAAACTTGCACAGCTCCCCTAATAGTAAATCATGTGAATCAATAGTAAATCATGTGACTCAATAGTTCTAAACATGTGAAAAAATTAATTACAGTATAGTACCTCCATCTATACCTCCATTTTTAACTTAGTCATGCAAGTATCATCAATCTTGCACCAACTCCCCTAATAGTATAAGAATGTGATTCAATAGTACACACATGTGAACAAATAGTTATAATCATGTGAAATAATAGCAATCAATTGCTCATTTATCCGGTTAAATACCCGATTGGTCAATATAACCTCCAGACATCAATTTTTATCGAAATAAATGTCGATTTTCACTAACACAAATAATTCCAACACAATGAAACTATTTTTATCAAAAATATAAATTTTGAAATTTTGAAGTTTGACTTTTCTCGAAAAAGTTAACTGTTGACTTTTTGACCAAATAGTAAAAATTGGAAATTTTTGTGTTTATAGTCTATTTTACTAATTTCATCGTTCCTTGACTCAAATATCACATCCGCGTCTCCAAATTCAACTCCGAAAGCACAACTTCAATTTTAATAACATTCATCATTAATATTATAACTCACAATATTTATCAACCAAAGTCGTTTCCGGAGAAGAGGAGGCTTTCCAATAAGGATTTCTCCCTATCAGCGCGCATGAATTAGTGACCAAACCTCTCCTTGATGTAACTTCTAGACATTGTAAATATTGCAATTTAATAATATGAATAACTTTGTCGTCTCAATTATTGATCTAATAATATATCATATTATGCAGATGATACTGTGACAATAATCGAATCAATAATATGAATGCAGCAATTACTGTAGCAATAATTGAGTATAACTGAGTGACTTCTTACGTAAGCATCAATAATCAATACCGTGTGCTACTATGCAACCACACGTATTACTGTACTTTTACTACCGGGTAGTTCAATAGTTTTAACGGTAAAACCTTCACGGTTATTTTCATAAATATTTTTGTCGTCTTCTAACTACTTAACGACAAGATTTCCGTTATTGGGGTCCACTAATGATTATCTTGCCGCATTTAATATTCTCCGACAAAAAGAATATTCTCCGACCAAACGAATATTTTATAACAACTTGCATATTTTGCAGAATTTATAAATAATACCCATAACTATAACATTATCTCAAATTCACACCATAATATTAAAAAAAAAATTTGAGAAAATTAAATCTTTATTCGTAAAATCTAGGGTCTCACAATCTCCTCTCCTTATGAAATTTCGCCTCGAAATTTACGTGCGATACACTGTATCTTTGAATGTATGAGGATACCTTGACTTCATTTCAGATTCTAATTCTTGAGGTATAACCTTTGAGTGTTGAATACGATCCTTCTTATTCAAGAGTTTAACACGTAATTCCTTATACGTTAAATCTTTCGCTATCTCGTTCGGTTGTAAATCAATAATGTGGTTCGGGTTGTCCACATATTTGCATAACATCGGTACGTGATAAACGTTATGAACACGCAATATATTTGGCGGTAAAACGAGTCTATAGGCCATAGTTCCTACTCGATCAAGGATTTCAAATGGGCCAATAAAATCGAGGGTTGAGATTTCCTCTCTTCGTCGATTCTTGCTTCTAGAATAACGCCCACTTGAACCTTCTTTTTCACATTCATCAGTTTCGAGTGCGTAGTTTGAGCGGCCTTTATCTTTATCGACTAGAGTCGATTCTACTCGTATATCTGATATCACCATGTGGGTCCCTAGAGTCTTGAACTCTATCTTCATCATTTGTAAGTTATACGAAATTGGGTCTTTGTGTTAACAACTTTGCACTCATAAACGCATACGATCTTCTACTCAACACATCAACTACTACGTTCGTTTTCCCACGATGGTATTAAATGGTATGATCATAATCTTCAACAGCTCGAGTCAACGTCTTTGGCGCATGATACGTTCATTTTGGTTGAAGAAATACTTGAGGGTTTTAGAAATGTGTTTTGTACTGGGGTCAATATAAAATTCAATTTCACGCTCTGAGGTAAGCCAAGAAGTCTTCAGAAATATGTCAAGAAATTTATTAACGATAGAAATATCATTTAAAAACTGTGACTCTCATCCAAGACTTGGATAACACATGTAATGAAGGTTTTTCCTAACGGAGTTTCAACCAATAAGTCAAAGTCTAACTTCTCCGGAGTCAAATTTAAACGATGAACGCAGGGAAGAGAGATAAAAGAATAGGTAGAACCGGTATCTAATAAGGTATAGACTTCGTAAAAATTTATAATCAACTAACCCGTGCTAACTTCGTTCGGGTTTCTCGCTTTGAAGTCACAAAAACGCTCTTCCCGAAACCACCGACCACCGACTTTGTTTTGTCTCACCTTCTTAGCTTGATCCGCCTTTTGTGCCAATTGCGGTCCAAATCGGATTTGACTTCACTATACAACAAAATTAATCGAGCTAAATGACCTTCTCTTCTTGAAATTTCAACTTCTATTATCTTGACCCCAACTTATTATTAATGAAATTTAATTTTCTCTGATTATTTTGAAATAGTAAGGGTAGTGGTTACCATTCTAATATTGCATATTTCAAAATATAATTTCCCAAATATTTATTGGTGGTCATCATTGTTCAGATGGCCGCCACCGATTGGATGACGATTATTGTTAGTTGTTAATTGAATGATAAACGCGTGAGTTATTACTGCGAAATTAAGACTATTGGAATATTCTGTGGTTAAAATACAAAGAATAATGCACGTGGTTGCACAAAGATGCATATTGTTGAATTATTGATCCTTACGTAAGAAGGCACTACTCAATAATTTTCACAAGTAGTTACCGTCAATATTTTATTTTATTGATTCAATTATTTTTATATTATTGTTGTCAATAATTGTCACCTTTTGGCAATGTCAGAAAGTTCTATCGAGGAGAGGTTTGTCACCTAATCAAGGCTACCAAGAAGAAGGAGAAATCTCTTATCGAAAAGTTCTTCCTGGGGAACTCTTATTATTTGTGAATAATTAATTATTGATTTATATGATAAGAAAATATTTATAAATGATGGATTTATTTGTTTTATGTGGTTATAATTGAATGATTTAATGTCGCAATTTTGTTCAATCAATATCCGATCCATAAGCAAATGAGCCATCAAAAGAAGTCAAGTCCGCTTCTTAAGGTAATAACATTTTCCCATATAAATGTAGGGGCTGGTTAGAATTGAAAATCACACCGTATTCTCTTTCTCTCTACAACATCTCAATATAAAAAAGTTTATGAGAAATGAGATATTGGCGTATATTCACGGTTATTATTCATGAGTTTCAAACCTCTTAGAAGATGTTTTTGTGGAATTTCAGTTATTCACGATACTCTTAGACTATTCACTTAATACTTAAGACTATTCAATTGAAAATTTTTCTTTCGCCTAAAATATCTAACTGCTAGCTTTGATTGTATCCATGCTTTTGATCATTCTTGAATTTTACACCACTATGATTATTTTTGAGGTATTTTTTTCGACGTGGATAAAACCAAAGTACCTAATCCTTAATCTCATCATCGAATCAAAATGGGATAAAATATTGATGATGGATCGTTAAATTATAGACATAGATTATTAGATTTCATTCTCGGATAACTCGTATTTTTTCATTTGTTCTATATTATCTTAGTCATAACATTCTTTATCTGGCTACTGAGCTCACCCTTTTCCTTTTTGTTCCATTTTTCTCTCGTGGACTTAGCCTCGTCTTTGCGATCAGATATTATTTTGCTCCATTGCTTATCTCAACATTTTTTTCGGATGCCATTTTTAAATCTTGAAACAAAACAAGGGTTAATTAACATATCACATATTATCCCTATACTCACGTGACCAATTAAATACCAAATAAACTTAGGTAGGTCATCTTAGCGAAGGAATTCCGTCTCGCCTCCCTCCTAGTTCTTGTCTCACATCTCAAATAGGGATCATATCCCTAAGCTTTGATACTAACCGCGACGCCCCCAAAATTAGGTATATCACATCACCTATTCTCGAGTCGCCAAATACATGGTACAAAATACAAATACAAACTTAACTATACAAATTGTCATATGTAAAATATGACAAAACATAAATGGAGAGTTTAAACAAGAATACTTGCCTTTCTAGACAATATCCATTCCCAATGGAGTCCTCATAGATAGTATAAGAAACTCAAATTCAGTCCTCGTTACATTTATTGTCATAATATTTAATGTAATATAGTGAGGACTACTAATGCTTTATCATCCGAACTGTCACTCCGTTCCCAGACTGGTCTCAAATATATTCTCATTTCACGAAGAGAAAGTTGAAAGAAAGGGTGAGCTCAACTAGCCCAAGAAGAAGTATTATGACTAAGATAATGCAGAATAAATTATCAATAGTCTTCAATAATGTTAAACTGATAAAATACAATAGACATCAAGTTTAACTGCAGCGGAATAAGCAAATTGTGAGACCACAAATTTTATAAATAAAGATTTAAATTTCTAGAAATATTTTTTTAATATTATGGTGTGTGTAAGACCCTAAATTATTAATAAATGAAATTTATTTTCCTCTATTTATTATTTTGAAATAATAAGGGTTGATTTGATTAATGTGGTTAGTTATGGGTAAAATGCGCAAATATTTTGAATAAGCAAGTGGTTATAAAATATTCATTATTGTCGGGGAATATTCGCACGACGGGCCAAGATTTTTTTGTGGGCCCCATAATGGAAAGTGATTGGATGAAAAAAACGACAAATATAAGTTGTTTATAAATAACTACGTTCTGATTATCTTCATTGGAATACCTTGGGTTAAAACACACTAATACACGCGTTGTTGAATAATAGAAGACACGGTATTTGTAAGACCCCAACTTATTATTAATGAAATTTAATTTTCTATTTATTATTTTGAAATAGTAAGGGTTGATTTGATTAACGTGGATAGTTAGGGTAAAATACATAAATATTTCAAAATAAGCAAGTGGTTATAAAATATTCATTGTTGTTTGAGAATATTCGTAATCTTGTCGGGAATATTAAATGCGACGACGCATGCCAATGATGTAATGGGCCCCATAACTGAAAGCGATTGGATGAAGAAAATGACAAATATAAGTTGTTTAAAAATAACAGGCGTAGTTATTACTGCTTAACACTTTGTTGGAATACCGGTGGTTAAAACACGATGTCTGGCGTTGTTGACAAGATGACACCAGGTATTGCACCAATTATTGAAGGCACTACTAAAAAATGATTATAGTAATTATTGTTCAATTATTCGATTTTATTTTATTGATTGAATAATTGCTACGTTGACATTTTATATTCTTTGTTGTTTCAATAATTGTCATTACAATCGTATTTTCCATTATCGAGCAATAATTCATATTATCCGAATAATATTATTAGATAACATTATTGACAATGTCTAGAAAGTTCTATCTAAGGAGAGGTTTGGTCATCTAATTGCAGGGCAAATGAGGAGAGATCCTTATTGGAAAGCCCTCTCATCTGAGAAGCTGCACAGTTGTCAATAATGTGATTCTGTAATATTATTTATGAATAATTAATTATTGATTTATATGATGAGGAAAATATTGATTTTATGAGGATATAGATGGAGAAAATTTTAATGTGATAATTGTTGAAAATTAATATTTTATCTTTTTACGATAAAATAATTCATTTAAATATATTATTTTAATAATATATTAACGATGATATTTTTACAATGAATGTGGGATATATGAGTATATGAGGAGGAAGAGTATTTTGTGGCATTAAATGTTTAACACATATTTTGTGTGTTGGTGGACACAATTATTGACTCGAAATTTGATTATAGCATGTAAAATCGGCCGTTTGTGGATTTCGGTCAATTTCTGTTTGGAATTTGAAAAAACTTTCTATTGCAAAGTTGTAGAGAATTGAATTTCCTATAAAAACAGGCGAGATTTAAATTTTCTAATAAAAGGGCTATTTATTATGAATTATTGAAGTTCAAGTTTTGAAATAATTAATTTTGGGAGTTTTAGTTAATTATTTTGAGAAAAACGTTTTTTGCAACTAAGTTGGCCTCACATGTGATTCAAATGGGCTGAGATCAGTTGTTTAAGGTGGGGCTAAAGAAAATATGAAAAATATATTAATATTATATTCAATTTTACTAACTTTTGGTGTTCTAAGCAATTTCTATAAAATAGGTGCTTAGGTTAGAATTGAAAACACACCAAAAAGCGAAGTTTCTCTCTATTTCTCTCTCGATATCTTCGAGCGTATTCTTGTGAGTATACTTTGAGTATTGTTAGATTTGCTGAAGTTTCCTTGAAAGACTATACTCCGGTTTTCAATTAGAAGTACTAATCTTTCGAGGTAAGGGATGTTATTTTCTTCTCAAATGAATTATTTCTTCAATATCATTATCTTTGAATTATTGGTTGGAACTTTTTATCAAATTTGGAACTTTTTCATGTCTGGGGTTACTTATTCATGAGTTACTTTCATTCACGAGTTACTATTCATGAATTACTATTCACGATTCTTATTCACGAGTACTATTCATTAAAGCGTGAAGATGTTTTTTTTGGAAATTTCTATCTTTTGGTGTCGAGTTATTATTCACGTATCTGACCACTATTCACGATATCTGACTATTTACCTAAAAATAAAATTTCTTCTTTTTGTCCAAAATATCTATTACGGATACTAGCTTTGATTGTATCCATGTTTTGATCATTCTTGAATTTTACACCACTATGATTATTTTTGAGGTATTTTTGAACATGGATAAAACAAAGTATGAATCCTTAATCCTTAATCCTTGTCATTTTGTTTCACCGGATTCGTTTTTTTAAAAATATTTTTCATCATCCTCGATCTTAAATGATGATATTATTGAATATCTTTGGCTGTAGTGCAAAAGATGAATGATTTCTGAAGAATATCTTTGGTAGTAGTCAAAGATGAACAGTGTTTAGATGAATACGACCAATCGATGAATATCTTTGGCTGTAGTGGAAAGATGAATATTTGATTCCGATGTATATTGATTGATGTTACTGGGGATAAAAGATAGACGATGAACTTTTAAATTCATACATAGAAGATAGTAGTTTGCATTCTCTACTTAACTCTTCTAATGAATTATTATTTCATTGCGAATATTGATTTAAAATTTGTTGTCTATTGTATTCTATTAGATTTTTCCTGTTGAAGACTAACGGTAATTTGTTGTATATTATCTTAGTCATAATATTCTTTATTTGGGCTAGTTGAGCTCACCCTTTTCCTTTTTGTTCCATTTTTCTTCTCGGGAGGCGAGAATATAAATGAAAGTGCGAAGTCGGGGTATGGAATGAAGGTTTTAGAAAGAATTGTTTAGTAGTCCTCACCATTTTGTAAAATAATGTATCAATAAATGTGATGAGGATTTATTTGAGTATAGATATTGTACTCAGAAGATAATATTTGTATTCAAACTCACGCTTTCTTGTTGTAATAATAAAGTTGTAGTTGTTTCGTACCACGTATATTGACCTCGTAATGGGTGATGTATACCTATTTTGGGGGCGTCACCAGTTGGTATCGAGCTTAGGATATGATCTCCAAGCGGAGATCGGGGAATAGAACTAGGAGGGAGAGGCAGAAAATCCTTCGCTAGTGTGTGTCCTACCAAGCTTATTTGTTAGTTAATGTCGATATATAGGGATATTATGTGATATATTGATTTCCTTAATTAACCCTTGTTTTATGACGATGATTTGAGAATGTCGTTGAGAATATTAACAATTGAAATGAGGCCAAGTGGAGGCATTTGTACTCACCAACGAGGAGAGCGTGCAACAGTGGCAATGTTCCTCCCATGAACAACGCCATTTGAAAGCGAGATGATGAGCGAGGGATGTTTAGAAGCTTTTTGCAGCTTCATGCAAAATCGAACGAGGAGACTTCGTGTTCAAAATACTGAGGAGAAATGATAGCAATTCACGGGGTTGTCACAAACCAAGCAAATTCAAAGAATTGGGACCACCGAATTTAAGGAAAGCGGATCCGATCATGGCGGAAACATGGGTTCAAGCAAATTACCAAGATATTCGATGTCTTGGGATGTACGGAGGAACGAAGGTTCCATTCGCCACCTTTATGTTCCGTGGCGAGACTGCATCACCGGTGGAGTCTCAGGCGTACCATCCAAACCAAGACTTCAAAGTGTGTCTTGGGAAACATTTGAAACTATTTAATGACAAATACTTTCACGAAAGTGTTAAATCTATGAAGAAGGAAGTGGAGTTCATCGATTAGAGCAAAACAACATGGCGGTTGTCTCGAAGACGAGGCAAAGTTTACAGAGTTATCGAGTTTGCACCTCATTTGGTGGAGAATGAGGAACGTATGGCGCGGATGTTTCTTAGAGGTTTGAAACCCGGCGTACGTCGATATCTCATTTCTCATAAACTTTCTCTCTATTCGAGGATGTTATGTGAGGCTCAATTATTAGAAATGAGATAACGAGTACTGGTCAACCGAGGACCATAACCGAGGATCGTACAGAGATAGCGATCAACAAAATAATGATAACCAAAGGAGAAAGAAGACGGACAAAAATGGTAACCACTCGGGTGGTAATCATAGCCATGAAAATAGAAGAAGCGAGTGGGAGAGATTTTAAAAGAGAAGATTTAACAACGACCATGTGAAGACGGCAAAGGGTCTGACAAAGAATCGGTTCTAAGGAGGAGAACGACCACCGGTCATATCTTATAAATGCGGAAAGAGGGACATATCGATTAAACCAAACTGTCCACACAGTTCAAGGTATGCTATATAATTGTGGAAAGGAAGGACATATCGCTCGAGATTATGCGGTAGCGAAACCTAGTTCAATGGGGACGATGACTCAAAAACTGTCCCGAGAAAAGTCAAAGTCAACGATTTCGGAAGAAAGGTTTGTTGTGATTTGGTCAAAATGCGAGAACCCAAACGAGGTGATCACGGGTAAGCTATTTATAAATTCTTGCGAAGTTTATACCTTACTTGATCTGGGGTGCTACCCATTCATTTATCTCTCCCTTGTGCTCAACGTTTAAACTTGACTCGGGAGAATTAGACTTTGACCTATCTGTGGAAACTCCGTTAGAGAAACTTTCATCACATCCACTGTTTATAAATCTTGTTTGATTCAAGTTGGCACCATTACCTTTACATTGACCTTATCTCTTTAAAGATACTTGCTTTTCATGTGATTTTAGGGATTGATTGGTTAACTACTCATCATGCCAAAATTGATTGTTTTAAATAAGGTTGTTAGTTTTCATATTCCTAACCAACCTGTTGTATGCAATTCAAGCAACTAAACCATTAAAATCAATCAACATCATATCTAATCATAAAGCTATTCGTTTATTGAAAAAGCGGATGTCAAGCTTTCTTAGCCCATGTTATGGATTTGAATAAAGACACGTCGAATTTGAATAATATTCTTGTTGTTATTGACTTTCTGACGTATTTCTGAAGAACTTCCGGTCTACCCCAGAACGTGAAGTTGAATTCTTTATTGATCTTGAACTGGCACAAAGCCCATTTCTAAAACCCCATATCGAATGGCTCTATTGAACTTGGAGTTAAAGGTCCAACTACGAGGAATTGTTGGACATCGGTTTCATTAAATCTAGTACATCTCCTTGGGGTGCTCTTGTTTTATTCAGTAAGAAGAAAAGGCGGAGTATGCGACTTTGTATTGACTATCGGAAATTGAACCATGTCACCATCAAGAATAGGTATCCTCTACCTCGTATTGATGACTTGTTTGACCGATTGCAAGGGGCACAATTCTTTTCAAAATCGATCTTCGTTACGGATATCATCGGTGAAGATTAGAATCGAGATATTCAAAGACGCCTTTAGAACTTCAGACGGGCATTATGAATTCTTAGTCGTGTCTTTCGAATTGACTAATGCTCTGCTGCTTTCATGGATATGATGAACCGAGTATTCAAGGAATATTTGGATCGATTCGTTGTTGTTTTTATTGATGACATCCTCATATATTCCAAAAGTCGTGAAGATCATGAGCACCATTTGAAGTTTGGTACTCAAAAGGCTTCGTGAAAACAAACTATATGCCAAATTGAAGAAATCGCGAGTTACGGCTTGAGGAAGTAGCATTCCTTGGGCACGTGGTGTTGAAACATGGAGTATCTGTTGATCCGTGAAGATTGAAGCAATACAAAGTTAGGAGCAACCGAAGTCGGTGGTTGAAATCACGTAGTTTTTGGGCTTATTTGGTTATTATCGGAGATTAGTGGAAGGGTTTTCTCGAATCGCTACTCCATTAACCCAGCTAACTTCGGAAGGATACAAAATTCGTTTGGAGCGAAGAATGCGAGAAGAGTTTCCAAGAGCTTAAGAGGAGACTTATTTCGGACTGTTCTAACAATACCATCTGGTTTCGGATGGATTTGTTATCTGATGATGCTTGAAGCAAAGGGTTAGGATGTGTTCTCATGCAACGTGGAAATTCATAGCTTTATGCCTCATGACAACTTAAAGAGTATGAGAGGAATTATCCTACTCATGATCTAGAGTTAGCGATGAGTCGTTTTATGCTTAAAGATATGGAGGCACTATCTATATGGGGAGAAAGTGGAGATATATTCGGACCATAAAAGCCTTAAATATTTCTTCACTCAAAAAGAACTCAACATGCGACGGTGACGTTGGCTCGAGCTATTGAAAGACTACGACCACACTATTCAATACCATCCCGGAAAAGCGAACGTGGTGTGGTGGCGTTGAGTAGAAGATCATATCACGAGAACGAAAGAGTGCGATGATGTCAAGTATCTGGCGTGAAGAGCCAACTTTAATAGAAAAAGTTAAGGTTGCTCAAGCCACCGCAGGCCGGAAATCATGCGTATGAAGAAGAAAGTATAAGAAGGAGCTATTCCGAGCGAGAATTGATGAAGAAGGAATACTTGAGTCCACTCTAGACTTTGTGTTCTAACGACTACGATTTGAAGTCAAGATTATGATGGAGGCACACAATACACCATTTGCGATCCATCCTCGGAAGTACTAAAATGTATCGTGATCTTCGACATACATTTTGGTGGAACAATATAAGAGAGAGATTGCAAAGTTTATCTCAATGTGTTTAACTTGTCGGCGATGTAAAGCGGGAGCATCGATACCTAAGGGTCCGTTGCAACCACTTGAGATTCCGAAATGGAAGTGGGGAACACATTACCATAGATTTCGTTATGGGTCTTCCTACGGTTTCTCGGGGCATCAATGCTATTTGGGTTATTGTTGATAGATTAACCAAGTCTGCTCATTTCTTTCCGCCTCACGGAGACTTATTCACTTGAGCGTCTTCTTTAGTATATGCGTGAATGAGATTGTGAGGTTGCATGGCATGCTGTATCCATAGTTTCGGATCGTGACCCAGAGATTCACTTCAAGATTTTGGGTTAGCTTGCAAAAAGCTATGGGCGCGGATCTCTGATTGATTGGCATACCATCCTCAAAGCAGACGGACAATCGAAAAGGACTATTCAAACTCTTGAAGATTTATTAAGACTCATGTCCTAGACTTCAAGGCGGTTAGGGATAAGTATTTACCATTGGTGGAATTCTCCTACAACAACAGTTATCGAGCAAGTATAGGTGTGGCTCCATTTGAAGCATTATATGGGCGAAAGTGTCGCTCTCTCGGTATGTTGGGACGAGGTGGGTGAAGCAACACTTGTTGGGACCTCGAGTTGATACGTATGACTACGGAAAGATCCAAATGATTCGACAACGTATACAAACGGCCACAAGATCGACAAAAAGAGTTATGCGGATCTTCATCGAAAGGACGTGGAATTTAGTGTAGGGGATCATGTATTGTTGCGAGTTGCTCCATGGAAGGAGTTACAAGATTTGGGAAGAGAGGAAAGCTCAATCCACGATTTATTGGTCCATTTCAAATTCTTGACCGAGTAGAAATGTAGCTTTATAGACTCGCGTTACCTCCAGTATGTCTCGTGTTCATAATGTGTTTCACATATCCGTATTTAAGTAAATATGTGAAAGACCTGAACCACGTTATAGAGTTAGAACAGACGAGATAATAGAAGACTTAACGTATGAAGAGGTACTGTCGAGATCTTGGATAGGAAGGAGCATGTCCTACCTATGAAAGGTCATACCACAAGTTAAAGTTTTGTGGAGGAATCATGCTTATAGAGGAAATGACACAGGGAATTGGAAGCGGAAATGAAAGCAAGGTATCCTCACCTTTTGAAACACACAGGTGCGTCGACGTCGATTTCGAGGACGAAATTTCATAAGGAGGGAGGTTGTAAGACCCCAACTTATTATTAATGAAATTTAATTTTCTCTATTTATTATTTTGAAATAATAAGGGTTGATTTGATTAATGTGGATAGTTAGGGTAAAATACGAAAATATTTCAAAATAAGCAAGTGGTTATAAAATATTCATTGTTGTCGGAGAATATTAAATCTTTGTCGGGGAATATTCGTACGAATTACGCCAGCAATAATAATGTGGGCCCATACCTGGAAAGCGATTGGATGAAGAAAAAGCGACAAATATAAGTTGTTTAAAAATAACGGGCGTAGTTATTCACAATTAACCTTGTTGGAATACCCGGTTGGTTAAAACACGATGTCTGGCGTTGTTGCACAAGAAGATTACGCAGTATTGCACCAATTATTGAAGGCACTACTCAATAATGGTTCTGATGATTACTGTTCGATATTTTATTTTATTGATTCAATAATTGCTACATTGACATTTTATATTCTTTGTTGTTTGATAATTGTCATTACTATCAGATTTTCCATTATCGGAGCGATAATTCATATTATCTGAATAATATTATTAGATAACATTATTGACAATGTCTAGAAAATTACATACAAGGAGAGGTTTGATCATCTAATTGCATGGCGCCCGATGAGGAGAGATCCTTATTGGAAAGCCCTCTATCTTAGGGAACTGCACGGTTGTCAATAATGTGATTACGTAATATTATTTATGAATAATTAATTATTGATTTATATGATGAGGAAAATATTGATTTAATGAGGATATAGATGGAGAAAATTTTAATGTGATAATTGTTGAAAATTAATATTTTATCTTTTTCGATAAAATAATTTATTTAAATATATTATTTTAATAATATATTAACGATGATATTTTACAATGAATGTGGGATATATGAGTATATAAGGAGGAAGAGTATTTTGTGGCATTAAATGTTTAACACATGTTTTGTATGTTGGTGGACACAATTATTGATAGAAATTTGATTATAACTTTTGTAAAATCGCTTGGATTTATGGATTTGGTCAATTTACATTTGGAATTTGAAAAACTTTCTTCCGTAAAGTTGTAGAGAATTGAATTTCAGATAAAACTCATGAGATTTGAATTTTTTCTGATAAAGGGCTATTTATTATGAATTATTGAAGTTAAAGTTAAAATAATTAATTTTGGGAGTTTTAGTTAATTATTTTGAGAAAAACGTTTTTTAAACTAAGTTGGCCTCACATGTGATTCAAATGGGCTGAGATCCGTTGTCTAAGGTGGGCTAAAGAAAATGTGAAAAATATATTAATATTATATTCAATTTTCTACTTTGTGTGTTCTAAGCAATTTCACTATAAATAGGGTGCTTGGGTTAGAATTGAAAACACACCAAAACCTGAAGTTTCTCTCTATTTCTCTCTCGATATACTAAGCGTATTCTTGTGAGTATACTTTGAGTATTGTTAGACGGTGCAAGTTCCCTTGACCTTATACCGGTATTTCCAAATAAGAAATCTAATCTTTCGAGGTAAGGGATGTTATTTTCTTCCCAAATGAATTATTTCTTGATATCATTATCTTTGAAATATTGGTTGGAACTTTTTATCAAATTTGGAACTTTTTCATGTCGGGGTTACTTATTCATGAGTTACTATTCACGAGTTACTATTCATGAGTTCTTATTCACGATTCTTATTCACGAGTACTATTAAGTGAAGCCGCGTGAAGATGTTTTTTTGGGAAATTTCTATCTTTTGGTGTCGGAGTTACTATTCACGTATACGGCACTATTCACGTATACGGCACTATTTACCGAAAAATAAAATTTCTTCTTTTTGTCCAAAATATCTATTCTGGATACTAGCTTTGATTGTATCCATGTTTTGATCATTCTTGAATTTTACACCACTATGATTATTTTTGAGGTATTTTTGAACATGGATAAAACAAAGTACGAATCCTTAATCCTTAATCCTTGTCATTTTGTTTCACTTTGGATTCGTTTCTTTAAAAATATTTTTCATCATCCTCGATCTTAAATGATGATATTATTGAATATCATTGGCTGTAGTCAAAGATGAATGATTTACGAAGAATATCTTTGGTAGTAGTCTGAAGATGAACAGTGTTTAGATGAACATGACCCAATGATGAATATCTTTGGCACATGAATATGGAAAGATGAATATTTGATTCCGTATGTATATTGATTGATGTTACGGGATAAAAGATAGACGATGAACTTTTAAATTCATACATAGAAGATAGTAGTTTGCATTCTCTACTTAACTCTTCTAATGAATTATTATTTCCATTGCGAATATTGATTTAAAATTTGTTGTCTATTGTATTCTATTAGATTTTTCCCTGTTGAAGACTAACGATAATTTGTTGTATATTATCTTAGTCATAATATTCTTTCTTTGGGCTAGTTGAGCTCACCCTTTTCCTTTTGTTTCCATTTTTCTTCTCGGGGAGGCGAGAATATAGCGAGTACTTAGTCTGAGTATGGAATGAAGGTTTTAGAAAGAATTGTTTAGTAGTCCTCACCATTTTGTAAAATAATGTATCAATAAATGTGATGAGGATTTATTTGAGTATAGATATTGTCTAGAAGATAATATTTGTATTCAAACTCACGCTTTCTTGTTGTAATAATAAAGTTGTAGTTGTTTACGTACTATGTATTGTGACAACTCGGAATGGGTGATATATACCTATTTTGGGGGCGTCACGATGATTGCACCAATTATTGATTCTTACGTGAAGAAGCACTTACTCGATAATTATTACGATGAATTACTATTCAAAGATTTTATTTTATTGATTCAATAATTCTTTGCATTGATATTTTATATTACTTTGTTGTTTCAATAAATTGTCATTACACGATTATTTTCCATTATCGAAGCAATAATTCATATTATCTGAATAATATTATTAAAAAACATTATTAGCAATGTCTAGAAAGTTACATCTAAGGAGAGGTTTGGTCACCTAATTGCTTGTGGAAAGAAGGAGAAATCTTTATTGGAAAGCCCTCTTTCTGGAGCGGCACAGTTGCACAAGATCTTCATGATTCTGTAATATTATTTGTGAATAATTAATTATTGATTTATATGATGAGGAAAATATTGATTTTATGTGGATATAGGAGAAAATTTTAAAGTGACAATTGTTGAAAATTAAATTTTATCTTTTTACGATAAAATAATTATTTTAAATATATTATTATATTTTAATAATATAATAATGGTGATATTTTACAATGAATGTGGGATATATGAGTATCGAGGAGGAAGAGTATTTTGTTACAATAAATGTTTAAAACATATTAAACATGTCTATGGACCCCATTTATTGGTTGAAATTTGATTATAAACTTGTAAAATCGTCGTCAGTTTATGGATTTCGGTCAATTTACATTTGGAATTTGGAAAAACTTTCTTACGGAAAGTTGTAGAAATTAATTTCCTATAAAAACTCATGAGATTCAAATTTTCTACAGCAAAAGGCTATTTATTGTGAAATATTAAAAGTTAGGAAGTTACGAAATAATTGATTTTGTAAGTTTTAATTTATTTATTTTATGAAAACGATTTTAATTACTTTTTCTAGAAGTTTGCCATGTGGGAAATGTTAGGAGCTGATTTCCAAAGAGGCGAGGAAAATTTATTATTAATAATATATTATATTAAATTTTTACTTTTATTTTAGCATTTTCTATAAAGGATATCTAGAAAAGTCAAAGTCAACCGATTCTGGAAGAAGCGTTTGTCGGTATTTGGTCAAAATCGAGGAACCGACGAAGTTAGCAGGTTAGTTAATTATAAATTCTTGTGAAGTTTATACCTTATTAGATACCTGTTTACTACCCGTTCTTTTTATCTCTCTTTTTTGCTCAGCGTTTGAACTTGACTATGGAGAAATTAGACTTTGACCTATTTATGGAGACTCAGTTAGGAGAAACTTTCATTACATCCGTTGTTTAGAAATCTTGCTTGATTCAGGTTGGCACTATCACATTACCCGTTAACCTTATTTCTATAGAGATATTTGCTTTTGATGTGATTTTAAGGTTAACTACTCATCATAGAAATTGATTACTTTAAGTAAGGTTGTTAGTTTTCATATTCTTAAGCAACTTGTTATTCAATTCAAGCAATCAAACCATTGTAGCCAAACATTTTCATATCAAGCCATGAAGTCATTCGTTTATTACGGATGTCAAGTTTTCTTAGTTCAAGTGTTATGGATTTGAATAAAGACACGTCGATTTGAATAATATTCCCGTTGTTATTGATTTTTCCCGACGTATTTCTGAAGAATTTATTGGCTTACTCCCAAAGCCCGATATTAAATTTTGTATCAAATTTGAACCCGATCAAAACTCATTTCTAAAATCTCATATCGAATGGCTCTATTGAACTTGAGGAGTTAAAAATTCAACTATAAATTTGGTACCGAGCCTTTATCCGGTGACTTCCTTTGTGGAATGCACCGAAGCATCTCCGTAGGGGCGCGCCATATTAGTGCGATAGTAAAGCGATAGGTGTTATTGTAACATCTTATCCAAGGTTGGGATATGAGTCACGATTGAGAACAACCTAAAAATCAGAATCGAAATATGTAGCTTTCTAGGCTTAGTTGGTTATTATCGGAGATTCGTTGAAGGATATTCTCAAATCGCTATTCCATTAACGCAACTGACTCGTAGAGATACAAAATTCGAATGGAGCAAGGAATGTGGGAAGAGCTTTGAAGAACTCAAGAGGAGACTCATTTCAGCACATGTTCTGACCATGCCATCCTGGAAAAGCGAACGTGGTAGCTGACGTGTTGAGTAGAAGATCGTTATACAAGTCACGAAAGTACGATATTGTCAAAGACTCATTTCAGATAATTTACAAATAATAGAGATGGAGATGAAAACTCTAGGTACCCACGTGATGATATACGAGTATAATCGACTTTAATCGATAAAGTTAAAGGCTGTTCAAGCTATACACCGGAGCTGATGAATTTGAAGAAGGAGGTGCAAGAAGTTGTTATTTCAAAAGCGAGAATCGGTGAGGTGAGGAAAGCTCAAACCTCCGATTCATTAATCCATTTGAAATTCTCGATCGAATAGAAACTGTGGCCTATAGACTCGTTTTACCGCCAAGTATGATGCGTGGTCATAACGTTTTTCACGTGTCGATGTTACGTAAATATGTGGACGACCGAACCACGTCATTGAGTTAGAACCTAAGAGATAATAGAAGACTTAACGTCGAGGAGGTACATGTCAAGATCTTGGATAGGAAAGAACATGTCCTTTGTACCGAGGTTATACCACAAGTTAAAGTTTTGTGGAGAAACCATGCAATTGAGGAAATGACCTGGGAGTTGGAAATGGAAATGAAAGCGACGTATTCTCATCTTTTCCGAAACACCAGTACCGTACGTCAATTTCGAGGACGAAATTTCATAAGGAGGGAGGTTGTAAGACCCCAAATTATTAATAAATGAAATTTATTTTCCTCTATTTATTATTTTGAAATAATAAGGGTTGATTTGATTAATGTGGTTAGTTATGGGTAAAATGCGCAAATATTTCGAATAAGCAAGTGGTTATAAAATATTCATTATTGTTAGGGAATATTAAATTTATTTATTGCATCTTTTGTGGGCCCCATAATGGAAAGTGATTGGAAGAAAAACGACAAATATAAGTTATTTATAAATAACGGCGTTCTCAATTAATCTTTGTTGGAATACCCGGTGGTTAAAACACACTAATAATGCGTTGTTGAACAAGAAGACACCGATATTGCACCAATTATTGATTCTTACGTAAAAAGGCACTTTACTCAATAATTGTTACGATAATTACTATTCAAAGATTTTATTTTATTGATTCAATAATTCTTTGCATTGATATTTTATATTACTTGTTGTTTGATAAATTGTCATTACACAATTTTTCCATTATCGAAGCAATAATTCATATTATCTGAATAATATTATTAGAAAACATTATTGGCAATGTCTAGAAAGTTACTGCTCTAAGGAGAGGTTTGGTCACCTAATTGCGGCGCCAAGAAGAAGAGAAATCTTTATTGGAAAGCCCTGCTCTTTCACAGGACAGACTGCAGTTGCAAGATCATTGTGATTCTGTAATATTATTTGTGAATAATTAATTATTGAATTATATGATGAGGAAAATATTGATTTTATGTAGATATAGGGAGAAAATTTTTAAAGTGACAATTGTTGAAAATTAAAATTTTATCTTTTCGATAAAATAATTCATTTAAATATATTATTATATTTTAATAATATAATAATGGTGATATTTTTACAATGAATGTGGGATATATGAGTATCTGAGGAGGAAGAGTATTTTTGTTACAATAAATGTTTAAAACATGTTAAACATGTCGGTGGACCCCATTTATTGATCGAAATTTGATTATAAACTTGTAAAATCGTCCGCTTATGGATTTCGGTCAATTTCTGTTTGGAATTTGGAAAAACTTTCTTCTGGAAAGTTGTAGAGAATTGAATTTCCTATAAAAACTCGCGAGATTCAAATTTTCTGGCAAAAGGGCTATTTATTGTGAAATATTAAAGTTCCGAAGTTCTGAAATAATTGATTTTTGTAAGTTTTAATTATTTATTTTATGAAAAACATTTTTTAATTACTTTTTCTAGAAGGTTGCCATGTGGGAAATGTTAGGAGCTGATTTCCAAATAGGCGTAGGAAGATTTATTATTAATAATATATTATATTAAATTTTTTGCTTTGGTGTTCTAAGCATTTTCCTATAAATAGGATGCTTAGGTTAGAATTGAAAATCACACCGAAACTCCAAGTTTTCTCTCTCTATATTATCGAGCATATTCTTGTGAGTATGTTGAGTATACTTTGAGTATTGCTATTATCTGATTGCAAGTTCAAGTCATAGCCTATATCTGGTGTGTTTCAACTAGAAGTCTTGTCTTTCGAGGTAAGGATGTTATTTTCTTCTCAAATGATATTATTTCTTCAATATCATTATCTTTGAAATATTGGTTGGAACTTTTTATCAAATTTGAAACTTTTTCATGTTGGGGTTCTTTATTTCATGAGTTACTATTCACGAGTTACTATTCATGAGTTCTTATTCATGAGCGTTAAGATATTTTTCATGAAATTGAAGATGTTTTTTTTGTGAAATTTCTATCTTTTGGTGTCGGTTACTATTCACGTATACTGCACTATTCACGAATACGATACTATTCAATCAAAATGAAATTTCTTCTTTTTGTCAAAATATCTATTATGGATACTAGCTTTGATTGTATCCATGTTTTGATCATTCTTGAATTTTACTCCACTCGATTACTTATGAAGTATTTTGAACTTGGATTGTTTAAAATACGAATCCTTAATATTGTTCTTTTGTTTCAATTTGGATTCGTTTTCTTTAAAAATATTTTTCATCATCCTCATCTAAATGATGATATTCTTGAATATCTTTGGCTGTAGTAGTGAAGATGAATGATTTCTTGATGAATATCTTTGGCGCGTAGTGCAAAGATGAGCAGTGTTGAGATGAACATGACTCTTCGATTAATATCTTTGGCCGTGTAGTGCAAAGATGAGCAGTGTTTAGATGAACATGACCAATCGATGAATATCTTTGGCTCAGTAGTGCAAAGATGAATATTTGATTCGGATATATATTGATTGATGTTACAGGATAAAATATCGACGATGAACTTTTAAATTCATATATAGAAGATAGTAGTTTGCATTCTCTACTTAACTCTTCTAATGAATTGTTGTTTCATTGCAGGTTGTTGATTTAAAAGCTGGTTGTCTATTGTATTCTATTAGATTTTTCTGTTGGAGACTAACGATAATTTGTTGTATATTATCTTAGTCATAATATTCTTCTTTGGGCTAGTTGAGCTCACCCTTTTCTTTTTGTTCCATTTTTCTTCTCGGGAGGCGAGAATGTAGCGAGTACTAGTGGGGTGTGGAATGAAGGTTCTAGATAGTTGTTTAGTAGTCCTCACCATTTTTATAAAATAATGTATCAATAATTATGATGGAGATTTATTTGCGTGTGGATATTGTCTAGATGGCAATATCTGTATTTAAACTCACAGTTTATATGTTGTAATAATAAAGTTGTAGTTATTTCTGTACCATGTATTTGGCGACTCAGAATGGGTTGGATGGAATGGACCTATTTTGGGGGCGTCACAGTGTGGATTTGATATAATGTTATAGTTGTGGGTAGTATTTATAAATTTTGTAAAGTATGCAAGTTGTCATATTATATTCAATTGGTCGGAAAATATTCTTTGTGTCGGAGAATATTCGTACGATGGTACAATCATTGGTGGACCCCACAATAGAATTATTGTCGGATTGAGAAAATGAAAAAAATATTTTATTGAAAATAACGGTATGGAAGTTTTACCGTTGATCTTTGTTGAACTACTTTCATAGTAAAAAGTCTGATAATAATACGCGTGGTTGCATAGTAGACACTCAGATTGATTATTAATGCTTATGTGATAAGTCACTTAGTTTTGTTTTATTAGTATTATTAATGTAATAAAATAGAAAAGCTTTTATATAAAACAAAATACTTTATTAAAGTTATTCTATAAATAGAATATATTATATTCTATTATGCATAGTATTTTGCATTGTAAAATCTTTTTATATAAAACATAATACTTTATTAAAGTTATTCTATAAATAGAATATATTATATTTTATTATGCATAGTGTTTGCATAGTGTCTGCATAGTGTTTGCATAGTAAAAATCTTTTTATATAAAATAGAATATATTATATTTTATTTAAAAGATTTTGCTTTAAATATGGACCGTCCGATTAAAGTAAATCAATCTGGACCGCTTCATAGTTTGGTTATTATTCATTCCATTCTTCTATAAATAGAAGCTCATTCCTTTATTATTTTTTTCGAATTCATTGAAACTCTAGAAAAGAAACTATAGAGTGAAAGAAGAATAGTATTCTACTACTTCACTACTTCTTTATTCAGTTCTTCTTTATACGGTAAGGGATATTATTTGTTGTACCCGTAAGAGGTATTATTTCTTTCTTATTCATGGAGAGAACTTCATTATTCCATTCTTTATTATTACATTGGAATAACTTTTGTATCTGTGAATACCCTATACTTGGTGACATTCTTCTATTATTCCATCTTTATTATTACATTTGGAATATCACATGCATGTGTTTTACATCTGGACTGGTTCCGTCTTTATTATTCTCAGCAGGAATATCACATGCATGTATTTTACAGGACTGGGTTACATCTTTATTATTACTCGGTCTTTATTATTACGCTTGGAATATCACATGCATATGTTTTACATCGGATCTGGTTCCGCTCTTTATTATTTTGTCTTTATTATTACATTGGAATATCACATCGTGTGTTTTACAGGGACACAGTTAAAATCTTTATTATTTTGTCTTTATTATTCCATTCTTTAACTTATTCATCATTGAAATATCCGCGCGTGGTGATTTACATTGTTATTCCATTCTTTATTATTATTCTGGAATATCACATGCTCATTGATTATTTTTTTTCGATTATTATTATTATTACGTTGGGATAACTTTATCTATGCAAAGTACCGCATGCTGGTGATTTCTTTTGTTATTCCATTCTTTATTATACTAAGTTGGTTAAAGTTTTGACTTCTATACTCGCCATGAAATATCATTTTATTTGGTATTTTCATTATTACGAGTTACTATTCACTAAGTTACTATTCACCAAATTATTATTCACCGAATATTATTCACTTTCGAATATTCGGGGCACTTTTTATCTTAGGAATACTATTCACGAAATTACTATTCACGGGTTACTATTCACTTCCTAATATTATTCACTCTTCGGTATTTGGAGTACTTTTTCATGTATTCTGGGTACTATTCACGGTCTTATTCTCAAAGTACTATTCACGGGTACTATTCACGACGAAAAATTGATTCTTTTCTGTCCAAATTATTTTTTTTGGTGCATGAATATTATTCTTGAATTTTACTCTACAAAGAAGTATCATGTTGACAATTTGGACGTTATTAGTTCCTGGATAAATTAATTCTCGAACTTGTTTTATTGAATTATTATGTCATTGTCATCATCCTCATGTTTATATTATGTTGAAAGTCATCTCGGGCACAGAGTGCATGATGGCCTTGGTATAATTATGACTGGGATTATTTGGTATAATCATGGTAGTAATGTTACAAATGATGTGGTAAAAGTCCTCATTGGCCCGTAGTGTATTGATGGACGCTTTTTGGTATGATTATGGCTATGGATTCTCTTGACGAGGAAGGAGCAAAGATGAATTGTTTTATGGCATGATCGGAATGATTGATGAAAACACGATTATCTTTGGCGTGGTGAGTGCATGGATAATTAAATTGGTCGTGATACTAAAGAATATCCTTGGCACATGTAGTGTAGGGATGATTTAATGATGTGGATTATTTATTGAAATTTGAGTCTCGGCCGATAAAAGTGATGAAAACTTTTAAATCATAAAAGATAGTAGATTCTATTCTCTACTTGACTCTTTTAATGGATTGCTTGTTCACCGCAGATTAAACTTGATGTCTATTGTATTTTATCGGTTTAACACCGTTGAAGGTTAACGATAATTTATTCTGCATTATCTTAGTCATAATATTTCTTACTAGGCTAGTTGACCTCACCCTTTCTTTCACTGTTCTCTTCAGGAAATGAGAACGTAGCTGGGACTAGTTGGGAAATGGAGTGATGGTCCGAGATGGTGTCTTAGTAGTCCTCACTATTCCGTAAAACAGTGTGATAATAAATGTAACGAGGACTCTATTTGAGAATGGATATTGTCTAGAAGATAATATTTGTATTTAAACTCACAGCATGTGTTTTGTCATATTTTACACGACTGCTATATTATTAGTTTGTATTTGAATTTTGTACCATGTATTTGGCGACTCAAGATGGGTGATGTATACCTATTTTGGGGGCGTCACATAATTCATAAGAAGAGTCAAGTAAAGAATAAAATCTACTATCTTCTATGATTTATAATATTTTCATCAATTCTTATCGCTGAGATTCAGCTTAATAAATAAACCACATCATCGAATCATCCCTGCACTACGGGCCAAGGATATTCATTAAATCATCAATAGTCATAACTATACCGAATAATCCCTGGTCATAATCATACCAAGTCCATCTCTGCACGTAAGCCAAAGATATACAACAATAAAATCAATAATCAACAATCCATCTTTACGTAAGCCAAAGATATACAATTCAATAATCAACAAATCATCTTCGCATACGTAAGCCAAAGATAACTTTCATCACCATATAAGCATGAGGATGATGACAATGATATAGACATTAATCAAACTAAAACAAGGATAAATATTAAAGACTTTAATTTTATCCAAATATTATCCATCACTTAAATAACTCATAATCTAATATTGTTAATATTGTAACAATATTTTAATCACCTCTTAAACTTATAAACAATTTATTTCAATTATTTACACTTTATCAAGTAATGCATTTAATCATTCAAAAATGCCATACTCATAAGATTTCATCACCAATGATCAAATCCCTTATCAACAATCTACATATATCTTATATAAGATTTCCAAGCCATAAAATCCTATTTTCCAACTTTGGTATTTCACATAACATATTTAACTCATATGTTCGTAACTAAACTATTTTAATGAAAAATACCAAATCAGTCCCAAAAATATTTATTTTCCGGGATTTAGCATAATATAGTCCCATAATGAACATATATTTTTCTCGAATTTTTAAAATTCATTTACTATTTTCAAAATAATTTCTAATTAATTTCGTAAAGAAATTAACTACCTTAAGGTTAACTCCAAAAATTCCCAAATCTTGGCAGAATCTTATACATGTTAACGTGAGCTTCCAGTTTAAATTTCATGGTCATCGGAGTTATAGAACTCCATTTATAGCATTTTTCGTCGGAAAAACTTAAATATTGAAATGGTCATAACTTGCTCATTTTAAGTCGGAATGAGCTCATTTTTGGACAGGAGGTACTTTATACCATATACTTTCATGTCCCAGAAGGCCAGATTGTTTCTCACAAATTAAGTGGCCGAAACAGCCCTTTTAAAAACATGGGCAGTAGCTTTTTCGAAATTGGCAGCTTTTGCCTCCTTTGCTAAAATCAATCCACACGAAAATCTACAATACCTTTTCCAGTGATTCCACTTGGATAAGCTACAAAACTCATAGATCTAACTTTAGGACTTGACCACACTCAAAAATTTGAAATATAACAGGAGATATGGTCAATTGAATTTCATGTTCCTTTTCTACCAAAATCTAATTTTCAACCTTTTGTGATTTCTAAGAAACTTTCATGTTTTCACATAATAACCAATATAACTTATCATGACAATGACATAATAATTCAAAAAAATAAGTTCACGAATTAATTTAACTAGGAATCAATAACGTCCAAATTGTCAACATGATACTTCTTTGTAGAGTAAAATTTAAGAATGCTCAGAAGAATATTTTCATGAAAAGATACTGGATGAAGCGCAAATAGCAAGGATATTCCACTAATTTCATGGAGTATAGAAGTTAAAGCTTTAACCAATTGAGTATAAGAGAATATAGGAAACTGCAAATGGATTTTAAATCATGCCAAGTAATCCACTTAGACGAGATCATTTCCACAATTTAATAAGAATGAATCTGGAGGATCATTCACCATGCGTGTGAAAATCCACATACGCATGGTTATTCCAATGAATAATAAAGAATGGAATAATGTATGGATTCACCATACATGCGATAGAGACCGCATGTACAAAAGTTATTCCCATCGAGTAATAAATAATGAAACCAGTCCCACAGAATGCACGCATGTGATATTCCGCAAAATAATAAATGCGTAATAATAAATAATGGAACCAGTCCAACGTAAAATGCACGCAGACAGATATTCCGAGTAATAATAAATGCGGAATAATAAATAATGGAACTAGTCCGCGTAAAACGCATTGCAGACGAGATATTTCCGACAAAATAATAAATGCGAAATAATAAAATAATTTCACCACGTGTATACAGTATTTGGATAAACAAAAGTTATTCCAACATAATAATAAAGAATGGAATAATGAAAGAATTTCACCATGTATATGCGGTACTTTGCATATAATGTAATTTCAATGTAATAATAAAGGATGGAATAACAAAAGTTCTCTTCATGAATAAGAAAGAAATAATACCCTTTACAGTACAACAAATAATATCCCTTACCTCAAAAAGAAGATTTGGATATTGGAATAAATGAGGGAGCGGACTTTCTTCTTCTTTCTCTCTATAGATTTCTCTCATAATAATGGCTCTAAAGCTTTAGTGAATTGGTGAGAAATGAAGGAAGAATGAGCTTCTATTTATAGGAAAACATAGTTTCGATAATTGCACGTTTTAAGGCTCAGAATATTATAGTACAATACTTCCAACTTTTCTTTCATTTTTAATTCAGTCATCCAAGTATTATCAAACTTGCACCACCTCCCCTAATAGTAAATCATGTGAATCAATAGTAAATCATGTGACTCAATAGTTCTAAACATGTGAAAAAATTAATTACAGTATAGTACCTCCATTTTTAACTTAGTCATGCAAGTATCATCAATCTTGCACCAACTCCCCTAATAGTATAAGAATGTGATTCAATAGTACACACATGTGAACAATTAGTTATAATCATGTGAAATAATAGCAATCAATTGCTCATTTATCCGGTTAAATACCCGATTGGTCAATATAACCTCCAGACATAAAATTTTATCGAAATAAATGTCGATTTTCACTAACACAAATAATTCCAACACAATGAAACTATTTTTATCAAAAATATAAATTTTGAAATTTCAAAGTTTGACTTTTCCCGAAAAAGTCAACTGTTGACTTTTTGACCATATAGTAAAAATCGGAAAATTTTGTGTTTATAGTCTATTTTTACTAATTTCATCATTCCAGACTCAAATATCACATCCGCGTCTCAAAATTCAACTCCGAGCACAATTTCAATTTTAATAACATTCATCATTAATATTATAACTCACAATATTTATCAACCGTGTCGCTCCTCAGAAGAGAAGGGGGCTTTCCAATAAGGATTTCTCCTATTATCACGCATGAATTAGGTGACCAAACCTCTCCTCGATGTAACTTTTAGACATTATAAATATTACAATTTAATAATATGAATAACATTGTCGTCTCAATTATTGATCTAATAATATATCATATTATCAGATGATAATCTTGTGACAATAATCGAATCAATAATCTGAATGCAAACAATTCATAGCGATAATTGAGTATAAGCGAGTGACTTCTTACGTAAGCATCAATAATCAATACCTTGTGCAACTATGCAACCACGCCATTCATCGTACTTTTACTACTAAGGGTAGTTCAACAGCTTTTTAACGGTAAAACCTCCGCCAATTATTTTCATAAATTATTTTTGTAGTCTTAACTTCGACGCGATAAAAGACTTCGTTTGTGGGGGTCCACCAATGATTATACCGTCATACGAATATTCTCCGATAAAAAGAATATTCTCCGACCAAACGATTTTTTTATAACAACTTGCATACTTTGCAGAATTTATAAATAATACCCATAACTATAACATTATCTCAAATTCACACCATAATATTCAAAATAAATTTTGAGAAAATTAAATCTTTATTCGTAAAATCTGGGGTCTCACAATCTTCGCCCAGAAATCCTCCTACATCAGTCTCTCCATGTTGAAAAGAACTTGTCCTCAAGTTCGACATAGATAAAATGGAAACTGTACGAGAAGATACTTTGGCAACTGAAATATTTTCCTTTTGATTCGATCCTGGGACAAGATATATCTGGTGTTGAATGTCCCTTATCGCCGATAGTCATGATGGAAGCTTTTCGGGCAATTCCTGTACATCGGTTGATATTTTAGTGCTTTTAGCTGTCGAACTGCTCCCACAAGGAAGTAGGACGACATACACCAAAACTTTCACGATCGACCTCTGTTAGGAATTTAGTCATGGATAATAGGTTCAGACTCCCAACTCCTCGAGCCGAACTGTCCTCTTCTCGTTGAGGCACTAGTACAACCTTATTTCTTTTAAAACGAAGGGAATACGTATTCTTCCGACCATCATGAATGACTCTTCGGTCATATTGCCAAGGTCGGCCCAACAACAGATGATATGCATTCATTGCCACCTTATCATATAATGCTTTATCAAAATATTTATTGCCGATGGAAAAAGACACTAAGGACTTTTTATCCACTCTTACTTCATTGCCTTTTTTAACCACAACAACTTATATGGTTTAGGATGCCGATTCGTTTTCAACTACAATTTCTTGACAACCTTTTCAGACACTATGTTTTTGAAAGTAGTATGCACACAAGCCAATCATGTTTGATGATAAAGCATATACTTTGTAACAATCTAATTCATTTATTAATAAAAATATTAATTTATTAAAGGCTTTTAATTATCTACATGATCTTCGTTTTATAATATGTGATAAACCCATAGTTTTAAGCAATGCTTTTAGAATAATGATGATGATCATTCTAATGAGATCTAAATTCTTAAAAGCTTAAAACTAAAATAGTTCCCAATCATTGGATTACTAAATTGGGGATTAGTGAATCCGGATAGATTGATACATACGCTGTTTCTTTCATTGGATGAGGATGATTGATCTCACGATCATTTGTGTGGAGACAACTAAAGCAAGTATGTAGGTGCTTATTAGAGAATAAGTTCAATTGAACGTGGCTCGCTAAGGAATACCTAATGGAGTTTTATTTGCACCTCATTAGAATTCTGTAGTGATAGTAGTACAAGTAATCCTTGGACTTGAGATCATCATAGTATCTTGTGTATGATGAGTTATACTTTGACTTATTCCTTAAGACCCTTAGGGTATATCAAAGGGTATGCTTGGGTATAATAAGTTGTACATGGAGATAATGTATGATCAATAAAGAATCTACCACTTCTAATAAAAAGAAGAGAAATGTCCTATGTGATTCGATAAATGACAACCCAGTGAGTCCTTGGCGGCGAAATGAAATTAGAAAGGAGTTTCTAATTTGCATTATTTGAGTTGTGCGTTTAAGAGTCGAAATACATATAATTAAATAAAATAAGACTTGACAATTCCCATGTCTTATATTTAATTGGGACATCAGATCTTTGGAAGGATTGAATTGTCTGGTAACTATTTACTCAAAGGTTCTTTAATGATTAATGTTGAAATCTATATTATCCGGAAAGTCGCCGATCGCTAGGAGGCTTATCCCTATTGTAGAATAAATATTATTTATTTAAATAAATTAATTGTTTAATTTATTTATTTAAATAAGATTAAATTGTTCTAATTGATTTATTCACAACCGTTTAATATGGAGAACCTAAAGGGTCACACCATAAAAGGAAGAATAATTATTTAAGAAGTTAATGGCATAATCGTAATAATATATTAAAGTATATTTAATTTAATCTATGGTGATAGAATAAATTAAATAAAACAATATTTATTATTTAATATTTTAGAAATATTAAATATAAATTAATAAGAGGAGTCTTATTAATACTATTACAATTATTATTATTTTAATTTCTAAAAGAGTTTAGGAATTAATTTAATATAAGTATTTCATTTATTCCTAATAAGATTAGGAGGTTAAATTAATTAAAGAGTTTAATTAATTATCCCTAATAAGATTAGGGAGCCTAATTAATTAAATAAAACCCAATTTCTTAATTGTTAAGGAGGGTTGCCCACATCAATAAATAAGAGGAGTCTTATTATGGGTGGTATGGGTTGTTGACTTTGAAAACATACGACATAATTCCAATTGTTGGGAGAGTACCCTTTTCTATAGAGATAGAAAACTAGGGTTTGAGCCAAATACACCATCTTCTTGAATTCTTTATTTTTCCTTGGTGGATCACCTCTGAGGCCAAAACATATGGGTGGCTAACGTTGATCAAAGGAAGGAACAAAACCCCTGTGGATTCAAGTTGAGCGCGAAAGGATTTGGATGTGAACTTGTACACGAGGAAGCTCGATCTTGAGGGTATGATTTTATTCTTTATCTTTTCGTTTAATTAATAATTGTGCATAAAGGGTGATCCGGGTATATGGTTTGTAAATTTTTTAAACTCTGATTTTTACACGCTTCCGCATTATTTTGCAATTTGATTGCGTTAATGAATATTACAACCCTAACGGTGGCATCGAGCCCAAACCTTTATGTAAATTATTAATTGTTTTAATTTATATATTGATATGTGTTTAGAACAATTTAATTGGGCATAATTTTATTGTATAAAATTTAATAAAGAAATAAAAAAAAAAAAAACAAACGTCTACTTTTTTTTTTTTTTAAGGGCGCAGTGTCATTTGTTAAAAAGAAGTCAAAGAAATAGTAGTTATTCTACAGGGAGCTAAGATGGCGGAGATTCACATATTTTTTTTTTTTTAAAAGGAAAGGATTAATATTAAAATAAGCTTGTCGCCACGTTTTTTAAAGATACTGAGATTCTTGTTAAAGTTATGCAGATTCTTATTATACGATGAAGCAACTTGGAATATTATATATATATTATAGTTATATATATATATATATATATTATTCTTAATTATTATATAATTAAAATAAAAGTTTATTTTAATTTTAAAATAAAAGGTTTATTTTAATATTAAAATATAAAGTTTTATTTAATCTTAATAATTTTATAATTAAAATAAAAGTTTATTTTAATCTTAAAATAAAAGGTTTATTTTAATATTAAAATATAAAGTTTATTTTAATTTTAAAATTAGAATTTCATGCTAACTAATTAGAGTTGAATTGGATTCCATGATAACTAATTGGAGTTGAAATTGATCTTTCCTTAAATAAAGGAGTTTATTTAAATATGAAATAGGATTTCATATTATTCAAAATAAAAGAGTTTATTTGTGAATAGGAAAGAAAATCCGTATTTCCTTAAATAAAGGAGTTTATTTAGATATGAAATTAGATTTCATATTATTCAAAATAAAGGAGTTTATTTATGAATAGGAAAGATAATTAAATGTTTTCTTTAATATTTTTTTTTTAATTGGATTGATTCCATAATTAATTAAAATAAAAGAGTTTATTTTAATTAAAGATTTTTTTTTTACATGGAATTGGTTTCCATAATTAATTAAAATAAAGGAGTTTATTTTGATTAAAAAAAAAATTTGATTAAAATAAAATAGTTTATTTTATTCAAAATTAGATAAATTAAAATAAAATAGTTTTATTTTGATTTAAATTTGGATTAAAATAAAAGAGTTTATTTTGATTCAAAAATTAGATTTTATACTAACTAAATTTGCCCATTAAATGATATCAATATATATATTAAATGTTTATTATTCATGAGATGAATGTTATTTATTGATGCATATGATGATGTGTATGATAATAAATGGGATTGATTATGGATTATCGAATTAAATCGCGATTGGATTTTATTTTAGTTGGATGCATTGAATGTATGGGTTTTATTAAATGGGGTCTCACAGCATTCGCCTTCTAATTTTTTCTTAATGTAAATTCTATCTCCTCCTATGTACTTCCCTCGATCACGATCAATGCTTCTATTTATTTTAAATAGTTTTGTAATAGGAATATTTAGAATTAATTTTGAAGAATTAGAGATCAAGGGACAAGAAGCGCTTGAAGACCCGCGTTTAATGGAGCCCGGGTTTAAATGTAATAGTTATATTTAAATATTATTTCTCACCTTAGGGAGCCCGACCTTTTGGTTCACTTGGTGGCTCTAGTGAACCAAACTAGAATAAAAGTCCATAATCAATCCGTAGTAGATATAGTATTCTATATGTGTATGCTTATATTATATATATTATATATTATGCAAACATGCTTCGTTATGTTCATTAATACGACGCATATTTTATATATATATGTGTAAATGCCATTAAACAAGATGAGACAAATTAATAACAAACCCTCAATTTTTATATTAAGTCCTAAGCGCTCAAAGATATTTGGAATATCGAACGCGTTTCTACAACATGATAAAATTAATAGAGTATTAAATATTTAATATGAGTTTGTTGTGTCACCACAAGGCAAGTATTAAGTATTTAAGATGTTAATTTATCACATTTGATGCTTATAAAGAAAATTGAACAATATTGTTTTGTTGTGTCACCACAAGGATGATATTTTTCTTTTTGAATATATGGAGTGCTAGGTTGACTTAACTTGGATAATTTTGATTCGGATGTGCCACCACTTGATCAAAATAATCTAAGAGGCAAAATACAAGGAGTTGATAGTTGATGTAATTGATAAAAGTTGTTTCACCCATTTATTTATATATAGTTTGTTGTGTCACCACAAGGCTATATACATTTGAAATGGGATCCTTATTCTCACTATCTAATCTTTAATTAGATTTTGTAGAACTATATAAGTGAGGGTAATATAGTTTGAAGAAAATAGTGGGAGATACCAATTTAAAACAAGACCTAAATTATTTTGGTAATTAATAAAAGAATGTATGTTAAAATGTTGTTAATTACAAATTCATTTACGAATTTTACAATGTCTAAAATTACTATCAACTGCGAAACATATTTGATGTTAATTAACCGTAATCAATTACACGGATTGGTTAAGGAATTTGAGAATAGTTCTCATAGTGAAAAGCTATCTTATATCCTTAATACGCCTATCCTCGCAATGGTTGCGCATAATGCCTCCGAGGAAGAGATTGCTACTTTTAGAAAGTGGCAAGATGATGCACAATTGGCTCAATGATCACGCTCAGATCCACGAGTAACAAGCTTCAACGTCACCTGAAACTATGGATACTTCTACTATACTCCCTGCACGCCAAGTAGTTGATGGTGAGGAAAGTAGGACTGATAGATATCGATATCTAAGGAGCTCTTCCGATCTAGAATGACTAATGACACTACAAGATGCATAAAAGTCCTTAACATAATCAATTTGATTGATCAATTAGGACAATGGGTTTTGTCATGGATGGAGAGTTGAGCCAAGATTTGATCTTGCACTCACTCCCGAACTCCTTTCACAATTGTTGTGAATTTTTCATATGAACAAGCTAGATATCAGCTTTGCTGATTTGCTTAACATGTTGAAAAATGTTGAGAGTCACTTTCCAACCAAGAAAGACCATGTCTTATTGGTAGGGGCCAAAGGATCTTCTGAAAAGAAGAACGATTCTAAGAAGGTAAATAGAAAGGCAAAAACAAAGGATAATAAGAACAAAACTGATATGGATAGCAAAGGAGTTTGCTTCCACTCGCAATAAGCCCGACACCGGAAAGAAACTTGAGTAAGCATCTTGCAGAGGCTAACCAAAGAAGCTTAGTGAAGTTTCTTCATAATACGCTTTTGTTCATGATTGAAATAAATTTTCTTTAAGTCACGATTCTACTTGGTATTGATACCGATTTTGGTTATCATAAATATAGATTTATGAAAGGACCAAATAAGTAGAAAGCTAAACAAATATAAGTAATCCCATGTGGGGAAATGAAGCAAAGGTTGCAACATTAGCCATAGAAACTTATAGTTTAGCATTGCTTACTACGCAAATCTATTAAGTCAATAAGTTGTTATTGTATTCCAGCTTCTTGTTAAAAATATTATTTCCATTTTATTGTTGGACAATGAAATCTTTTGGTATTATAATTAAGAACAATTGTTGTTCTATTTATAATAATAATGTTTTGTATAGAACCAAATATTACTTAATTGATTTTGTATACTGACTTTACGTGAAAAATATATTTTGTATATTGAACAAACTAGTATAAGAAAGGAGATGATCATTCAAAGAGTTGAATGTATGTATTTGTTGAATACAAGTGTGAATTATTTGAAAGGTTCAAAGAATTGTAAGTGAAACAAATTGGCAAAGTATTAAGATTCTTTGATTAGATCAAGGAATAAATACTTGTGCAATTAGTTTCTAGATCATCTCAAATGGTTTTCTCATAATGGACACATCCCCGATACACGCATAATTGATTGATGTATCCGAATGAAAATCGTACTTGTTGGACATGGTGCGTCCATAATGATTTTACCGACATTCCAAAGATCCTTCGGGATCATGTTCTAAAAATGGTCGCGATATCTATGAAAAAGGTAACCTCAAAATCCAACCCCAAGACTCCATAAAAGTTATGGATGGGGAGGATTCCTAATCTTAAGTATGTTAAGATAAGGGGTTGTCCAACTTATGTGAAAAGGTTTCAAAGGATAAGCTTGGGACAAGATTTTATAAGTGTCGATTTGTGGGACATCCTAAAAGTAAGTTTAGGGTATTTGTTCTATAATTCTACTTAGCAAAAGGTGTTTGTTATTTAACACGCCGCCTTCTAAGATAAAGGTGTTTATCATTGAAGGGCTAGTGGAGGATAATAGATCTTGAAAAGTTCAAGAACCACAAAACACTATAAGTCAAATAAGAGGAACCTATAGATAGAATTCGTTGTACTTACAAAACCTAATCGTAAATCTGAATAATACCAAGATACCTAGGAGGTATGGATTCATCATAGATGATGATGATGAGGTACACATCATAGAAGATGATGATCCAGATTACATACGATGAGGTAAGTGTTGTAGACACTCGCAGAAATGGATTGAAGCAAGTTTCTCAAATATGGAACATTCGTTTTTGATGAGGCAATCAAAAGAGTTTGATTTTATCAAAAATAAGAATGAACCTAGTGTGTACAAAAGGGTCATTGGGAGCATCGTGACATTCCTAAGACTATATGTTGATATACTACGGATAAGGAATGACATACCAATGTTACAATCAAGAAAGATAAAGTTGTCTAAACATTCCTCCATGAATGATTTGGGAAGAGTATCTTAATCGGGGATAAAATCTATATAGATAGATTCAAGAGAATGCTCGACTTTAACCCAAGGAATGTATATTCATTTGATGCTAAAGTTGTTTAGCATGGCAAGCTCCAAGAGATGTTTCATGTTGATGAGCCATGGAGTGTATCTCTTAATAGTCCCCACAGACTCATGAAAAGAGAGTCGATGAAAGCACAATCACGCATGCAATGAAATGTACGAGACCCGATGTTGATCACCATATTATGGAGAAGTTCACTATGAGTCGTTGAAAACATCTTAAAGTGCTTAACCCGCACTAAGGATGTGAGCATACATGGTGGGTCCAATTAAAACTAGAGGGCTTTACAGCACTCGTGTTTTTCGTATGCACTAAGACGACCGAAAAATCCACTTTAAGGTAAAGTGTTACCTTGAACAAAGGTGTAGTGAATCGAAAGGTTCCAAACAAAAAAGAGTTGCCGGTTTAGTAATAAAGACAAAGTATATAGCTATAAATGAAGCCGCAAGTTGATTGTTTGGATTAAAAGTTCATTACGTAACTAGAATAGTTCCTAAGTCTCATCTTGGATCTAAACATGTGTCAGTGGCACTTTCATTTGATTATAAGAATCATCGAAAGATGGGAAATCACTATAGAGATGGTGGACTCTCAAGAACAACATTACATATCCATTAACTAAAGCTTATCCAACAAATAGATAATCGCCACTTTAGAGAAGAAGAGTATAAGATACCACGACGATCGGCTTTAGTGCAGTGTGGGAGATTGAAAGTAGTATGCACACAAGCCAATCATGTTTGATGATAAAGCATATACTTTGTAACAATCTAATTCATTTATTAATAAAAAGTATTAATTTATTAAAGGCTTTTTAATTATCTACACGATGTCGCTTTTTATAATATGTGATAAACCCATAGTTTTAAGCAATGCTTTTAGAATAATGATGATGATCATTCTAATGAGATCTAAATTCTTAGAAAGCTTAAAACTAAAATAGTTCCCAATCATTGGATTACTAAATTGGGGATTAGTGAATCCCATAGATTGGTACATACGCTGCTTTGCTCATCGATGAGGATGATTGATCTCATGATCATTTGTGTGGAGACACTAAAGCAAGTACGTAGGTGCTTATTAGAGAATAAGTTCACTTGAACGTGGCTCGCTAAGGAATACCTAATGGAGTTTTATTTGCTCGTCAATAGGAATTCTCAGTAGTGATAGTAAGACAAGTAATCCTTGGACTTGAGATCATCATAGTATTCGTGTATGATGAGTTATACTTTGACTTATTCCTTAAGACCCTTAGGGTATATCAAAGGGTATGCTTGGGTATAATAAGTCATACATGGAGATAATGTATGATCAATAAAGAATCTACCACTTAATAAAAGAAGAGAAATGTCCTATGTGATTCGATAAATGACAACCCAAAGAGTCCTCGGGTTATGGTAATGAAATTAGAAAGGAGTTTCTAATTTGCATTATTTGAGTTGTGCATTTAAGAGTCGAAATACATATAATTAAATAAAATAAGACTTGACAAAGAATTCCATGCCTTATATTTAATTGGGACATCAGTATGGTGGAAGGATTGAATTGTCATTTGGAATTCTATTTACTCAAAGGTTCTTTAATGATTAATGTTGAAATCTATATTATCCGGAAAGTCGTTGATCGCTGGGAGGCTTATCCCTATCAGAATAAATATTATTTATTTAAATAAATTAATTGTTTAATTTATTTATTTAAATAAGATTAGAATTGTTCTAATTGATTTATACACAACCGGTTTAATACGGAGAACCTAAAGGGTCACACCATAAAAGGAAGAATAATTATTTAAGAAGTTAATGGCATAATCGTAATAATATAGTTAAGTATATTTAATTTAATCTATGGTGATAGAATAAATTAAATAGCATAATATTTATTATTTAATATTTTAGAAATATTAAATATAAATTAATAAGAGGAGTCTTATTAATATTATTACAATTATTATTATTTTAATTTCTAAAAGAGTTTAGGAATTAATTTAATATAAATTACTCTCATTTATTCCTAATAAGATTAGGAGGTTAAATTAATTAAAAGAGTTTAATTAATTATCCCTAATAAGATTAGGGAGCCTAATTAATTAAAAGAATTTAATTAATTAAATAAAACCCAATTTCTTAATTGTTAAGGAGGGTTGCCCACATCAATAAATAAGAGGAGTCTTATTATGGGTGGTATGGGTTGTTGACTTTGAAACATACGGCATATAATTCCAATTGTTGAGAGTACCCTTTCTATAGAGATAGAAAACTAGGGTTTGAGCCAAATACACCATCTTCTTGAATTCTTTATTTTCCTCGTGGATCACCTCTGAGGCCAAACATATGGGTGGCTAACGCTGATCAAAAGAAGGAACAAAACCCCCGTGGATTCAAGTCGAACGCGAAAGGATTTGGAGGTGAACTTGTACCGAGGAAGCTCGATCTTCAAGGGTATGATTTTATTCTTTATCTTTTCGTTTAATTAATAATTGTGCATAAAGGGTGATCCGGGTATATGGTTTGTAAATTTTTAAACTCTGATTTTTACACGCTTCTGTATTATTTTGCAATTTGATTGCGTTCATGAATATTACAAACCTAACAGTTTTCACAACTGCCACCGTCAATGATTAGCTTGCAGACCTTATTTGCTATGGTGCAAGTTGTTTGAAAGATATTGGTTCTCAACTAATCTTCTTCAAAATCACCCTTATGATTTGGTAGACTTTTGCAAACGATTAGGGTCTCCTGACTATCTTCATACGATCCATTCTGTTCTTCGTCGTCATCATCATATTCGTCATACTCAGGTTCTCCATAAAGTTCTCCTTCATCTTCATATTCGTCATAAATTTCTTCTTCATCTGCATATTCCTCATAAATTTCTTCTTCATCTGCATATTCATCATAAATTTCTTCTTCTTCTACATATCCGTCATATACAGATTCTCCATACTCATATACTTCTTCCTCAACCAACTGTTCTTCATCAAAATCGGAATTAAAATTATAAAATTCCTTAACACGATCAAGGTGCGAGAAATATTCCAAGACTTCCTCGGCCGGATACTGTCCACGAGAATAATACCCTTCCTCGTCATAATCAAGGTGTGGGAAATATTTCGGGAGTTCCTCGGTCGGATACTGTCCACGAGAATAATGCCATTCCTCATCATAACTCGATTCAGAGAATCATATAATTCTTCATCGTGTTCAAGGTGTGAGACTTTCTCAGTCGAAAATTGTCCACGATAATGATGAAGGTTCGGAACTTCCTCCTTCAGAACCTGTCCACGTCGACCTCGAGTCAGCGCCTTAAGATGCCTAGTTAACTCTGCAACATGTCTCTGTAAATCCTCAATCATCGCGTCTTGAAAGTTACAATCTTGGTCCGGGTCTTCCTTAGCCAGAATCTGCCCTCTACAACCACGATCACGACCACCAGCCATTAAAATTGATGAGTCTATTCCCAGGAAGATGCTCGTGCTTTGATACCAACTGACGTCAGGCGGGATAGCAATTATCCTGTGGGCTGATAAATAAATGAATTCACAAATAAAGGAACAAGAGATTCACCAAAAAAAACACAGAGAAACTCTCTCTAATGTGTAAATTTATATTTATCAAAATCAAAGTCTCCCTTTTCAATCGACAAGCCGAGTTTATATATAGCTGACAAAACTTTATCTCCAAGTCACTCTAGAATATTCTTAGATATATGAAAATAAAAATCCTCCTATGGATATGAAAAAATTCTAACAAACTTCCTAGAGATACGAAAAGATATCTTAACAAACTTCCTAAAAATACGGAAATAAAATATTTAACAAATAACAACTTATTATAAAAGATTTCCTAACTAATAAAATACTATTACTATAAAGAACTAAATAATAATAATAATAGTAATAAAGTTCATCGACTTCCGAAGTCATGATGCCTCTTCGGAAGAAGTTCGTCACAGTCGAAGTCATGACGCCATCTGAAGCCGAACTCCGACCCCGAAGACACCAACCGAATATAGATTGTCATACATCCAAGGAAAATCAAGCAAATTAAATAAATTTTGCTGATATATATTACTCGATTCACCCTATATGATCTTGTACTACTTTGTATCTCAACGGACTAGTCTGCGCTAGCATTTATTTATTGTAAACCTTGGCAAAATTAATAGATTATCTCCATTTTCTGGCAATCAAATTATATTACTCGCCAATAGTAACAGTATGATTATGAGATTGATGTACTCTTCCCTGGTGAATTACTTCAGGTGTAACAAAAACATCATCAGGATCCTTAAAACGTACGAGGCAAGAAAGTTCATGCACAGATTCAGCAATGTTCGCGGTGCATGTAACAACATCAATAAGTAATGAAGCTACACTAGCAGATGGGATTATTTGTAGGACGTCAGTTTCTTCCCAAAGGCTTGTTTTCAGTAAGGACTTGAGTTTTTCGGCCGCCAATTTTGCTTTTAGGATATGGGAATCTGCAGTAGATGATCGAGTCATTGTTTTCATAGACAATGCTAATTCCTTCAACGCATAGCTAGATTCTGCGCTCATCTTTGTGCATGATTCTTGAATTTTTGCTCGGATTTCGTGTGGTGTCTGAAAAATTAGCAAAAAATTTTTTACCAAGTAAATGTTAATTGTAGATAGGCATTTTGTTATTTTTGTTGCGACTGTTAATTATCAATGGATTTGGATTCCAGACAGTTAAAATAGGGCGGTTTATTTGAACTGTTCTACCGAAACAAGTTACACTTAACAAAGATAATTTAAAATATCTTCTAATACAATTTCCAAATAAACTATCAATTTTAAACTGTCTGACATCAGAATCCGTTATTAATCATCTATGACTTGTCTTGTAATGTAAGCCTTTGATATAGACTAGATAGTACCTGGATTGCTGAGCTAAGGTAACCATTAAGGGCTTCAATTGTGTATGCACATTGTCGAATGAGCGCTCCAACTTTTAGGTATTGTTCCCAAGGATGTCGATATCTGAACCAACCATGGCGAGGCTCCCATTTTGCAAAGTTTGCCTGTGGAATAAAGAAATTAACCCCATATTAACTGGGATTTCAAAAAAGATTGTCTGCATTCTTATGGGTTATGGCAGTTTTCACTCACCAAGGATTCTTCGGTGCCTTTTGAATGAAGAACACTTTCATACGCTTGCAGCAATGCCTTGTTTTCCGTAAGTTTTCCTTGTTCACCCTCTGGTGTTTTAAAGTACTCGGCTCCATATTCTGTAATTAAATGGAATGCATTTTACCAAGTATTATACATTTGGAAGAAAAATGAATATATATGAGCGATGCAACATATTATGAAAGTTTTATATCGAATTACAATTACGGCGTATATCAATACATGAGATTGGATAAAATTATAAGTTTGATCCATTATGTCAAATATATCATTAAAATATTACTAACTATATATCATTTTCATATTCTTTAGTATCAGTGACACTTCTTTCCTTCAATTTGCTTTCTATATTCAATGTCATAGTTTAAGAAGTACTTTATGACTTCAACTATTAAAGCGAGATATTTCTTTGCATTTGTATAGTGTATCAATTTACAATTTCCATTCGACTTATCAGACAAATCAAACAACGTGCACAATATTAAAAAAATTGTATCATATATATACTATATTCATTTCAAATTATAGGATTATTATTTATTTTTGAAAGTCAATTTGTGACATCTTTAATCTAAAAATTGAGACGACTCATTAAAAATTACGAAACAATAAAACTTACAATAAGTAATACTTTTTTTTAGATAATTTACATTATACATTGAATAAAATTAAAAAATCTATGTTTATTTTGAATTTAAAAATCTATTAAGTTAATTTTAAAAAGTTAATAATAAAAAAAAATGTAACATAGAGAGTAATTAAAATTGTGTCTATAAAGATAATATGTCACTTTTATAAGTTTAGACTACACAAAATTGACATGAAAGCTAAAGAGATAAATGTATCGTTCAGTCTATCCGTAGTCAGAACATATACTTAACTAAAAATTTAGTTTTTATATAAACTTTTGAAAAAGTATGCAGTGTATTATGCTACAATATACAGGGATGGAGTAGGGTCATATTGTGAGTTTAAAGAGACTCGAACCATATATACCAAAGAAAGGAATATACGTACCAACAAAAGAATTAAGCAGAATATTTAATAGAATGCATAAAATTTTTCTTTTATTATTTATCCTCATTTTATAAGATCGAGGGAGAGTTGAAGTTGTCATTTAGTAGAAACTAAAACGTCATTTTCTTGAATTTTTTGTTAAATTTAGTTGTTGGTGTAGCACATTATTGGAAGAGTATATGATTCAAAGGTTTGCTAAACTAGCCTACACATGTGACATATTAGAGGATGCATGGTTAATTATTTATTTCTCTCTCAAAAAAGATTAAATGGAAAGTTGACCTTATATAATTATATGCATTGTGATTATGTCAGCCATCAATTTAATTTTATAATTCTTTATTCTACAGATACATTTTGTTGTTTAAAGCATACTCAAATTCTTACAAATGGTCATCGGAATTAGATAATAAATTTATTAAAAAATGAACAACTAAATGTATTTTGAAAGGTAGGGTTAAATTGACATTAATTACTAGCTAGGAAAACTGAAGAAATTATTGTCACATTCAAATTGAAGGCGATATATTCTACAAGACGTACGTACCTTGAAGGAATGTTGCTAGCTTTTCCATGTTCGAAGCAAGCTGATTATGAAGATCATCGCCAGCCCACGCTGGGCAAATGAAAATGCATATTACCACAGATGTGGAACCACCGATGAGGATGGTGGACAGTCTCGTACAAGCCATGTCTAAGACCTTATCGTCGCGATAGCCCGATACAGATATCAAGCAGAATGTTAAAATGAATATAACAAGCCCGTAATCGTACCTTGCCTTCATTCTTGGAAAGAATCTCACAAATGTCACTACAGCAGCTTCATCATATCCGGTTAACGAACGAGTTTAGATGATGAGTAGCTATATCAACATAGATATATATATATATATATATATATATATATATATATATATATATATATATATATATATATATATATATATATACGTCGGATTTGTATAACAAGTATATATTTTGATGGCATTTGTTATTTAAGTATTAGATACTTAGAATCAGGATCCCTTGTTTTCAATATTTAAGGTTCGAGACTGAACTTAATGTTTCTCTGCCCATGGTATGATAATAATATTTTAATGTTTTTATTTAAAAAGTATACATGAATTAATGTTGATATGATCATAGATATATACCGAATAAGAATACATATAGCCCGAGTATAATAGGCTCAAATCTTTCTCCCCAAGCAGCAGCAAAACGATGAGCTCCAACACCTAATGAACCAGCCACAAGTGTTGCCATTCCCCTGTTTACACCTTTTCCAAGAGTTGCCCCTGAAAATATTTGAAAAAATTAAAATGCAAGAGCTTCAAAGATTAAATGATATTCATACATACATATATATAGATTTAATTATACTACTACATATAACAAAATTATGGTATACTATTATTGTAAAACATACCAACTGAAAATTTGAAAACTACAACTTTTTATATATTATTACAAAACATTTCTTTTTAAGGTAAAATTACTGGTGTAAATTTGATCCAAAGAATATACTTTTGCAATATTAGTCGTATCACAAGATAATGATTTACGTTATTAATGTAATTAAAGACAAGTACCATATTTTCACAAAAATGATAAACTCAAGATACAGTGTTTGGAAAGACGATGATATATAGTAAAAACTTACCGACTGAAAACTCGAAAACTACAACAACAGTTATAACAGCCCACATTGCAGATACACCAAACCCATCATAGAGAGGCTCAAAATAATAGAACAAAGAAACTAGGGTTATGGCTAATCCTACTTTACAAGAATGAATTATTCTTCTTGGATCTTCTTGTCCCAATTTCTTCGCCTCCTTACCAATTTCCACTACCTTGGACCATAACTTTCCCGGTAAGGCCTTCAAAGAACACCATGTACGAGTAAATGGTCCTATATTTGGTTCAATTATATTTGCCATTTCTAAAGGAAAAAGAGGGAAGGATATATACTAGCTAGTAGAAACCAAAAAAGGATTATTTTCAATAAGGTTTGCTTGCTAAAGAAGATGAATTGAAAGAAAGGTTAGATCCTAAAGAGTTAAGATTCGTGAATGTGCGAATGAAAATATTGTAGAAATGTGTACATTTATAATGTAGTTTACTTGGGTAGATAGTACCAACTCAAGAAAACAATTGTCATGGCTATGACCATACACGTTTTCTGGTCTCTTTTTTTAAGAGGTAATAATATTCAAAGAGTAAAATGCAAAACTCCAGTGTTATTAATTAATGTTATGTGTTCGTACTTGAGTTTTACTAATTAACAAATCTCACTCTGAAAATATAATTATTAATATAAAATCATATCTTTTAAAATATAATAAACAGTGCAAATTAAACTAACGGAAAATGTATTGTATCATGAAATTACAATTTGCAGTATTGCAAATTTAGGTACCATCGATATATATTCACAAGTGATATACTCATAGTACAATTTTACGTTAGTGCGTTGGTTAAGCATATTAATCAATTGAATGAAGTAATTGTCTCAAACTTATTATCTATCAGATTTAAAAGAATGAGTTTCATTTTGTATAACAAAGGATAAGTAATAAAGACTATCAAATTAAAGTAATCGACTTGATATATAAAAAATTGGGACAACTTTATCGAGTAAAAGAAATTCAATTTTCTAGCCATGGACACGTGTACGGATAAACGTCATGAATTTCTTATTGGTATTTGTATATGTAAAAGAATTGAGAAAAAAAGAGAGGAGAGAGTACCTAGAACATTGATTAGTTTTGTAGAAAATTAGTGGTTAATATCTTGTAACCCACTAACTTAGTGCCGGCAATCACACCTACCTAGTCCAGTTAAACCTACACTGTATGTGTATATTATGCAGGGACGGGGCGATCTAGTGTAGAAAAGAAACACTTGACCCCATAAGATTTTCGGAATTTTCTTAGAGATTCAACAATGTGATGTGTTCCTTTTGAAAATGTTATTATACTTTATTTATTTGATCATGTTGTTGTAAGAAGAACCTTCCTCTTGAAAAAAAATTAAAGACGTTATTTTACAAGAAAAAATTGATATTTTTATAAGATTCATAATTATTTATGCAAGAGGATCCGAAATTGAAAATGTCGAGCTGTCAGATAGCACGTTGATAGCCTTGGAGTATCATGTGTTGGAAGATTGTAGTAGGCATAACGATCATTAACATCTTCAACTTATCATCGTCGCCTTCGACTTCAGATTAGAGGTTTGATTTCGGGAGATTGGTTGTCTTCGGAGTTCGTGGCATCAATGACTTCAGAAGAGCGGCACAAATTGGTCTTTATTATTATTAGTTACTATTATCTTTTATTAGAAAATAAAACTTTTAATAGAAAAACGTTTATTAGGATTTGGTTTCCGTATCTCTAGGAAGATTTTGCGAATATCTAGAAATTTTGTTATATCTTGGGCAGCTTGGGCATAAAGTTATAACTTGGGCAAAAAGTTTTGTTAGCTATATAAACCCGGCTTGTAGGTTGAATTGGATAACTTTGATTTTGATAAATATAAATTTACACATTAGAGAGAGTTTCTCTATGTTTTTCGTTGAATCTCTTGTTCCTTTATTTGTGAATTCATTTATTTACCAGTCCGCAGAATAATCACTATTTTGCCTGGAGTCAGTTGGTATCAAAGCTCAAGCATCTTTTTGGGAGTAGACTCATCGGTTTTAATGGTTGGTGGTCATGGTCATAGAGAGTAGATTCCGGCTGAGGAAGTCCCGCACCGTGATCGTAATGTCCAGGATGTGATGATTGAGGATTTACAGAGACAAGTTACAGAGCTAACCCATCGCCTAGAAGCACAAAATATGGGTCGACGTGGACAGGTTCCGGAGGAGGAAGTCCCACACCTTAAACACGATGAATTAAGAATCCTATGATTTTGAATCACGTTTTGATAATCCTTACCGCCATTGGAGACAACTATGAGAACGTCGTGACCATTATGATCGTCGTAGTGATCTAGGTTTTAAAGTAGAGCTACCAGAATTTTATGGTACGCTGCAAGCAGAAGGATTCATCGATTGGATGAACGAAGTGAAGCGCATCTTCGAGTTTAAGGAGGTATCAAATAACGTTAAGGTGAAATTTGTTGCAATCAGACAGAAGGGCCAAGCATCTGCTTGGTGGGAACAAATGAGGCGTTCAAGGGAGAGACAAGGAAATGTAAAAATCACCAAATGGGAGAAGATGAAGGAAAAAATGCAGAGTCACTTTCTCCCCTTCGGATACACCTAATTTCTGTTCAAGAGATTGCATCTGTTAAGACAAGGCACTAGATCTATGGATGATTATACCAAAGAATTTTATCAGCTCATAGCACAGAATGATCTATCCGAAACAAAGGAACAATTGGTAGCAAGGTATTTGGGAGGACTAATACAACAGTTACAAGATGTGCTCAGTCTCCATTTGATGTGGACGGTGTCTGAAGCTTACCAACGGGCTCGAGAGGCAGAACAACAACAAAACAGACGACTAATGCTGAGGAGTAATCCACCCAACATGCCGAGTTAGCCTTAGCAACTTCGTCTTACACCCTAACCAACATAAGGTAATTTTAATCCAAATATTAAATGCTTTAGATGTGGGGAACCAGACCATCGGGCAACAGAGTGTCAAAAACCTGCTAGTTAGAAAGGAAATAATCTCTTAATGGAAGAGGATGTGTTAGTTGAGACAGAGGAGTTCGACGAACCTATATATGATGAGTACGGAGACGATGATGTGTTATATGGAGATGGTCATGAGACCCTAATCGTTTGCAAGAGTCTGCTTACTCCTAGGAGAATTTGAAGAGGATTGGTTAAGGACCAATATCTTCCACACTACATGTGCAATGGCAGAAAAGATTTGTAAAATGATTATCGATAGTGCCAGCTATAAAAACGTAGTGTCTGAAGAAGCTGTTCGAAAGTTAAATTTGAAAACGGATCGGCATCCAAAACCATATAAGTTGTCATGGTTAAATAAAGGCTGTGAAGTAACCGTTGATAGAAAATTTTTAGTATCCTTTTTAATCGGTAAGAAATACTTTGATAACGCTTGGTGCGATGTGGTGAAAATGGATGCTTGTCATATGTTATTGGGAAAACCTTGGCAATATGACCGAAGCGTCATCTATGATGGTTAGAAGAATATTTACTCCCTTTAAGTCATTACGTTTGTTTCTTTCAAAGTTATATATACAAATCTAGTTGCGTGAAACCAATATTTTCAAACCCTCTCGCCTACACTGCAAGAAAATTGTATTGTTGGTATTGTGGTATAGTCACCGTGCCAAGTTGCTGACTCAAAGATTTTTGGGCAGTTGACACATTACGGTGTGATCGTAAAGATGCGTCTTATGTGGGGTTGACAATGGGTGACAATGACCCTTGTGACGCCCCCAAAACAGGTATACATCACCCATCTTGAGTGCCAAATACATGGTACAAAATACAAATAAAAACTTAATTATACAACTGTCGTGTAAAATACGACAAAACACATGCTGTGAGTTTTAATACAAATATTATCATCTAGACAATATCCACACTCAATGGAGTCCTCATTACATTTATTGTCACACTATTTAACGAATAGTGAGGACTACTAATGCTATCATCTCAACCAAATCACTCCGCTCCCGACTAGTCCCGCCACATTCTCATTTCACAAGAGAACGAAGTGAAAGAAAGGGTGAGCTTAACTAGCCCAAAGAAGAAATATTATGACTAAGATAATGCGAATAAATTATCCTTAGCCTTCAACAAAGATAACACCCTACGAATATAATAGACAACAAATTTTAGATCAACAACTGCATCGGAATAAGCAATCCATTAGAAGAGTCAAGTAGAGCATAAAACCTACTATCTTCTATGATTTAAAAAGATTTTCACCAACTTTATCGCTGAGACTCAGCTTAATAAATAATCCACATCATCCCTGCACCACGGCCAAGGATATTCATGTAATCATCTTGGTCATGATTATACCGAATAATCCCTGGTCATAATCATACCAACAACTGTCCACCAATGAACTACAGGCCAATGAAGACTTTTACCACATCATTCGCCACATTACTACCATGCTTGGTATACCGAATAATCCTCGGTCATAATCATACCAAGTCCATCTATGCACGTAAGCCAAAGATGACTTTAATCACAATATAAGCATGAGGATGATGACAATGACATAATAATTCAATAAAACAAGTTCAAGGATAAATTTTAAAGGTTATAATTTAATTTATCCAGAAATCAATAATGTCCAAATTGTCAACATGATACTTCTTTGTGGAGTAAAATTCAAGAATGCTCCGAAGAATATTTCCATGAAAAGATACTGGATGAAGCGCAAATATCAAGGATAGTCCACTAATTTCATGGAGTATAAAAGCCAAAACTTTAACCAAATGAGTATCATAGAATATATAAAACTGCAAATGAATTTTCACCCGCCATGCGGTAAACTACGTAGACAGATCATTTACATAATTTAATAAGGAATGAATACGAAGGATCATTCACCATGCATGTGGTAATCTACATAGATAGGTTATTCCAACAGAATAATAAAGAATGGAATAACAGAAGAATTCACCATGCATGCGATAGATCGCATGCATGCGTTATTCCAATGAATAATAAATAATGGAACCAGTCGTCACGCGAAATGCACCGAATCGGATATTCCAATGTAATAATAAAGAATGGAATAATGAAGAATTCACCATGCATGCGATAGACCAAGATGCATAAAAGTTATTCAACGAATAATAAATAATGAAACCAGGTCATGCGTAAAATGCACCGACAAAATATTTCAACAGAATAATAAAGAATAAAACTAGATCATGCGTAAAACGCACCGACAGAATATTCCAACATAATAATAAAGAATGGAATAACAGAAGAATTTCACTATGTATGCGGTACTTCGCATAGACAAGTTATTCTAACAGAATAATAAGAAATGAAATAACAATAGCTCTATTCATGAATACGAAAGAAATAATACCCCTTACCTTAGAAAGAAACTGGATACTGGAGTAGAGAGGTAGCAGACTTCTTTTCTTCTTTCTCTCTAAAATTTCTCTCTATAATAATTGCTCTATAGCTTTAGTGAATTGGTGAGAAATAAAGGAAGAATGAGCTTTTATTTATAGGAAAATATAGTTTCGATAATTGCACGTTTTGGGGCTCGAAATATTACAGTATAATACCTTCCTCTTTTTCTTCATTTTTAATTTAGTCCTGCAAGTATTATCAAACTTGCACCACCTCCCCTAATAGTAAATAATGTGATTCAATAGTAAATCATGTGAACAAATAGTTCTAGATAGGGCTGTAAATGGTAACCGAAAAATTCGTATTCGTCCGCATCCGTATTAAAAAAAAAAAGCGGATATTATTCATATTCGAAAAAAATGAATATATCCGTATTCGGTTTAATGATATCCATGAATATAAAAATATACAAATACTGGATATATAGGCGTATTCGTATTCGCTTTAACATCCGAATCGTAAATATATCCGAGCAGATAATGGATATCCTGATTCGGATCCGTGATCCTAATTAGTATCCAAATAACTTATATATATATATATATATATTAATTATTATATAATAAGCAAAATAATTTTTTAAAATTGGCATTCTCAGTATAATAATTAGTTTTCACTATCATACAAAAATTATTTTAAAAATATATCATTTCACTTCTAAAAAGTAGGAAATAACACTTTTATTACGATATTAATAAACTAAAATAAATTGATTTAAGTATAGTTAATAGATTTTTACTATTATAAAGTTAAAATATCTAAAATGTATCAATTACCAAGAAAATTATATACTAGAAGAACAAAACTATAGTTATTAGCTTGTTATAAGTTTTTTACTTTCAAAACTTATTTGCAATGTTAGGAAGCGGGAACAATGAACAATATAATTTTATTATTAAAATGTGTTAAGTTCGAATTAATCTAGAAGGGGTTGAATAGTTAATTTACGTTTATGAATTTTTGGGTGGAGAGAGTATTTATCACTTTCATTTGTCCAATTATTTAAAAATTAGAAGTCCAAATTTTTAAGTAAGTACAAAGTAAATTTTGGATCAAGTTGGATTAACTAGTTGTCACATATATATTATAACTCACACTCTCCATAAATATAATAAAATAAAATAAACTTTTTATAACTATGTAAATTGTAATCTATGTATTGAGGATAAATTATAAATAAAAGTTCTCATAAACGTATTATTAAAGTTTTAATCAAGTATTTGAGAAAAATAATTAAATATTCAATGTAAACTTTTGAATCTAATTATAAATATTAAATACACTATATAGTATTACTCCACACACATAAAATATATAGACATATCTAAATATTAATAAGTAGAGCATTCATTTTGAAATTTAGGATTTCAAAATGATGAAAACTTATTTGAATTGTAATTTAGAACATTGATATTGTATTTAAATATTTATTAAAAATAAATTAATTAACATTCATTCATTAATAAATTATATTTTAAAATTCATTATTTATTTATTCTAGTTATAAAGTCAGAAATGGTAAATCCTAAAAATTCATATTCGTCGTCAATCCGTATTCTAAAAAAGAGGATATTATTCAGATTCGAAAAAAAAAGCGGATATTATCCGTATTTGGTTTAAAAGTATCCGCAAATAAACGGATACGGATACTATTGTATCCGAATCCGTATATATCCGTTTACACCCCTAGTTCTAGACATGTGAAAATACGAATTACAGTATAGTACCTCCATCTATACCTCCATTTTTAACTTAGTCATGCAAGTATTATCAATCTTGCACCAACTCCCCTAATAGTAAATGCATGTGAATCAATAGTACACACATGTGAATAAATAGCTATAATCATGTGAATTAATAACAATTAATTGCTTATTTATCCGATTAATTACTCGAGTGGTCAGTATAACTTCCAGACATCAATTAATATCGAAATAAATGTCGATTTCCACTAACACTAATATTTCCAACACAATGGAATTATCAATTTCATCTTTAATCAACACGAACTTATTCATCATTAATATTATAACTCACAATATTTAACAATCAGGTCGTTCCCAGGAAAGAGGGGGCTTTTCGATAAGGATTTCTCCTTATTGGCGCGCAATTAGATGACCAAACCTCTCCTTGACAGAACTTATAGACATTATAAATATTGCAATTTAATAATATGAATAACTTTGTCGTCTCAATTATTGATTTAATAATATATCATATTATGCGGATGATACTATGACAATAATTGAATCAATAATATGAGGGATATGATGTAACAATTACTGTAGCAATAATTGAGTATAACTGAGTGACTTCTCACGTAAGTATCAATAATCAATACCGTGTGCTACTATACAACCACGCGTATTACTGTACTTTTACTACCGAGTAGTTCAACAGTTTTAACGTTAACACTTCCGTCGTTATTTTTATAAAAAGATAATTCTGTCGTTTTACGACAATACTTCCGTTGTGGGGTCCACTAATTCATATTCCTAACCAACCTGTTGTACGAATTCAAGCAACTAAACCATTAAAATCAATCACTGTCATATCTAATCATAAAGCTATTCGTTTATTGAAAAACGGATGTCGAGCTTTCTTAGCCCATGTTATGGATTTGAATAAAGACACGCCAAATTTGAATAATATTCCCGTTGTTATTGACTTTCACGACGTATTTCTCGAAGAACTTCCCGGTCTACCCCGTAACGTGAAGTTGAATTGTTTATTGATCTTGAACTCCGGTACAAAGCCCATTTCTAAAACCCCATATCAAATGGCTCTATTGAACTTCAGGAGTTAAAGGTCCAACTACGTGAATTGTTGGACATCGGTTTCATCTCGTCTAGTACATCTCCTTGGGGTGCTCTGTTTTATTTGTAAAGAAGAAAGACGGAGTATGCGACTTTGTATTGACTATCGAAATTGAACCATGTCACCATCAAGAATAGGTATCCTCTACCTCGTATTGATGACTTGTTTGACCGATGCAAGAGGCACAATTCTTTTAAAAATCGATCTTCGTTTTGGATATCATCAATTGAAGATTAGAATCGAGGATATTCCAAAGACGCTTTTAGAACTCCGATGCGGGCATTATGAATTCTTAGTCATGTCTTTCGGATCGACTAATGCTCTCTGACTTTCATGGATATGATGAACCGAGTATTCAAGGAATATTTGATCTCGGTTCGTTGTTGTCTTTATTGATGACATCCTTATATATTCCAAAAGTTGTGAAGATCATGAGCACCATTTGAAGTCGGTACTCCAAAGGCTTCGTGAAAACCAACTATATGCCAAATTGAAGAAATGCGAGTTCGGCTTGAGGAAGTAGCATTTCTTGGGCGCGGTGTCAAAACATGGAGTATCCGTGGATCCCAAAAGATTGAAGCAATACAAAGTTAGGAGCAACCAAGTCGGTGGTCAAGTCACGTAGCTTTTTGGGCTTAGCTAGTTATTATCGGAGATTCGTGGAAGGGTTTTCTCGAATCGCTACTCCATTAACTCATTAACTCGGAAGGATACAAAATTCGCTTGGAGCGAAGAATGCGAGAAGAGTTTCCAAGAGCTTAAGAGGAGACTTATTTCTACACTGCTTCTAACAATACCATCTGGTTTCTGGATGGATTTGTTATCTCAAATGATGGTTCGAGCAAAGGGTTGGGATGTGTTCTCATGCAACGTGGGAAAGTCATAGCTTTATGCCTCGCGACAACTTAAAGAGTATGAGAGGAATTATCCTACTCATGATCTAGAGTTGGCGGCGATCGTTTCGCTTAAAGATATGGAGGCACTATCTATATGGGGAGAAAGTGGAGATATATTCGCACCATAAAAGCCTTAAATATTTCTTCACTCAAAAGAACTCAACATCGCGGCAAATGACGTTGGCTCGAGCTATTGAAAGACTACGACCACACTATTCAATACCATCCTGAAAAGCGAACGTGGTAGTGGCGATCGCATTGAGTAGAAGATCATATGCAGAACGAAAAGCGATGATGTCAAGTATACGACAGAGCCAACTTTAATATAGAAAAGTTAAGGTTGCTCAAGCCACCGGCCGGAGCTAATGCGTATGAAGAAGAAAGTACAAGAAGGAAGGCTATTCCTAAGCGAGAATTGATGAAGAAGGAATACTTGAGTCCACTCTAGACTTTGTGTTCCTAACGACTGATTTGAAGTACAAGATTATGATGGAGGCACACAATACACCATTTGCAATCCATCTCGGAAGTACTAAAATGTATCGTGATCTTCGACATACATTTTGGTGGAACAATATGAAGAGAGAGATTGCAAAGTTTATCTCAATGTGTTTAACTTGTCAACGTGTAAAGCGCGGAGCATCTAGTACCTAAGGGTCCGTTGCAACCACTTGAGATTCTCGAAATGGAAGTGGGAACACATTACCATGGATTTCGTTACGGGTCTTCCTACGGTTTCTCGTGGCATCAATGCTATTTGGGTTATTGTTGATAGATTAACCAAGTCCGCTTCATTTCTTGCCGACACGGAGACTTATTCACTTGAACGCCTTGCTAGTATGTACGTGAATGAGATTGTGAGGTTGCATGGCATGCCCGTATCCATAGTTTCGGATCGTGACCCAAGATTCACTTCAAGATTTTGGGTTAGCTTGCAAAAAAGCTATGGGCACGCATTTACGATTCGATTAAGATACCATCCTCAAACAGACGGACAATCGAAAGGACTATTCAAACTCTTGAAGATTTATTAAGACTCTGTGTCCTGAGACTTCAAGGCGGTTGGGATAAGTATTTACCATTGGTGGAATTCTCCTACAACAACAGCTTATCGTGCAAGTATAGGTGTGGCTCCATTTGAAGCATTATATGGACAAAAGTGTCTCTCTCCAATATGTTGGGATGAGGTGGGTGAAGCAACATTGTTGGGACCCGAAAGTTAATACGTATGACTCACCGAAAAGATCCAAATGATTCGACAACGATACAAAGCAAGCACAAGATCGACAAAAGAGTTATGCGGATCTTCATCGAAAGGACGTGGAATTTAGTGTAGGGATCATGTATTGTTGCGAGTTGCTCCAATGGAAGGGAGTTACAAGATTTGGGAAGAGAGGAAAGCTCAATCCACGATTTATTGGTCCATTTCAAATTCTTGACCGAGTAGGAAATGTAGCCTATAGACTCTGCTACGTTACCTCCGAGTATGTCTCGTGTTCATAATGTGTTTCACATATCTCAGACTTTGTAAATATGTGAAAGACCCGAACCACGTTATAGAATTAGAACCTGACGAAATAAATAAGACTTAACGTGTGAGGAGGTACACATGTCAAGATCTTGGATAAGAAGAAGCATGTCCTACTGCCAAGAAAGGTCATACCACAAGTTAAAGTTTTGTGGAGGAATCATGCTATAGAGAAATGACCGAGGGAATTGAAACGGAAATGAAAGCGAGGTATCCTCACCTTTTGAAACACCAGTGTCGTCGTCGATTTCAAGGACGAAATTTCATAAGGAGGGAGGTTGTAAGACCCCAACTTATTATTAATGAAATTTAATTTTCTATTTATTATTTTGAAATAGTAAGGGTTGATTTGATTAATGTGGATAGTTAAGGGTAAAATACGCAAATACTTCAAAATAAGCAAGTGGTTATAAAATATTCATTGTTGTTTGGGAATATTCGTTTGGTCGTGGAATATTAAATGCTGTCGAGGAATATTCGCATGCGACGGCAAACAACCATGTGTGGGCCCCATAACTGAAAGCGATTGGATGAAGAAAATGACAAATATAAGTGGTTTAAAAATAACGCACAGAATAGTTGTTACCATTAATCTTGTTAAAATACCGTTATGTTAAAACACACGAAGACACCAGTATTGCACCAATTGTTGAATCTTACGTGAAGGCACTACTCAATAATGGTTACGATAATTATTGCTCAAAGATTTTATTGAGTTAATAATTCTTTGCGTTGATATTTTATATTCATTGTTGTTTCAATAATTGTCATTACACAAGATTTTTCATTATCGAAGCAATAATTCATATTATCTGGATAATATTATTAGATAACATTATTGGCAATGTCTAGAAAGTTACGCTCTAAGGAGAGGTTTGGTCACCTAATTGCGTGCGCGAAGAAGAAATTCTTATTGTAAAGCCCCTCTTCCTGCAAGGCGCTTTTGGTTGTCGATATTGTGATTTTGTAATATTATTTGTGAATAATTAATTATTGATTCATATGATGAGAAAAATATTGATTTTATGTGGATATAGATGGAGAAAAATTTTAATGTGACAATTGTTGAAAATTGAAATTTTATCTTTTTCTGATAAAATAATTCTTTTAAATATATTATTATATTTTAATAATATAATAATGGTGATATTTTTACAACGAATGTGGGATATATGAGTATACGAGGAGGAAGAGTATTTTTGTTGCAATAAATGTTTAAAACATGTTAAACATGTCAGTGGACCCCATTTATTGACTGAAATTTGATTATAGCCTGTAAAATCCTCCGTTTATTGATTTCGGTCAATTTCTGTTTGGAATTTGGAAAAACTTTCTTCTGCAAAGTTGTAGAGAATTGAATTTCCTATAAAAACTCGCGAGATTCGAATTTTTTGATAGAAGGGCTATTTATTATGAATTATTGAAGTTCAAGTTCAAAAATAATTGATTTTTGGAAGTTTAAAATATTTTAAATAATAAAAACGTTTTTGTTTTGTTTTGTGGGCTACAACATGTGCATAATGAGCTGAGATCAGATCTAGGAAGGTGGGCATAGAAATCTTAATATATATATTAATATTATATTAAATTTTCTCGCTTTGATGTTCTAAAGCATTTTCCTATAAATAGAGTCTTAGGTTAGAATTGAAAATCACACCGTAAACCCAAGTTTTCTCTCTCTATACTATCGAACGTATTCTTGTGAGTATTTTGAGTATACTTTGAGTATTGTTAAATGGTGCAAGTTCCTTCAAAGACTATACCCTTTTATTCCAAATTTAAAGTCTTAATCTTTCGAGGTAAGGATGTTATTTTCTTCTCAAATGATATTATTTCTTCAATATCATTATCTTTGAAATATTGGTTGGAACTTTTATCAAATTTGAAACTTTTTTTATGTAAGAGTTACTATTCATGATTCATATTCACGAGTTACTATTCACGAGTTCTTATTCATGAGTTACTATTCACGAGTACTATTCATTAAATGAAGAAGATATTTTTTTGTGGAATTTCTATCTTTTGGTGTCGAGTTTACTATTCACGATATCTGACTATTCACGTATCAAGACACTATTCACGATATACGACACTATTCAATAGAAAAATGAAATTTCTTCTCTTTGTCTAAAATATCTATTCTCGGATACTAGCTTTGATTGTATCCATGTTTTGATCATTCTTGAATTTTACACCACTATGATTATATTTGAGGTATTTTTGAACATGGATAAAACAAAGTACGAATCCTTAATCCTTAATCCTTGTCATTTTGTTTCACCGGATTCGTTTCTTTAAAAATATTTTTATCATCCTCGATCTTAAATGATGATATTCTTGAATATCTTTGGCATGTAGTGCAAAGATGAATGATTTCTTGATGAATATCTTTGGCCCGTAGTCTGAAAGATGAAACAGTGTTGAGATGAACATACCGATCGATTAATATCTTTGGTCAGTAGTGCAAAGATGAACAGTGTTTAGATGAACATGACCAATCGATGAATATCTTTGGCACAGTAGTGCAAAGATGAATATTTGATTCCGATATATATTGATTGATGTTACGGGGATAAAAGATCGACGATGAACTTTTAAATTCATATATAGAAGATAGTAGTTTGCATTCTCTACTTAACTCTTCTAATGAATTATTATTTCATTGCGAATATTGATTTAAAATTTGTTGTCTATTGTATTCTATTAGATTTTTCCTGTTGAAGACTAACGATAATTTGTTGTATATTATCTTAGTCATAATATTCTTTACTGGGCTAGTTGAGCTCACCATTTTCCTTTTTGTTCCATTTTTCTCAGGAGGCGAGAATATAGCGAGTACGAGTCGGGGTATGGAATGAAGGTTCAAGAGAGAGTTGTTTAGTAGTCCTCACCATTTTTATAAAATAATGTATTAATAATTATGATGGGGATTTATTTGCGTGTGGATATTGTCTAGATGGCAATATCTGTATTTAAACTCACAGTTTATATGTTGTAATAATAAAGTTGTAGTTATTTCTGTACCATGTATTTGGCGACTCAGAATGGGTTGGATGGAATGGACCTATTTTGGGGGCGTCACACTACGGGCCAAAGATATTCATCAAGAAATCATTCATCTTTGCACTACATGCTAAAGATATTCAGTAATATCATCATTTAAGACTGAGGATAATGAAAAATATTTTTAAAGAAACGAATCCAAAGTAAACAAAATGACAAGGATTAAGGATTAAGGATTCGTACTTTGTTTTATCCATGTCCAACAATACCTCAAAAATAATCATATTTGTGTAAAATTCAAGAATGATCAAAACATGGATACAATCAAAGCTAGTATCCGTAATAGATATTTTGACGAAAAAGAAGAAATTTCATTTTTAAATTGAATAGTGCCGTATTCGTGAATAGTGGTCAGATATCGTGAATAAAGTCTTGATACGTGAATAGTAACTCAACACCAAAAAGATAGAAATTCCACAAAAACATCTTCACGCTTCATAATAATAGTACTCGTGAATAAGAACTCGTGAATAAGAACTCATGAATAGTAACTCATGAATAAGAACCCCGACATGGAAAAGTTCCAAATTTGATAAAAAGTTCCAACCAATATTTCAAAGATAATGATATTGAAGAAATAATATCATTTGAGAAGAAAATAACATCCCTTACTTCAAAAGACAAGATTTCTAGTTGAAACACCGGATATAGGCTATGACTTGAACTTGCACCGTATAGCAATACTCAAAGTATACTCAAAATACTCACAAGAATACGCTCGATAATATAGAGAGAGAAAATTTCAGCTTAAATTGTGATTTTCAATTCTAACCTAAGCACCCTATTTATAGAAATTGCTAAACACCAAAAGCGTAAAATTGAATATAATAATATTATAATTTTTTCTACAACTTCCTACGCATCCAAGAATCTGAACTCAGCCACCCTAACACATGTTAAATGAGTTTCAAAAATGGAAAAACGTTTTTGTAATTAAAATATTTTAAACTTCCAAAAATCAATTATTTTAACTTCAACTTCAATAATTCACAATAAATAGCTCTTTTATCAGAAAATTCGAATCTCGCGACTTTTTATAGGAAATTCAATTCTCTACAACTTTGCAGAAGAAAATTTTTCCAAATTCCAAACAGAAGATTGACCAAAATCCACATACGGACAATTTATAAAAGCTATAATCAAATTTCGATCAAGAAATGGGGTCCAATCAACATGTTTAACATGTTTTAAACATTTATTGCAACAAAAATACTCTTCCTCCTCGTATACTCATATATCCCACATTCGTTGTAAAAATATCACCGCTTAATATATTATTAAAATAATATATTTAAATAAATTATTTTATTAGAAAAGATAAAATATTAATTTTCAACAATTGTCACATTAAAATTTTCTCCATCTATATCCACATAAAATCAATATTTTCCTCATCATATAAATCAATAATTAATTATTCACAAATAATATTACAGAATCACAAGATCGGCAACCGTGCCGCTCCTCAGAAAAGAGGGGCTTTCCAATAAGGATCTCTCCTCTTCGGGCGCAGCAACTAGGTGACCAAACCTCTCCTTAGATGTAACTTTCTAGACATTTCCCAATAATGTTATCCGATAATATTATTCGGATAATATGAATTATTGCTTCGATAATGAAAATACCGTAGTAATGACAATTATCGAACAACAAAGAATATAAAATATCAACGCAAAGAAATTATTAAATCAATAAAATATCGAATAAGAATTATCGTAATAATTATTGAGTAGTGCCTTCTTACGTAAGAATCAATAATTGGTGCAATACTGCGGTGCTACTGCTCAACAACGCCAGATTAGTGTGTTTTAATCACCGGGTATTCCAACAAGATAATCAGTAATAACTACGCCAAGCTATTTATAAACAACTTATATTTGTCGCTTTCTTCATCCAATCGCTTTCCGTTATGGGGCCCACAAAAGATCGCGTCGTCAGCATTTAATATTCCCCGACAAGCATTAATAATATTCCACGACCAAACGAATATTCCCTAAATAATAATGAATATTTTATAACCACTTGCTTATTCAAAATATTTATGTATTTTACCCATAACTATCCACATTAATCAAATCAACCCTTACTATTTCAAAATAATAAATAGAGGAAAATAAATTTCATTTATTAATAATTTGGGGTCTTACAACCTCCCTCCTTATGAAATTTATCCTCGAAATTGACGACGTGACGACTGTGTTTTTGAAAAGATGAGAATACCTCGCTTTCATTTCCGCTTTCCAACTCCCGTGTCATTTCCTCAATAAAGATGGTTTCTCCACAAAACTTTAACTTGTGGTATGACCTTCGTGACGTAGGGACATGCTCCTTCCTATCCAAAATCTTGACAGTACTTCTTCATACGTTAAGTCTTCTACTATCTCGTCCGGTTCTAACTCAATGACATGGTTCGGTCGTCCACATATTTACGTAACATCGATACGTGAAAAACGTTATGAACACGCCATATACTTGGCGGTAAAACGAGTCTATAGGCCACAGCTCCTATTCGATCGAGAATTTCAAATGGATTAATAAATCGAAGGCTTGAGCTTTCCTCACCTCACCGATTCTCGCTTTTGAAATAACAACTTCTTGCACTCCTTCTTCAAATTCATCACCCGGTTGTGTAGCTTGAACAACTTTAACTTTATCGATTAAAGTCGATTATACTCAGATATCATCACATGGGTACCTAGAGTTTTCATCTCCATCTCTAATATTTGTAAGTTATATGAAATGAGTCTTTGACAATATCGTACTCAGATCAGATATCGATCTTCTACTCAACACGTCGCCTACCACGTTCGCTTTTCCAGGATGGCATGGTCGTAACATATGTTTGAAATGAGTCTCCTCTTGAGTTCTTCAAGCTCTTCCCACATTCCTTGCTCCATTCGAATTTTGTATCTCTACGAGTCACCATTGCGTTAATGGAATAGCGATTCGAGAATATCCTTCAACGAATCTCCGATAATAACCAACTAAGCCTCAGAAAGCTACGATTTCGATTACTGACTTAGGTTGTTCTCAATCGTGACTCATATCCCAACCTTGGATAAGACGTTACAATGACACCTATCGCTTTACTATCGCATTTAATATGGTGTCCCCTACGGAGAGTTCGGCTTTGCGTGCATTCCACAAAGGAAGTCACCGGATAAAGGCTCAAGTACCAAATTCTATAGTTGAATTTTAACTCTCAAGTTCAATAGAGCCATTCGATATGAGATTTTAGAAATGAGTTTTGTCTGGGTTCAAAGTCGATACAAAATTTAATATCGAAGCTTTGGGAGTAAGCCAAGAAATTCTTCAGAAATACGTCAGAAATATCAATAATAATAGGAATATTATTCAAATCGACGTGTCTTTATTCAAATCCATAACATGGACTAAGAAAACTTGACATCCGTAATAAACGAATGACTTCATGGCTTGATATGAAAATGTTTGACTACAATGGTTTGATTGCTTGAATTGAATAACAAAGTTGCTTAGGAATATGAAAACTAACAACCTTACAAAAGTAATCAATTTAGTAATGTGATGAGTAGTTAACCTTAAAATCATATCAAAAGCAAATATCTCTATAGAAATAAGGTTAACGAGTAATGTGATAGTGCCAACTCAATCAAGCAAGATTTTTAAACAACGGATGTAATGAAAGTTTCTCCTAACTGAGTCTCCATAAATAGGTCAAAAGTCTAATTTCTCCGTAGTCAAGTTCAAACGTTGAGCGCAAGCAAAAGAGATAAAAGAATGGGTAGAAGCCAGATTCAGTAAGGTATAAACTTCGCAAGAATTTATAATTAACTAACCCGTGCTAACTTCGTTCGGGTTCCTCGCATTTTGACCGTTCACGACAAACGCTCTTCCAGGAATCGTTGACTTTGATTTTTCTAGGACAATCTTTTGAATCACCGTCCCCGCTGAACTAGGCTTTGCTACCGTACAATCCCGAGCGATATGTCCTTCTTTTCCATAATTATAGCATACCTTGAACTGTTGTGGGCGCTTTGGTGATATGTCCTCTTTTCCGCATTTGTAACATACGACCGGTGGTCTTTCTCCTCCTTGAACCATTTGCTATCTTGGGCGGCGACGCCTCTTTACATGGTCGTTGTTGAATCTCCTCTTTTAAAATCTCCTCCCACTCGCTTCTTATATTTTCATGGCCATGATTACCACCGTAGTGGTTACCGCCTTTGTCCGTATTCTTCTTTCTCCGCCGGTTATCGTTATTCGATGACTACTATCTTCTAGATGATCATCGGTTATGGTCCCTCGGTTGAACGTACTCGTTATCTCGCTTCTAACAATTTGAGCCCTATTGACAACATCTCGAATAGAGAAAATTTATGAGAAATGAGATACCGACGTATCTTGGGTTTCAAACCTCTCGAAACATCCACGCCATACGCTCCTCATTCTCCACCAAATGAGGTGCAAACTCGGATAACTCCGCAAACTTCGCCTCATCGGGACACCGCCATGTTATTCTCGCCCAGATCTAATAAACTCCACTTCCTTCATATAGCGAACACTTTCGTGAAAGTATTTGTCATTAAATAGTTTCAAAATGTCTCCCAAGACATGCTAAGTGCGGTTGGATGGAGTGCCTTCACAGACTCCCACCAATGAGTCCGCTTCGCCACGGAACATAAAGGTGGAGAATGGAACCTTCGTTCCTCCGTGCATCCCAAGACATCGAATATCTTGGTAATTTGTTTGACCCACGTCTCCGCCTTTAATCGGATCCGGCTTTCCCAGCACTCGTGGTCCCAACTCTTTGAACCTTGGTTGTGACCACACCGTGAATTGCTATCATTTTCTCCTCAGTATTTTGAACACGAGTCTCCTCATCCGATTTTGCATGAATCGCAAAAAGCTTCAAAACATCCCTCGTTCATCATCTCGCCTCAGTGGTGTTATTCACGGGAGGAACATTGTCAAACTGTTGCACGTTCTCCTCGTTGGTGAGTCTGAGCGTCTCCACTGTCTCATTTCCATTGTTAATATTCTCGATTGACATTCTCAAATCATCGCCATAAAACAAGGGTTAATTAAGGAAATCAATATATCACATAATATCCCTATATACTGGACCAACAAACAAATAAGCTTAGGTAGGACACACTAGCGAAGGATTTACTCGTCTCTCCCCTCCTAGTTCTATTCCCCGATCTCCGCCAGAGATCATATCCCTAAGCTCTGATACCAACCGTGACGCCCCCAAAATAGGTCCATTCCATCCAACCCATTCTGAGTCGCCAAATACATGGTACGGAAATAACTACAACTTTATTATTACAACATATAAACGTGAGTTTAAATACGAGATATTGCCATCTAGACAATATCCACACGCAAATAAATCCCCATCATAATTATTGATACATTATTTTACAAAAATGGTGAGGACTACTAAATAACTCTCTGTAACCTTCATTCCATACCCAGACTAGTACTTCGCTTACATTCTCGCCTCCCGAGAAGAAAAATGGAACAACAAGGAAAAGGGTGAGCTCAATTAGCCTAAAGAAAAGAATATTATGATAAAGATAATATATAACAAATTATCGTTAGTCTTCAACAGGAAAAATCTAATAGAATACAATAGACAACAAATTTTAAATCAATATTCGCAGCGATGAAATAATAATTCATTAGAAGAGTTAAGTAGAGAATGCAAACTACTATCTTCTATATATGAATTTAAAAGTTCATCGTCGATATTTTATCCCCAGAACATCAATCAATATATATCCGAATCAAATATTCATCTTTTGCTCTACGTGCCAAAGATATTCATCATTAATCATGTTCATCTAAACACTGCTCATCTTTGCACTACTACCAAAGATATTAATCGATCATTCGTGTTCATCTCAACACTGCTCATCTTTGCTGACTACGGGCCAAAGATATTAATCAAGAAATCATTCATCTTTGCACTACATGCCAAAGATATTCAATAATATCATCATTTAAGACCGAGATGATGAAAAATATTTTAAAAGAAACGAATCCAAAGAAACAAAATGACAAGGATTAAGGATTAAGGATTCGTACTTTGTTTTATCCATGTCCAACAATACCTCAAAAATAATCATAGTGGTGTAAAATTCAAGAATGATCAAAACATGGATACAATCAAAGCTAGTATCCGAGAATAGATATTTTGGACGAAAAAGAAAAAATTTCATTTTTTATGAATAAATAGTCTGCATTTAAGTGAATAGTCAGATATCGTGAATAAAGGCCGTATACGTGAATAGTAACTCAACACCAAAAGATAGAAATTCCACAAAAACATCTTCACGCTTCATGAATAGTACTCGTGAATAGTAAACTCATGAATAAGAACTCATGAATAAGAACTCGTGAATAAGAACTCATGAATAAGAACTCATGAATAGTAACCCAGACATGAAAAAGTTCCAAATTTGATAAAAAGTTCCAATCAATATTTCAAAGATAATGATATTGAAGAAATAATATCATTTGAGAAGAAAATAACATCCCTTACCTCGAAAGACAAGATTTCAGTTGAAACATCTGGATATAGGCTATGACTTGAACTTGCAATCAGTATAGCAATACTCAAAGTATACTCAAAATACTCACAAGAATACGCTCGATAATATAGAGAGAGAAAATTTGAGTTCGATGTGATTTTCAATTCTAACCTAAGACCTATTTTTATAGAAATTGCTTAGAACACCAAAAGCGAAAAATTGAATATAATAATATTAAATTTTTCTACAACTTCCTACGCATCCAAGAATCTGAACTCAGCCACCCTAACACATGTTAAATGAGTTTCAAAATGGAAAAAACGTTTTTTGTAATTAAAAATATTTTAAACTTCCAAAATCAATTATTTGAACTTGAAACTTTAATAATTCACAATAAATAGTTCTTTTATCAGAAAATTCGAATCTCGCGACTTTTTATAGGAAATTCAATTCTCTACAACTTTGCAGAAGAAAGTTTTTCCAAATTCCAAACAGAAATTGACCCAAAATCCACATACGGACAATTTTACAAATAATCAAATTTCGATCAAGAAATGGGGTCCACCAAACATGTTTAACATGTTTTAAACATTTATTGCAACAAAAATACTTTTCCTCCTCGTATACTCATATATCCCACATTCGTTGTAAAAATATCACCGCTAATATATTATTAAAATAATATATTTAAATGAATTATTTTATCGTAAAAAGATAAAATATGAATTTTCAACAATTGTCACATTAAAATTTTCTCATCTATATCCACATAAAATCAATATTTTCCTCATCATATAAATCAATAATTAATTATTCACAAATAATATTACAGAATCACGGTTTTTGCAACCGTGTAGTTCCTGTGAAAGAGGGGCTTTCCAATAAGGATCTCTCCTTCTTCCTGGCGCCGCAACTAGGTGACCAAACCTCTCCTTAGAGCGAAACTTTCTAGACATTGCCAATAATGTTATCTAATAATATTATTCAGATAATATGAATTATTGCTTCGATAATGAAAAATACCGTGTAATGACAATCATCAACAACAACAATATAAAATATCAACGCAAAGAATTATTAAATCAATAAAATAATTTGAATAGTAATTACCGTAACAATTATTGAGTAAAGTGCCTTCTTACGTAAGAATCAATAATTGGTGCAATCTGGTGTCTTCTACCGCTTCAACAACGCGTATTAGTGTGTTTTAACCACCGGGTATTCCAACAAGATAATTCAGTAACAACTACGCCAGTTATTTATAAACAACTTATATTTGTCGTTTTCTTTATTCAATCGCTTTCCGTTATGGGGCCCACAAAAAGATCACATACCGTCGCATTTAATATTCCCCGACAGCGATCGAATATTCCCAAACAATAATGAATATTTTATAATCACTGCTTATTCAAATATTTGCATGATTTTACCCATAACTATCCACATTAATCAAATCAACCCTTACTATTTCAAAATAATAAATAGAGGAAAATAAATTTCATTTATTAATAATTTGGGGTCTTACATGATACACGAAGTAGAAATTACTAACATAATCAGTTAAACCCTCTTCTTCTATTTGGGTAATAAAGTGAATATTCAGAAGAACCCAATTAAACCTAAATTAGACAAGAAACACAAAGAAGAAACTCAAACGAACAAAAATTCGTGGAAGAAACCCAATTAAACCCAAATTAAACAGTACCATTAACTGAAAGTAGAAATTACTCAAAAAAAATGATTACCTTAGAGCTCCACAGATTAACGTTTGTGTGGAGCAGAGCATGGTTCTTCTTTCTCTGCGAGGTTCAAGGAAGAAGGGTGGGATCTGTGTGAATCTAGTATTTGACCAGAGAAGAGCTATCAGATATGTTGAGCCGACAGAATCGAGTTTAGTCGGACAGAGAGTGGAATGAGTTTTTGGGCGGGAGTTGTAGGAGAGTACTACACGAGTTTGCAGCAGAAGGGGGGAAGAATTAAAACAATAAAATACTCAAAACGACTCTTCTTCGTGCGTATCGGGAAGCAGGTTGTAAAACTGATGTACATGTAGATTTATTCAAAATAAAAATACTGAAGGAGCTATGTATTGCTCACCCTATGATATTCGAATCAGGATTCTCTCCATTTTAAATAAATTGGAATGTTTTTATTATATAGTCTATATTTAAAATGTGTTAGAATGTGACATTATAATGATAGGAAAGAGACAAATGATGATAAGGAATATACAAAGAATGGAGACTCTCCATTTCATTTGAAATGGAGAGGATCCTAGTCCATGATATTCCGGGCAGTTAAAAGTTTGCTTGAATTTAATTTGGTAATTCGAGCTATGTTTGTTTGTAAGAATTATAATCCTAGAATTATAATTCATGAAATTATAATCTCAAGACTATTAATTCTAGGATTATAATTAATTATAATCTCAAGGCTATTAAATTATTTTATAATCTTTAGACTAATAGTCACAAATCTAAATGTGAAAACAAACTAGACATTTGGGCTATGTTTGTTTGCAAAGATTATACTTGAGATATGATTATTAATCCCAAGTTTCTTGTTTGATTTCAAATTTAGATTTGAGACTAGTAGTATAAAGATTATAAAATGACTTAATAGGCTTGAGATTATAATTATAATTTTTGGATTATAATCCTAAGATTAATAGTCTTGAGATTATAATCTCATGAGATTATAATTTTTACAAACATACATAACTTTGAAATTATTATTTTTATCCCAAATATAATTATTATAAACAAACATAGCCCTAATGAGCTCAGTTTAGCGTGAACTAAAACTGAGCTGAGGCCAAGCTTAACATTAGGTGGTTCGGTCCTTATAGGCCTGATAATATCGGATTATACTGTTAAAAAAATAGAAATTTCTAAATACTATTTATAATAATTATTGCCTACTAACCCTTTCAAATTATATTCATATATAATATTTTTTTTGACTCAACTAAAAAGTAAGTGCCATATTTTCTTTAAATGGATCACTATTATCAATTAGATCTAGTAATTACATGTAAAATTATTGAGAAGAAATGTTGAAAATAATAAATAATAAAGTATTTATAAAATAGTTCGTTAGTGTTAATTTTAAACTTCAATATACTGCAGTTAATAAAAAGAATGGTGTTTGTTAAATATTTTAAGAGTTCTTTTAAATTATATTACTTTTGGGTCTAAGAATCAATTTTATTACCATTTTTAATACTAACTCGATTGAAATTCATGATCTTATTTGGACAGTTCGGATATATTTATTATATGTCGAATAGGTCAAGCTAGCCTGAAATACTTGAGCGTGATAATTTTAAATTTATTCAGTTAAAAATAAATAAGGCTTAAATGACGTATAAATTGGACTTCTCATAAGAGTACAATGTATAAATTCAAATCAAGTTCATTTTTGGGGGAAAAGGGAGACGAACAAACGGCAAAAACTGCAAAATTTGAGCAAATTCTAGAATAACTAGTCACACATCCAAAAGAAAGGTAAATTAAGTAATTATACTGTGTCAGGTCTAATGGAAATGATTTTCAATGTATACGACTCAAGTCACCATGTATGAATTGTACAACGTGCTGTTGTACACCAAAAAAGTTCAATCTGAACTACAAAGTTAGTAGCCTCCATTCTCCAACACAAATCTATACATTCATGATGGGGCTATACAAAGTTAGTCGCCTCCATTCTCCAACACAAGTCTATACATTCATTTGTTAAAAACCTTGGCGCAACTCCTTTTCCTTTTCTGTTCAGCAAATTACTCACCAATGGCAACAACATGATGGGGCTCTTGGTGCACCCTTCCATGGTTAATTGCTCGTGGCTGGTCCGGTGAGACTAAAACCTCGGGATCACTAAAACGTGCTAAGGAAGCAAGTTCATGAACAGATTCGGATATTTTTACGGTGCAGTTAACAGCATCAACCAGTAAGGAAGCTACTGTAACAACTGGGATTATCTCCAAGTAGTCGGTGTTTTCCCATAAGTTTGTTTTCAGCAAGTTCTTCAGGTTTTTGGCTGCCATTTTTGCGTTTAGGATATGGGAATCTGCGACAGATGATCGAGTCATTATTTTGATTGACATTGCTAGTTCCTTCAACGCGCGGCTAGATTCTAAGCTCATCTTTGTGCATGACTCTTGAACTTTTTCTCGGATTTCGTGTGGTGTCTGTAAGAATAGCAACAAAAATGTTATAAGCAATTTTTGTCAATAGTGCTAGGATAGTTAATTTGGATTCATTGGAGTTGAGGGTTGTCAACTTTTCTTGGAGCAATTCTTGGAGTAAGATTTTCTAGAGTTGTGCACAAACATTAAGGAAATGATTGTATATCATTAAATATAATATCAAATATCTATATTGTACTTGTATTGAAAAAATAGATTGTTATTTATTGGACAAAAAATATTGAGAGAACCAAAATTATATTTAATACTTGGGATAATATTAAAAACTAAGCAATTAAGATTTACTTGGAATTTTAAAACGTCATATATTAAGAGACAAAAAAACTTCTCTAAAAAGTCTTAGAGGGAGTACTAATCATCAGTTGCATTTGTATTGAATGTTGGCGCTCTATGAGCGGAGATTTTGATTCAAGGCATTTCAAAACCCGCGGTTCATTTGGACAATCTATAGAAACAAATTATATTTTATATAGAGAGTTGTGTTGCAGATGATATATGCAATATAAATATTACATAAATGCAACTCTCTTTTATATAAAAGATTTAGATTGTACGGTCTAAAATCGGGCAAATGAGATACAACTCTATGTAATACACAAATTTAATCTTTTTACTAGTGAACTTCACCAAATAATTGACCACCTTTAATTTCACAGAATCCGAATCCTAAAAATGTGTATGGATAGGCAAGTGTTTAAAATAGTACCTGGATTTCTGAGGTAAGGTAACCATTAAGGGCTTCAGTTGTGTATGCACATTGACGAGTGAGTGCACCAACTTTTAGGTACTGGTCCCAAGGATGTCGGTACCTAAACCGACCATGGCGGGGTTCCCATTTTGCAAAATTTGCCTGCAGAATGAAGAAATTAACCCGATAAGTATAATTCTTAAAGTTGAATTAACCACGTGGGTATATTCTTTTGTCTGTGAGTTTTTGTTTGCATGCTTATGCCATTTTTCACTCACCAAGGACTCTTCAGTGCCTTTTGAATTAAGAACGCTTTTATATGCTAGAAATGCCTTGTTATCCTCAAGTTGTCCACCCCCTGATGTTTTAAAATATTCAGCTCCATACCCTGCAAATTAATAGAGTTCATTAAGTTTCTTGTCTTTCTAAGAGAAAATTGAATGAAAGTGTGAAATAGATAAAACTTATATTTTATTTATTTAAATGATTTACCTTCAAGGAATATTGCAAGCTTTTCCACGTTTGAAGCAAGATGATTGTGAAGATCATCGCCAGCCCATGCCGGGAAAATTAAAATGCATATAATCACAGACGTAGAGCCACCGATGAGAATGGTGGACAATCTTCTTTGAGCCATGTCTAAGACCTCATCGTCGCGGTAGCCCGATACAGATATCAAGCAGAACGTTAAAATAAATATCACCAGCCCATAATCATATCTGGCTTTCATTCTTGGAAAGAATCGCGCAAATGTCACTACAGCAGCTGCATCATATATATATATATATATATATATATATATATATATATATATCCAGTAAATGAGTTTAGAAACTGATGAACACAAATTCATATCAAAGAATATACTAGATATTTAATTATTTACATGATTTTTTTTTTATTTACGTGAATGTGATATGAACATATATATATATATATATATATATATATATATATATATATATATATATATATATTACCTACTAGGAAGACAGAAATCCCGAGTAGAACAGGCTCAACTTTTTCTCCAGAAGAAACAGCTAAATGATGAGCTCCAACACCTAATGAACCTGCCACAAATGTTGCAATTCCTCTGTTTACACCTTTTCCGAGAGTTGCTCCTGAAAATTTATGAAAAACAAAATATAAGATGCATGAGCTTCAAAGATGAATTAAAATATATACCAACTGCTTTAACTCAGTTGGTGTACTAAATCTCTTACAGAGGTCCTAGATTCAAACTCTTTTCCCAAATTAGCCAAAAGAAAAAAAAAATCTTATTTGTTCGATATATAAAACTTATATCTGAACAGTAAAAACTTACCTACAGAAAATTCGAAAACCACAACAACAGTTAAAACAGCCCACATTGCAGAGACACCGAATCCATCGTAGAGGGGCTCGAAATAATAGAACAAAGAAACTAGGGTTATGGCTAATCCCACTTTACAAGAATGAATTATTCTTCTTGGATCTTCCTGTCCCAGTTTCTTTGCCTTTTTAGCAGTTTCAATTGTCTTGGACAAAAACTTTCCTGGTAAGGCCGTGAACCAAGACCATGCACGAGTAAATGGTACTCCTGTAGGTGGTTCAGTTATATCTGCCATTGCCAAAAAAAGATGGAGATAAAGAGATGGATATATAGAGATCTAGATTTTTTTATTTTATTTTTTTGCTTCAGTTCAATAAGCTAGCAACAGGTTTGCTAGCAAAAAAAGATTGAAGTGAACTGAAGAAAAGGTAGAAAGATGCTTGAGAGTTGAGATCTGTGAATGTGCCTGTGAAAAAGTGTAGAGATGTGTATATATATTTATAAAGGTGCTGGAGTCTGATCAAGAAAACAAATTTTATGGCTTTGATTGGACACGTTTCCGTGTCCTGTTTAATGAGGTTCCTGGAATTGTCCTAATTTTGTCAATATGCGAAAAAATAGAAAGAGAGAGAAGGAATACTAGAATACTAGAACACTTATTAATTTTCCGATATAAATATTATGAAGTTAGAAATTATTATTGATTTATCAGCTAAAATTATAAGAATATTTTGTATCTGCATAGCACTCAGAGTTACATATTGGATAATATATGGTATCTATTTTCACTATTTTTGCTTTTCAGAAACAGCGTTGCTTTTGCTTTTTCAAAAATTTATACCCATGTGCTCTTCTTCTTTTTTTTTTCTTTTTATCTGTATTTTTAGAGAGTGAAATTTATTTATTTTATAAATTTTAAGAAAGATTAAGTGACTTAAATATTCATATTCTCCTACTTTATATACTAATTTATTTTTATGTCGTCTTTTCAATAAATATGAGTATTGTCATATTAAGATTTTTCACTCAATTTAATCAATCAAATAATACATTAATTATATTCTTTAATTTCTGTATTTTCTCTTCAAACATCAATTAAAAAGGATCAGTGAATAATATTTTTATATAACATTGACGAATAACTTGAGAATTTTTTAGTTAAAACTTGATAATATTTTAATTTCACTAAATTCAATATATTTTTTTTGCCTTTAGGTAAAAGAAAGTAGTGGTTAATAGCTAGGAACCGACTAATAACTTTGTGCCGGTGATCTAGCTAGGGTCCAGTTAAAGGCTGCACTGTACAGCATTATTAGTCGGAGACTCGGGGGTTGTGGAGTCTTGCGTTGTTGGGTTGTACACGTTTAGTTGGTAGCTAGCTGGCTTTTCCGTTTTTACTTTCTTGTCAAAATATGGGAGAATGATGGAGACTAAGTAGGTTATCAAACTATTGGACTTGTTTATTACAATAATGTTACAACCTCATCAACCCTAAAAATAATAATTAAAAAAGATGTTACAATCAAATAATGATATGCAGATTATACAAAATTCTGATAATGACTCCTCATAGTACCCCCCTCCCCCCCACCTGCAGGGCCACCACCCTTATCATGTAACACCTTTCACATATAAAATGCCATGTGCCCATGTTCATATACAGGTGGTCGGTGGATGTAGACTAAAAGATAAATTGCACCCTAAACTTTATTCCGGTATTGATATTTGCACCCCAAAGTGAAAAAAGTGTCTAAGTACACCCCATACTTTACTTATCGATAACAGATTGCACACTTTACACATTTAATCGGTCAAAAGTGACCATTGCTAAAGGCATGATCCACACAAGAAGGGGTATTTCAGACTTTAGATATTCTTTATCTTCTCCAACGCAATTACAGAGTCATTCAGACAACGATTTGAAGGAGGCAAGGGTTCGCGATTTGAAGGAGGCTAGGGTTCGCGATTTGAAGGAGGCTAGGGTTCGCGATGAGTAGTGATTCGCGATTCTTGAGGGATTCATCAGACAACGACGTTTATGGCGTTAGAGGTGTCCCAGAATACAGTAAGTACTTCTGTGATTATCTTCCACAAGCATCTATTTTGAATAATCCGCTTTAGAAATTAGTGCATGTTCTTTTTGTGGTATATTATTTTGTTTTGTAGTTTATTGACTTCTTTTTGTTATAAAGTGTAATGGTGAACCCTTTTTGATGATCAAATTCAAAACTCTCTGTCTCTTTTCTTACATTTTTTTGGATTTTAGTCAATTAAATATGATGTGGTCCACACATTTAACCGACAGGGAATTCTTTGTGTTTGTGTCTATGCAGGCAACCCAGAGTATTTTACAGTAAAATTTTTTCATGGGGGACATTTTGAGGAGAGCCCACATAAACAGTATGTGGGAGGTACATTTAATTTCTTTGATTTACATCATCCCCGATTACATATCTTTACTTGACATATACGTAATACGGGGAAGGACTTGGGATACAAAGTTGGACATTTCAAGTTCCATTACAAGTCACCAAGAATCGATATGGAGAGGGATTATTTGGGTTAGAAAATGATGATGATGTGTTAACAATGTGTATACTTATCCATTCTATGAGACTAGTTGAAATATATATGGAGGTTGTTAGACTGTGGTGGTAGAAGTGACTTTGAAATTGATGAAGTAGAGTCAATCGATGAAAGTTATGTGGATAGTTACATGGAAGAATCAACGAGGATGAAGAGGATGATGAAATTGGGGAGGGGGATGAGGGAGATCAAACCGAGGCGGGGGAGGGGGACCGAGGATGATGTAGTTGACAAAGGTAAGGAAAACAAATGGAAGGCAAAGGCAAAGAAACAAGATTTGCACATAACAAAGGTAAAATGAAAACAAACTGCAGAGCCCCAAAATGAAGTTGAAGAACCACTAGTAATGGATTTTCATCCTCCACTATGATGACAGGTGATGTGGAAAGGATGCCTAGGGTTGATGAGTGGGACCTGAACCACCGAACAAGAACATAAAGGTGGTCCGAATTTAGGGAAGGTGACAAAGAGGATATTGAGTTTGAGTTGGGAATGACATTTTCCAATGTCAATGAAGTGAGGAAAGCGTGAATCGAAATCATGGTATCAAACATGGAAGGAAGGTGTATTTCAAGAAAAACACATCCAATAAGATCCAAGCAAGGTGTGGAGCCATGTACACGGTACTTCTATCTCTTATGAGTGCAAAAGAACTCACATTTAAAATTACTAGGTTACAAAAAGTCCATACTTATAGTAGAGAGTGGGATAATTATTGTATAAATGCAGAGTGGATTGCCAAAAAATATGAAGATGATCTTGGATGAATCCAACATAGGGGATTAGATCGGTTTATACTAAAGTAGTTAAAGATTTGGATATTGGAGTATCAAGGAGCCTAGCATACTGAGCTAAGAAAAAGAGCAATGAGAAGCATTGAAGGTAGTCTTTGAAGAGGAGTATGGATGGTTACGACTATCTTCACAGAGCTCGGAAAAGCCATGCACGGGAGTACTTGTATTTTGAGAGAGCAAAAACGAGAAAAAGGACAAGACTTAGGCGATTCTTGAGGTTTTATGTCCAGTATCCAACCACTAAAAGAAAGGATTCAAGGTGGGGTGTAGACCCTTGGTGGGGCTTGATGGATGTTTTCTCAAAGAACCATATAGAAATTCGATTATTATCGCGAGCTTGGTGTTTGCCCAAACAATGGGATGTGGCGATTGCTTGGGCCATTGTTGAATCTGAGAACACTCGATCTTGGACCTGGTTTATATGAACTTGTTGGTGGGCCGATCTTGGGATTTCAAATGATGGAGGTTTGGACATTCATTTCGAGATAAACAAAAGGTATAAACATCTCTACATTTCTATATACTTTTCATTTAGTAGATGTTTGTGATTAGTACTTTAGAAGATGTGATTTATGATTATATCCGATTATTTCATTAGTGTTGATCCGTGGTTTGATTAATGCTTTAGAAGATGTGGTCCCAAGTCTTTGAACACGACATATTGTGTTATGCATTTGTATAGGAACTTTTGGCAAAAGCATAAAGGCTCTGGATTAAGGAAATTGGTGTGGAATGCTGCCAAAGCTACAAATCAATATGTCTTTCAAAAGGCAATGGATGTGTTACATAAAGAGGATAAGAGTGCATTTGAATGGTTAGCTCCTAAGCCACCTGCTCAGTGGAGTAGGTCTCATTTTAACACCATATGTAAAAGTGACATGTATGTCAATAATCATTGTGAGGTATTTAATAGCAAAATTCGAAAGCTAGAGTGAAACCAAAGAATAGGGTGTCTGGAAGGACTAAGATTATATTGCATGAATAGGATTGTTAACAAGAGAGATATGATGATGAAACATAATGGTGTAGTGTGCCCTAGAATAGCTAAGAAGATAGAAAAATGGAAAGGGCAGGCAGAGGGTGGATTGCCATTGTGGTCGTGTGGTGGTGGGAGGTTTACTGGTGTGAACGACTTACGGGGTCATTCATTTGTTGTGGATTTGGGAAAAATACATGTACTTGTAGGAGGTGAGAATTATCTGGAATACCATGTGCTCATGCAATATCATGCATTTACAAAATAGATACGTGATCCATACACATACGTATATACGTGAGTGTTTAACAAAGGACATGTATCTAAAGGTTTATAATCACAACATTGAGCCTATAAAACACAAAGATGAGTGGGATTATCTTGGGCTTTCCCCACCTTTGCCACCGCTTAAAAATACTCCGTGGGTAGGCCTAAACTTGTTAGGAGGAAAGGTAATGATATTCCACAATCAAATCCGGAAGGTACAAGGTTGAAGAGAAAGGAACATCAACGAAATGTGGATTTTGCAAGGAATGGGGTCACAATGCAAGAAGGTGTCCTCAAGTAAGTTAAGTGTGTGTTTCATGATTATTTTATCAAGATCATATATATGGAGTTTAATATATTTACGTGTCTTGATTTTTCGTAAACTCAATAGGCAATCATCTCAACCCCTCCGTAAAAGTCAATCATCTCAACCTCTTCCAAAGTCTAAGAGGGCAAAAAGGTTCACAATACTAAAGCGGACTCATACTCAAGCTTCTCAACCAATGACATCAACACATGAGCCAAATAACATGAATGTGGATCAAACCGGTGGTTCTACACAAAGGGCAAGGTGGAATCCATTGTAGAGAGTAGCACCGAAATGTCTCAAATGATATATTACAACCCAAGGAATTCACATGGAAGGAAAATAATGTACAACACTTGGAGACCTTGAAGTCGCAAATGATCCAAAAGAGAGAAGCTCCGCTTTAGAAACCAACCAAAGGAGGGCCTAATGCAGTTAATAGATAACGAGATGGGGTTTTTGGGCTTTTTGTGTGGTACTAAGCTTATATGGATGTATATATCCGGTTTAGGGATTTTCGGAATCAACTTAAGGTCATTATATGTATGTTTTTGTGGATAGTATGCATTTTTTGTGGATAGGATGCTCCAGCTTTATGTTTTGTGGATAGCCAATGTTGTTAGGCCAACGACAACAACCGTTATTAATTACCTCGATTTATGGATTGTCTTTGGGATTAATTTGGTAATTGAATGGCAATACCGGTTCCTTTATGAGGCGATGTGTGTGTAGTGTGTGTTTGCGGTGTTTACGTATATGTGTTTTGCGGTGTGTTTACGATGTGTATGCGATGTTATCTGGTGTAGCCAATTGCGATGTAGGCTCTATTTTGGGCAATTGCAGTTATTGTTTACATTTATGCATTTTGTGCATTAATACCCTTGATGTGCATTTGTGAGAAAGAAACTGAAAAGGTTAAAAGTGCAGGTATCATAAATTGCACACCACCATAAACAAGAAATTACAAAGAATTGATTACAACCACTATATTTGCCCATACATTACAACATGTTCATTCAAATAAATTGCCCATACATTACAACCACTAAATTACCTACAAAAGATGCCCAACAATTACCTTTCCTCCTACATTTCATAAGTCAACTAATTTCTACCAAAACAAGTTATATAATCAAAACATAATCACAATCAAACATTGAAATATAACCAAAGATTAATTTACCAAAACATAATAACAAATTACATTCATCCATAAAAGGGAATCAAATTTTACAATATTTGTGTTGCAACCAAAAAGTTCCACCAAAATATATAGTTAACCAACCATGTTTGTGGACTACAATAGACATCCATCCAAATTTAACCATGTTTATAGACTACAATTTACATCCATCCTAATATACACCCATCCAAATTAAACCATGTTTATGGACTCGTATATAAACATAGACAATGTACCAAAAAGATACGTGGACTCGTAAACAACTAACCAAAAAAAATTATTCCCAAAATATACCCAGTAGAATGAAATTCACAAATTATCCTCCTATTGACATGATTTCTTTTTTTTCTCTCTCAATTCTTCTAAACACCATGCGGCGGTGATACATTTTTTCCCATAGGTAAATGTAACTCCACTACTCTTTTCTTGACTTGAAGTATCTATGTGAACTCAACCTTGCCATTCCCTCTGTCCCACTGGAATGTTTGGCATTGTAGGAGTCTGCAGTTCTGGTCAGCCTCACACTGATCCTCATTCTTTGTTTTATAATTCCCCTTATACTCATAAATTGCACACCAGCTATAAACAAGAAATTGCAGTAATTGATTACAACCACTATATTTGCCCATACATTACAACATGTTCATTCAAATAAATTGCCCATACATTACAACCACTAAATTACCTACAAAAGATGCCCAACAATTACCTTTCCTCCTACATTTCATAAGTCAACTAATTTCTACCACTATATTGCTAGAACCCAATTCTGCACTATTCAATTCTGGAGAACCCAAGTTGCTCAGTAGAACCCAAGTTGCTTGTTTTCAACTCTCGAGGGTGGTTCATCCGACCAGAGATAAACCTAAAATAAAAATTGCAATCCAAGTTGCAGTCAACAGACAAATTGCAAACCTTGCCCTAGTTTTGGACTGTTCGAGATCATCTTTCACAACTTTGATTTCAGCATCAAAATTCTCTAATCTTCTTATTAATCTAGGTATTACTTCATTTGAACGCTCACACATTGGAGGAACAGCCCAAGCGAAATAATTAAAACCACCGTGCCCATCTTCACACCAATCTGACAACCAAAGAATCTTCTACCCAAGCATTGTTTGAGCTTCTCCAAGTCGTCTTCATCAACGCTTTCTTCATGCACCGCCATTTAGATCCATGAGCCCCAATTTTTTTGATCGATTTTCTAAGATCGAAATTTGTTGTTTCTTCTTGAATGACTCTGTAATTGCGTTGGAGAAGATAAAGAATATCTAAAGTCCGAAATACCCCTTCTTGTGTGGATCATGCCTTAAGCGGTCACTTTTGACCAGTTAAGTGTAATAAAGTGTAATCTGTTATCAATAAGTAAAGTATGGGGTGTACTTAGACACCTTTTTCACTTTGGGGTGCAAATATCAACACCGGAGTAAAGTTTAGGGTGCAATTTGTCTTTTAGTCGTGGATGTATCACATGATGGATGGATGGATGGATGCAGCGTACTGCCAGTTTAAACTCTACCAGTTCTCACCAACTAAATGAATTTGAGTGAACAATTTTAATTGAGTGAGTAGAGCATGTAGATTGTTGGGCCTGCACATGAATGATCCAGTTTTCATGTTTTAGTTGTCTAGTGTGAAACTTTATATCTCAACAGTCAAGTATAGATTTTCGTATCATTCTCAATCATTCACATTTTCATCAAATGATTTAAGAAAAATATTTAATTACTCTTAATTTTGGTATAATGATAATTTAATAATATAAATTTAGTAATTAGAGAAGTGTCTCTGTCTCTTTTTTGTGATGTGTTATATATACGAGTTTGTTATACATTGATTGCCTACTCCTCAGGTCAGGGTGTTAATTCCCTCATCCTCAAGGTACTAGTCTGCCTTTTCTTTCTCCTTCTTCTCCCGTGATCACTCCTTCCCCTTCCCCCGTGACTCCATCACTCTGCCTACATAAAGGGAATGGAGACTGAAGAAAATTAATAATAATTTCTCTGAAGAATTTCTCTCTCTTTTCTCTTGCTTATTCTCTCTAAATTTATACAGCAATTATAAGAGTATCTTTATACACTTTTGCTAAAGTTTTATAACACGTTATCAGCACAAAGCTCTAACCATCTGAGACGGTAAAATTAAATTCTTGCAATTTATTATTATATTACCGGTTTGGCTATGCCACCAATAATATAATTTTATTCTTATAATTGTCATTAAATTCAATTATTTACAATAGTTCCATCTATCCTTTTTGATCTTACAAGACTTGGTGGAAAACTTTTTACCGCTTATTAATTTGTTGGAATAACTTTTATGCATGCGCTTATCGCATGCACAGTGAATTCATTGTTATTCCATTCTTTATTATTACATTGGAACATCCACATATAATGCAGATTACGCATGACACAGTTCTATTCTTTATTATTCTATTGAAATATCCTATCATGCGGATTACGCATGACACAGTTCCATTCTTTATTATTCTGTTGGAATATCCTCGTGCATCATTACATTACATGACACTGGTTTCATTCTTTATTATTACATTGGGAATAACTTTTGTATATATGCGAATACCGCATACTTGGTGAATATCCTTTGTATTCATTTCTTATTAAATTATTGGAATAACCTGTATACGCGGACTACCGCATACATGGTGAAATTCTTCTGTTATTCCATTCTTTATTATTACATTGGAATAATCATGCATCTGAACTACTGCACGCCGTGAAGATCCATTTGCGCTTTTATGTGTGTATATATATATATATATATATATATATATATATATATATATATTTGTAATTTTATATATACATTAACGATTGCATATTCTTTTTATTAAGATAATATGCTAATAACATAAATATAAGAATATTTATATTTGCATTTTATCACCACTTGAGGTTGTGACTTAGTTTATTTTTCTATATCATACATGCAATTATTTATTGTTTTAATAAATAATAATTGTGTTTTAACCCAGAATAGATGGCAAACTTGGCAAAAGTAGATTTTTCTATTTTGAAAATCTCTGGAGACAACTATTTGGCTTGGGCACTTGATGCAGAATTGCACCTTAGTGCAAATGAGTTAGAAAAAACCATTGAATCAGGAAATACAGCAACTTCGGCACAAAATGTAAAAGTCATAATTTTTCTTCGTCACCATATTGATGAAGGATTAAAGACTGAGTATTTAACAGTCAAAGATCCTTTATCTTTATGAACACAACTGAAGGAAAAATTTGATCACCAAAAATTGGTTGTTCTCCCTAATGCCAAATTTGAGTGGCTTAATTTAAGGCTACAAGATTATAAATCAATTACGGAATATAATTCTAATGTTTATAGAATAACCTCTACTTTGGCTTTGTGTGGAGATCCAGTTTCTGAAACCCAAATATTAGAGAAAACACTCTCAACTTTTCATCCCACCAACATGATTCTGTCACAACAATATAGACAGAGTAAGTTCACAAAATTCAGTGACTTGTTGTCTATCCTCCTTGTTGCAGAAAAGAATAATGAATTATTGTTGAAAAAGCATCAAGTACGGCCAACGGGTGCTACCCCATTGCCAGATATTAACAACACGTCATTCCAGCAGAATAAATGTGACAAGAGATGGTCATATAATAAGAAGTCTTGGGGGCAAAAGAATAAACGAGGCCATCTTAACAACAAATTCCAGAACCGCGACAATTCAAGCCACCAGAAGTGGCAAGTGTCTGGGTCGGGTAAAAATAAAAAAAATGCAACACAGATAAAGAATAAACCAGATTTTTATTTTAGGTGTGGGATGAATGGACATTGATCCCGTACCTTTCGTACGCCGAGGCATCTGGTTAATTTATTTCAGGAGTCCCAAAAGAACAAAGTAATTGAGGCAGAAACAAACTTTGTTAATCATCAATTGAATATTGTTGATGTTCCACCAATGACCAATATTGAGGAAAAGGTTGTTGATATTAGTGAACCTTCTGAAAGTATCTTTTGGGATATCGTTTAATTTCTTATTTTAATTAAACACCCTGCATGTATAATATTATTAGTTTTCATTCTATATGTGGTATGTGTTTCTCATGAATAAAATTATATTTGAAATATAACTTTTTTTATTTATGTTTTTATATGTGTCAGACCATTTTTTAATGGATATGGAGGATATATGTTTAGAAGACAGTGCAACAACTCATACAATCCTTTGAAATGAGAAATATTTTTCACAACTGATCAAAACTAAGGGAAATGTAGGAACTATCTCTGGCACATCAAATTTAATTAAGGGATTTGGAAAGGCTAGTTTCTTGCTACCAAATGAGACACAAGTTTTTATCAAAGATGCTCTATATTCTAGTAAATCAAGAAGAAATTTGCTTAGTTTTAAAGATATTCGGCTGAATGGTTTTTACATTGAAACAACTAATGAAAATGATAATGAATATCTTCTCATCACTTCTACTTTTTTTGGAAAAAAGAATATCCTAGAAAAACTTCATTCAAATTCTTCTGGATTATATACTATGAAAATTAGAGCAATTGAGTCTCATAATGTTATGATTCCAAAAATCATAGATTCCAAATCCTTTATGCTTTGGTATGAAAGACTCGGTCATCCAGGTACTTCTATGATGCGTCGTATTCTTGAAAATTCTACTGGTCATCCTCTCAAAGATAAGAAGCTTTTTCCTAGAAGTGAATTCCCTTGTGTTGCGTGTTCTCGAGGAAAATTAATTGTTCGACCATCATCAGTAAAAGTTTATAAAGAAGTCCTAAATTCCTAGAGAGAATTCAAGGAGACATTTGTGGACCTATTCAACCATTGTCTGGCCCATTTTGATATTTCATGGTTTTAATAGATGCTTCAACTAGATGGTCTCATGTTTGTCTTCTCTCTTCTCGAAATTTTGCCTTCTCAAAACTTCTTGCTCAAATAATCAAGTTACGGGCTCAGTTCCCGGATCATTCAATCAAGTCGATTCGACTTGATAACGCAGCTGAATTTTCATCAATGACTTTTAATGATTTTTGTATGACTATTGGAATCTCTATTGAGCATTTTGTTCCTCATATCCATACACAAAATGGTTTAGCTGAATCTTTAATAAAAAAGACTTCAACTAATTGCACGACCATTAATGTTAAGGGCTAACTTACCTACCTCAGTTTGCAATTCTTCATGCTGTAGCCATTGTTTGAGCAAGACCAACGGCTCTTCATAAATTCTCTCCTCTACAGTTAGTTCTTGGACAGATACCCAACATATCACACTTTCGAGTTTTTGGAAGTGCAGTATATGTTCCAATTGCACCTCCACAAAGAACTAAGATGGGAGCCTAATGAAGAATAGGTATTTATGTTGGTTTTGATTCTCCTTCTACTATCAGATATCTTGAACCTTTAACTGGAGATGTTTTTACTACACGTTATGTAGACTGTCATTTTGATGAATCTGTATTTTTAACATTAGGAGGAGGGAAAGTTTTAAATAAAAAATCCTCTGAAATATCATGGAATGCATCAGATTTAAATTCACTTGATCCTCATACAGGACAATTTGAAATTGGAGTTCAAAGAATTATTCATTTACAAAATATTACAAATCAAATGCTAGATGCATTTGATGATGATAGAAAAGTGATAAAGTCACATACACCTATAGTGAATACTCCAGCAAGGATAGAAATACCTATTGAAAAATCAATTCTTGGAGAATTGACGAATAAGGTAATAGAAGAATCTAAACCACGCCAGAAGCGTGGAAGACCGGTTGGTGCAAAAGACATTGTACCACAAAAATCAAAAGCAAATAAGGGAATCCCAGAAGAATACCCGCTCGAAAAAGCACTTATTCCAATAGTGGGAATAGCCTCAAAAGAGGTTTAAAATCTCAGTGAAGGGATAAGAGATGAACACCAAGAGATCTCAATAAAGTATGTACATGATGAAAAAATATGGGATCGAAGCAAAGTCATGATTGATGACATATTTGCTTTCTACAAACATCGATATTACTTTGATTCCTCGACACGAATCTTGAACCACAAAACGTGGAAGAATGCTCTTAAAAAGAAAAGATTGGCCAAAATAGGAAAGATCTTATTCAAACTGAGCTACAATCTCTATTGAAAGAGAAGTATTTGGACTAGTAGTCCAAACACCGCCGGTGTAATCCGGTTGGAAATAAATGGGTATTTGTCTGGCGAAATGAATGAAAAAATGAAATTGTGAGATCAAAGCCCAACTTGTAGCTCAAGGGTTTTCACAAAAACCCGGTATTGATTATCAGGATACATACTTTCCAATAATGGATGGAGTCACTTTTCGCTTTCTGATAGGTATGGCAATCATGGAAGGTTTGGAAACACGTCTGATGGATGTTGTAACGTAACAGCATACCTATATGGCTCACTTGACAGTGAGATTTATATGGGAATCCCTGAAGGATTGAAAATGGCTGAATCACAAAGGCCCCATCACATATATTCAATCAAGTTACAACGCTCATTGTATGGGTTGAAACACTCTGGTTGTATGTTGTGACGCCCCTAAAAATAGGTATACATCACCCATCTTGAGTCTCTAGATACATGGTACAGAATACAAATATAATATTTAATATACAACAAGAGAGCTGTGAGTTTTAATACAAATATTGTCTTCTAGACAATATCCACTCTCAGAATAAGTCCTCATTACATTTATTATCACACTATTTAATAGAATAGTGAGGACTACTAATACTATCATCCGGATCACATCACTCCGCTTCCCGATTAGTCCGGCTCGTTCTCATTTCTGAGAGAAACGGTGAAAAGAAAGGGTGAGCTCAACTAGCCCGAAGAAGAAATATTATGACTAAGATAATGCAGAATAAATTATCATTAGTCCTCAACAATGTTAAACTGATAAAATACAATAGACATCAAGTTTAACTACAGCGGAACAAACAATCCATTAAAAGAGTCAAGTAGAGAATAAAATCTACTATCTTTTATGATTTAAAAAAAATTTCATCACTTTTATCGCTGAGACTCAACTTAATAAATAATCCACATCATCAAATCATCCCTAGACTACAGGCCAAAGATATTATTTAGTATCACGACCATGAATTATCCATGCACTACGGGGCAAAGATAATCGTGTTTTCATCAACGGTCCCCGATCATGCCATAAAATAATTCATCTTTGCTCCTCTTGGTAAAGAGAATCCATAGCCATAATCATACCAAAAATTGTCCATCAATGCACTACGGGCCAATGAGGACTTTTTCCACATCATTTGTAACATTATGGTCATGATTATACCGAATAATCCCTGATCATAATCATACCAAGTCCATCTATGCACTACAGGCCACAGATGACTTTCAACAAAATATAACCATGAGGATGATGACAATGATATAAGAATTCAATAAAACAAGTTCAAGAATTAAATTATTCAAGAACTAATAACGTCCAAATTGTCAACATGATACTTCTTTGTAGAGTAAAATTCAAGAATGCTCAGAAGAATATTTCCATGAAAAGATACTTGATGAAGCGCAAATATTAAGGATATTCCACTAATTTCATGGAGTATAGAAGTCAAAACTTTAACCAACTGAGTATAATAAAGAATAGAATAACAAAAGAAATCACCATGCATGCGATACTTCGCATAGACAGGTTATTCTAACAGAATAATAAATAACAAAACCAGGTCAGGCGTAATACGCACTTACCGATGTGATATTTCGATAGAATAATAAAGAATGGAATAACAACAGTAAATCACCATGCATACGGTACTTGCGTGTATGAGTTATTCAACGGAATAATAAATAACGGAACCGAATCGAGGCAAAATTAAGCACCGCAGAGATATTCCAATAGAATAATAAAGAATGGAATAACAACAAAAATCACCATGCATACGGTATTTTGCATAAACAGGTTATTCCAACAGAATAATAAATAACGAAACCAGGTCCGGCGTAAAACGCACAAACAGGATATTCCAACAGAAAAATAAAGAATGGAATAACAACAGAAATCACCATGCGCGGTACTTCACATAGACAGGTTATTCCAACAGAATAATAAATAACGGAACCAGGTCCGGCGTAAAACGCACAGACAGGATATTCTAACAGAATAATAAAGAATGGAATAACAGAAGAATTTCACCAAGTATGCGGTATTTCGCAAAGACAGGTTATTCCAACATAATGATAATGAATGGAATAACAGAAGAATTTCACCAAGTATAGGGTAGACCGCGTATACAAGTTATTCCAACAGAATAATAAAGAATGGAATAACAGAAGTTCTCTTCATGAATATAAAAAAAATAATACCCCTTACGAGTACAACAAATAATATCCCTTACCTTTAAAAGAAGAGTACTTTCGGCGGTAGGCGAGGATATACTCGAAGAAAACTTGCACTACGCTTTCAAAGCTTTCTTAAACTCTAAAGAAATACACTTAAGATTATAGAAGAAGAATTCTCTACAGCTTTCTCTCTCTGAGTTTCATGAAATTAAGTAAGAAATAATGAAGGAATGAGCTTCTATTTATAGAAGAATGGATCGCATAAGAACTAATTCATGAACGGTCCAGTTGATTTACTTTTAATCTGGACGGTCAGTTTAAAGCAAAATCTTTTAAATAAAATATAATATATTCTATTTATAATCTAATAAAACGAATAACTTTATAAAAGTATTACATTTTATATAAAAAAGATTTTACTATGCAAAAATACTATCTACGAGCACTATGTAACACTATGCATAATAAAATATAATATATTCTATTTATAGAATAACTTTATAAAAGTATTCATTTTTATATAAAAAGATTTTACTATGCAAAACACTATACATAATAGAATATAATATATTCTATTTATAGAATAACTTTATAAAAGTATTCTGTTTTATATAAAAAGCTTTTCTGTTTTATTACATTAATAATATCAATAAAAACAAAACTAAATGACTTATCACGTAAGCATCAATAATCAATACCGTGTGCTACTATGTAACCACGCGTATTATTGTACTTTTACTACCGAGTAGTTCAACAGTATTAACGGTAAACTTCCGCCGTTATTTTTATAAAAATATTTTTGTCGTTTTCTTAATCCGACAATAATTCTGTTGTGGGGTCCACCAATGATTGTGCCATTGTACGAATATTCCATGTTAAAATGAATATTCCCCGACCAATCGAATATTATATAACAACTTGCATACATTGCAAAATTTATAAATACTACCCACAACTATAACATTATATCAAATCCACACCATAATATTCCAAAAAAAATTTGAGAAATTTAAATCTTTATTAATAAAATTTGGGATTTTACATATGTGGTATAATCGATTTAGTGATTATTTAATAAAAGATGGATATATAAATGATCAAGTATGTCCATGTGTTTTTATTAAGAAATCACAAAGTGGATTTTCCATCATTGTTGTATATGTGGATGATTTGAATCTTGTAGGTACTCCTGAAGAACTCACAAGAACTGCTACTTATTTAAAGGATGAATTTGAAATGAATGATCTTGGAAAGATAAAATTCTGTTTGGGAATATAAGTGGAGCATTTAGCATCTGGAATTTTTGTTCATCAATCCACATATGCTGAAAAGATTCTCAGTCATTTTCATATGGGTAAAGCTCATCCTTTGACTACCCCGATGGTTGTTCGATCTTTAGAGGTTGATAAAGATCCATTTCGGCCTCTAAAAAGTGGGAAAGAAGTTCTTGGATCTGAAGTTCCATACCAAAGTGCAATAGGTGCTCTTATGTATCTTGCAAAATGTACACGACCTGATATTACTTTTGCTGTCAACTTGTTAACAAATACAGTTCTTCTCCCACTAAGAGACATTGGGATGGGATCAAACACATTTTTAGATACCTCCGTGGAAGTATAGATCTTGGGTTATTTTATCCAAGAAATTCAACATCACAATTGGTTGAATATGCCGATGCAGGATATTTATCAGATCCACATAATGAAAGATCACAAACAGGTTATGTATTTATATATTGTGACACGGCTATATCCTAGAAATCTACAAAGCAAACCATGACAGCTACATCTTCAAATCACTCAGAGATTCTCGCTATACATGAAGCAAGCAGAGAGTGTGTTTGGTTGAGATTAATTATTCAGCATATTCAAAAATCATGTGGGTTACCATCAATCAAAGATATTCCTACAATTCTGTATGAGGATAACGCTGCACGCATTGCTCAACTTAGAAGAGGGTACATCAAGGGAGATAGAACAAAGCACATTTCACCTAAATTCTTCTTCACACATGAGCTATAAAAGAAGGGTGATATAGATGTGCATCAAATTCGATCATGTGATAATCTAGCCGACTTATTCACAAAGTCGCTACCAAATGAAACGTTTGAAAAACTTCGGAAAAGGATCGGAATGTGTCGACTTAAAGACTTATGACAACATTTCATCAAGGAGTAATGAATTCCTTTTGAGGGGAAGATTGTACTCTTTTTCCTTAGTCACGATTTTTATCCCAATGGGTTTTTTCTGACAAGGTTTTAACGAGGCAGTCAATTAAAAGATATTTATGTAAAAGATATGTACTCTTTTTTCCTTTTCGTTAAGTTTTTCCCACTGGGTTTTCTTAACAAGGTTTTTAATGAGACATAATCTTCTATCGTAGGAAATCAGGGGAAGTGTTATACATTGATTGCCTACTCCTCAGGTCAGGGTGTTAATTCCCTCATCCTCAGGATACTAGCCTGCCTTCCTTTCTCCTTCTTCTCCCGTGATCACTCCTTCCCCTTCCCCCGTGACTCCTTCACACTGCCTATATAAAGGGAAAGCAGACTGAAGAAAATTAATAAGAATTTCTCTCTCTTTTCTCTTGCTTATTCTCTCTAAATTTATACAGCAATTATAAGAGTATCTTTATACACTTTTGCTAAAGTTTTATAACAGAGTTTTATAATAATTGTAGTTATCTTATGTGTGAGAAGAATTTTATTAATGATATTATTATATTTTAATTTTTAAAATTAAAAGTATGCCATCATTTTGAGGCTGCGATTAACTTAACAACCACCATCACACTTAAAAATTTTCAAAATAATTTTATTTTTACGAAATGTTTAATTTCCTCTTCTCGATAGATTTAAAATATATAATATGCATGTGTTTAATTCATGTAATATGTTGAGAATTAAGTCAACGTAAATCACACAATAAAATAAAAAGAAAAAAAATACAAGATTTAATATAAAAACCACATGTCAAACTCCGAATCTCCACTATATCAAAATAATGAGCTTAAAATAAACTTAATGTTTCATAATACCGCGACACAACTTTTTGCACGAACTAAAAGCTGTAAAACTCTACCACCTACAATACAACCTTTAATTTTGCACAAAATATAAAATGTGCAAAAACTATCTCCCTCACACAAACACAAAATCCACTCACACCCTTTCTCAACTCTTTGGATGCTACATGACTTTTGATTGTGCTATACTTCAACAACTCAATATAATACTTTATTTATAGAGTACCTTACAATTCTTCTTTTTCTATTCAAAATAGGACACTTCTAAAATAAAATTCCTACTACAAATTAAAATCTTTCCAAAATAATACTCCCATTAAAAATAAAAATTCTTCTTTTCCATATTTATAATTCTTTTCTAAATAAGATTTGAAAAGTATCCCAACAATTCCTCCAACAAATTGAATCCCTTAATAATTCAACTTTATATCTGAATAATATTCTAGGAGTTTCCCAACATATTATACTATCTTATCACAAATCCTTTTAGGGGGTGTATTCAATTAAGATTTTTAAAGACTTTTAAAGATTTTAAAAGTTTAGTTGTATTCAATCAAGACATTTAAAGAGTTTATAAAAGTTTACTGGTATTCAATTACAACTTTTTTAATGTCTTTAAAAGTTAGGTGGTATTGAATTAAGATTTTTATAAAGTCTATAAAAGTATTTTGGTATTCAAAAAGTCATAGATTTTTTAGATTTCTATCAAATGGTAGAGTTTGACGGACTTTAGAAGAAGAATTATAACTATCAACCCATATCCAAAGTCTGACCTCGTCTCTAAAGAATTCTAAAGACTTCCAAATATTAAACACAAAGGTGGAAATTCGGATCGCTAGTAAAGAGGGAACCTAGAAATTCGCTGTGTAAATACAAATTCATTATGTAATATCCAGAAATAATAATAATAAATAAATAAATAAAATAAATAAATAACATTTAAATTTATATTTTAAATAATTTAATTGAACTCTGTCTTTTATTGGGTCAAACTAGTTATTTATTTTATTTGGGCTAATAAGTATTAATATGTTAAGGATAAATTAATTTGGTAAAATTTGAGCCTTAAAACTAATTGGATTTATTTATATGTGGATAAAATTAAATTATATTATAATTAAGAGAATTAACAATATATATTAATAAATTTAATTTATATTTGGATAAAATTAAATTATATTATAATTAAGAGAATTAACAAGATATATTAATAAGTAAACAAATGACTAAAGACCTAATCTGTCTCGCGGTACGTGTAATCGAGGAAAGAAGAAAAAAGCATAGAAAATTGGTAAGGGAGACTGTGGCTGCAAAATCCCAAATTTTACGAATAAAGATTTAATTTTCTCGAAATATTTTTTTCAAAATTATGGTATGGATTTGAGATAATATTATAATTATGGGTAATAGTTAGAAATTTTGAAAAGTATGCAAGTTGTTATATAATATTCGATTGGTTGGGGGGAATATTCTTTTTGTCGGGGAATATCCGTACGACGGTACAATCATTGGTGGACCCCACAACGAAATTATTGTTGGATTGAGAAAGCGACAAAAATATTTTTATGAAAATAACGGCGGAAGTTTTACCGTTAAAACTATTGAACTACTCGGTAGTAAAAATACGTGAATCTGAAGTGGTTACATAAGAAGCATACACAGTATTGATTATTGATGCTTACGTAAAAGTCACTCGGTTTTGTTCAATTATTGCTACGAGAATTGTTGCATAGTATCTCACGTTATTTGATTTAATTATTGTCAATATTTTATATATTATTAAATCAATAATTGAGACGACGAAGTTATTCATATTATTCTTTTGCAATATTAACGATGTCTAGAAGTTCTCATCGAGGAGAGGTTTGGTCACCTAATTGCGGCGCCTATGTAGAGAAATCCTTATTGAAAAGCCCTCTTTCTTTCCGAAAACGACACAGTCGATTAATAGTGTGAATTATAATAATGATGATGATTTTGTTTTATTATTATTATAAATGTAATAAAATAAAAACTTTTATATAAAATGAATACTTTTATAAAGTTTTGTTTTATTTGATTATAAATAGAATATAATATATTTTATTATGCGTAGTGTTTTGCATAATGCTGCATAGTGTTTTTCAGATACTAAAATCTCTTTTATATAAAACAAAATACTTTTATAAAGTTATTTGTTTTATTAGATTATAAATAGAATATATTATATTTTATTATGCATAGTATTTGTATAGTGCTTGACAAAGTGTTTTTTGATAAAAATCTTTTTTATATAAAACAAAATACTTTTATAAAGTTATTTGTTTTATTAGATTTTAAATATAATATATATATATATATATATATATATATAAGTAGTTTATATTATATTTTATTACATAGTATCCTTTCCATTCTCCTATAAATAGGATGCTTAGTTAGAATGGAAAATCACACCAAAAATTCAGAGAATTCTTCATCTATAATCTTGAGCGTATTTCTTTAGAGTTTTAAGAAGCTTTGAGCGTAGAAAAGCAATTATAAGTTTTCAATCAAAATATCCTCGCCTACCAAATGTAATACTCTTCTTTCTAAGGTAAGGGGTATTATTTCTTTCTTTTAAATACTAAGTAAGAGTCATTATTCCATTCTTTATTATTATGTTGGAATAACTTTTATATACAAGCATCGCATACATGGTGAAATTCTTCATTATTCCATTATTTATTATTATGTTGGAATAACTCCGCCTATGCTAAGTACCGCATACACGGTGAAATTCTTCATTATTCCATTCTTTATTATTCTCATTGGAATATCCTTTTACATGCGTATTCACGCATGACCTAGTTCCATTATTTATTATTACGTTAGAATAACTTTTCTGTGCGATACATCGCATGCCTGTTGAATTCATTGTTATTCCATTCTTTATTATTACATTAGAATATCCCGTCGGTCATGGATTACGCATGACCTGGTTCCATTCTTTATTATTCTATTGGAATATCCTGTCGGTGCAGATTACGCATGATGTGAGACCCCAGATTTTATGAATAAAGATTTAAATTTCTCAAAATATTTTTTTAATATTATGGTATGGATTTGATATAATGTCATGGGTATTATTTATAAATTTTGCAAAGTATGCAAGTTGTTATATAATATTCGATTGGTCGGGGAATATTATTTTTGTTCGGGAATATCCGTACGACGGCACAATCATTGGTGAACCCATTAATCTAAGTATTGTCGTAGTAAGAAAAGCATGTAATTATCTTTTTATAAAAAAAAGGCGGAAGTGTTACCGTTAAAACCGTTAAACTACCCAATAGTAAAAAGTATAATAATACGGCGTGGTTTGCATAGTAGCAATACCGGTATTGATTATTGATGCTTACGTGAGAAGTCACTCGCTTATACTCATTTATTGCTATAGTAATTGTTGCATCATATCTCTCATATTATTGATTCGATTATTATCACAAGATCATCCGTCATAATATGATATATTATTAAATCAATAATTGAGACGACAAAGTTATTCATATTATTAAATTACAATATTTACAATGTCTAGAAGTTCTGTCAAGGAGAGGTTTGGTCACCTAATTGCGCGCCAATAGGGAGAAATCCTTATTGGAAAGCCCTCTCTTTCTTAGGAACGACCTGGTTGTTAAATATTGTGAGATAATAATATTAATGATGAATAAGTTCGTGTTGATTAAAGATGAATTTGATAGTTCCATTGTGTTGGGATTATTCGTGTTAGTGGAAATCGACATCTATTCCGATGATAACTTATGTCTGGGGGTTATATTGATAAATCGGATAATTAATTGGATAAATGAGCAATTAATTGCAACTAATTCACATGCTTATATAACTATTTGTTCACATGTGTGTACTATTAATTCACATTATTTACTATTAAGGGAGTTGGTGCAAAATTGATAATACTTGCATGACTAAGTTAAAGATGGAGGTATAGATGGAGGTACTATACCGTAATTCATATTTTCACATGATTATAACTATTGAATCACATGATTGAACTATTGATTCATATGATTTACTATTAGGGGAGGTGGTGCAAGTTTGATAATACTTGCAGGACTAAATTAAAAATGAAAGAAAAGTTGGAGGTATTGTACTGTAATTTTTTGAGCCCCAAAACGTGCAATTATCGAAACTATATTTTTCTATAAATAGAAGCTCATTCTTCCTTCATTTCTCACCAATTCACTAAAGCTATAGAGCAATTATTATAGAGAGAAATTATAGAGAGAAAGAAGAAGAGAAGTCTGCTACCTCTCTATTCCAGTATCCAGCTTTATTATAAGGTAAGGGATATTATTATTATAGTAAGGGATATTATTATTATAGTAAGGGGTATTATTCTTTCGGAATAACCTGTCTAACATGCATGGTGAATGATCCTTTGTATTCATTCATTATTAAATTATGAAAATGATCTGTTTACGTGGATTATGATAAAAGTCATAATAAAAGCATTGGACTAATGAAAATCATGGGTATATGTGGTATTAGAAAGTGTTATGATGAGTTATGTTAGTTATTATGTGAAAACATGAAAGTTTCTTAGAAATCACAAAGGGTTGAAAAATCAGATTTTGGTGAAAATATAACATGAAATTCAATTGACCATATCTCCTATTATATTTTGAATTTTTGAGTGTGGTCAAGTTTTATAGTTAGATCTATGAGTTTTCTAACTTATCCAAGTGGAATCACTAGAAAAGGTGTTATAGATTTTCATGTGGACTAATTTTAGCAAAGGAGTCAAAAACTGCAAATTTCCAAAAAGCTACTGCCCAGAAATTTAAAAGGGCTTTTTCGGCCACTTAATTTGTGAGAAAAATTCCGGCCTTTTGGGACATGGAAATATATGGTATAAAGTATCTCCTGTCCAAAAAATGAGCTCATTCCGACTTAAAATGAGCAAGTTATGACTATTTTCAATATTTAGGTTTTTCCGACGAAAAACGCTATAACCGGAGTTCTATAACTCCGATGACCATGAAATTTAAAGTAGAAGCTCATGTTAACATGTGTAAGATCCTGCCAAGATTTGGGAAGTTTTGGAGTTAAACTTGAGGTAGCTAATTTCTTAAGGAATTAATTAGAAATTGATTTTTGAAAAATAGTAAATGAATTTTAAAAATTTCTAGAAAAATATATGTTTAATATGGGACTATATTCTGCTAAATCTCAGAAAAGAAATATTTTTGAGACTGATTTGGTATTTTTCATGAAAATAATTTAGTTATGAGTAAATGAGTTAAATATGTTATGTGAAGTAACAAAATTAGAGAATAGGATTTTATGACTTGAGAATCCTATATAGGGTATATGCAGATTTTTGATAAGGGATTTGATCATTGGTGATGAAATCTTATGAATATGACATTTTTGAATGATTAAATACATTATTTGGTAAAGTGTAAACAATTGAAATAAATTATTTATAAGTTTAAGAAGTGATTAAAATATTGTTATGATATTAATAATATTAGATTATGAGTTTATTAAGTGATTGATAATATTTGGATAAATTTAAAGTCTTTAATATTTATCCTTATTTTTGTTTGATTAATGCTTATATCATTGTCATCATTCTCATGCTTATATTGTGATGAAAGTCATCTTTGGCTTACGTGCATAGATGAACTTGGTGTGATTATGACCGGGGATTATTTGGTGTAATTAGAACCGTAATGTGACGAATGATGTGGTAAAAATCCTCAGTGGCCTGTAGTGCATTGATGGATAGTTTTTGATATGATTATGACCGAGGATTATTCTATATATAGCATAACCATTGTTGATTTAATAAATATCCTCGGCTCAGTAGTGCGGGGATGACTCGATGATGTGGTTTATTTATTAAAATCGAGTCTCAAAGAATAAAATTGATGAAAACATTTTAAATCATGTAAGATAGTAAATATTATGCTCTACTTGACTCTTCTAATGGATTGCTTTTTCATTCATTTGTTAAACTTAATGTCTATTATATTTTATCGCTTTAACATTATTGACTTGCTAATGATAATTTATCCCGCATTATCTTAGTCATAATATTTCTTCTCGGGCTAGTTGAGCTCACCCTTTTGCTTTCATTGTTCTTTTCGGAAATTAGAACGTAGCGAGGACTAGTCGAGGAGCCAGAGTGACGGTCGTATGATAATAAGATCGAAGAATCCTCACTATTCTATGTAATAATAGTGATAATAAATGTATTGAGGACTTATTTTGAATTTGAATATTGTCTGTAAGACAATATTTGTATTAAAACTCATAGCTCATGTTGTATATTTAAGGTTGTATTTGTATTCTGTACCATGTATTTGACGACTCAGAATAGGTGATGTATACCTATTTTGGGGGCGTCACAGCAGCAATTGGAAAGCTTCTAATGCAAAGACGAAATAAATTTGTTTAATAAAGGTGAGATAAAATCATGAAACTCTCATATCAATTCTGAAGATTATGTATGTATATATATTTAAAACTTTTATCTTATTATTAATTATACTGCATGATTTGATAAAAGGAGGGATTATATATATATATATATATATAGTAGCGCCAAAATAATAATATGTTACTGTGGATAGTAGTAAAACAATCAGTATGAGCATTTTGTCTTATATAAATAGTAGTAAAACAATTAATATGGTATTGAATCACACGCTCACACAAAAGTGTGGATTTCGTTTTCTGCGAATAAAAAAAACGAAATCATGGAACCAATAATTGAATGATCAGAAACCATGTAATAAATATATTATAATATATATGTATTTTAATGCTTAGATAAAATAATATTGTCAGAACTTGAAATTTTTGTATAATATGTTTTGTGAAAGTAGTTATCATAAGCGGTGGATTATTATTTATAATATATGCACTAAAAAATATAATAAATAATTTAAGCTGTGTAGCAAAATTTTAATCTTAAATATTTTAATCTTTTAATTTTATATATTAGAAGTATATAAGAGTCTATCACAATATTGATAAAAAGTTTATAAAAATTTGTTACTTATTTCATGGATTCTATAAAATTCATTTTAAAAAAAGTCTTTAAAGTCTTTAAATGTCATTAAAATCCATAAATTCTACAAAAATTTGTCACTTAAAAAAAGTTTTTAAAAATTTTAATTGAATACACCCCCTTAATATACAGGTGTTATATATATATATATATATATATATATATATATATATATATATAGAGAGAGAGAGAGAGAGAGAGAGAGAGAGAGTTCCTATTCCTGACGTCTCATTTTAGTAGAGTCCAAAACTTTTTTTTTTTTTGGTTTTTTTTATACAACTAAAAATAAAAAATAAAAAATTACGGAACTAAAATTTTTCCATAAAATAATATTTTGGGTGTATTTTGGATACATATAACAAAATATATCTCAGAAAGGCGTCATTGATTGGATCCCATATATATATATATATATATATATATATATATATATATATATATATATATATATATCAAAAGAGTCAACATGCTCTAGATCACTGACTTCAACAACATCAGCATGCTTTCGGAGTTAAAAAATCAAAATACATAGAATTACGCGTACGTACGACATCAAATTAAAACATATGACTAAAACTCACCAAATTAATATTTTGATTCAACTAATTAAACAATTAAATATATTGAACTTCTTAATTAATTAATTTATTCTCATTCAGAATTTATTAACGTGGATCCACCCCTATAAAACAATAAATTAAACAAAACTTATGTTGGTAGTCATATATATCGGCTTATTCAATATGTTTATGTTTAAGCTTTACATGCATGATATATCAGCCACTTTAGACATGTCACATGTTTGTTTGCACTCTTGTTTACTATTCATTAATTCGTTTTGATCGAAGGAATAAAATAAATGGTGAAATAATTTATTCTATTTCGGTGGAAATGAATTATTTTATAATCTCTTTTAAATAATAAAGTTTATAAATTTGAGAGAAATGAGAATAGTTCGTTCCATTTCAATAGAGAAATCAAACGCAATTTTTTTCATACTATTCTACGAGTCATTCTATTTTCACCCTCATTCCTCCAATCCAGCCGTATTAATGATTTCCTGAATTTTGTGGATTGTTTGAACATGTTCCTTTCCTTAATTATTCGTAGTTCTTTCATTAGGTTCTTTTTGTTTAACTTTTAGTTGTTAACTAATTAAGGTTAATAGATAAATGGATGCTTGAATTTTTTTACTTTGGTAATTAAAGTTTAATTTCCTAAAGGCTTCAATATATATATATATATATATATATATATATATATATATATATATATATATATATATATATATCCAGATCTTAATTATTTATCCAACTCACTGAAGACACCCCTTTAGCGACGGGACCTTCTATGACGATCTGGCCATACAACAATCAGCTATACTTTAGCGACGAATAATATATATAAATAAAAAAGTATAATTTACTTTATATGATCAATTGTCGCCATCTGTCGTTAAAGAGGGTGAGCTTCGAGTGAGATTGAAGAATGACTAAAATATATTATATATATATATATATATATATATATATTGTTAGGTTTGTAAAATTCATAACGAATCAAATTGCATAAAAAGTGCTAAGCGCGTGTAAAATCGTAGTTTAAAATTTTACAAACCATATACCCGGATCATCCTTTATGCATAATTATTAATTAAACGAAAAGATAAAGAATAAATCATACCTCAAGATCGAGCTTCCTCGTACAAGTTCACCTCCAAATCCTTTCGCTCAATCTTGAATCCACCGGGTTTGGTTCCTTCCTTTGATCAACGCTAGCCACCCAAATGTTTGGCCTCTGAGGTGATCCACCAAGGAAGAATAAAATTCAAGAAGATGGGTATGGCTAAACCCTAGTTTTCTATCTCTATAGTAAAAAGGCATACTCCCAACAAATTGGAATTATTACGTATTTTTTAAAAATCAACAACCCATACCACCCATAATAAGACTCCTCTTATTTTAATAGATGTGGGCAACCCACCTTAACAATTAAGAATTGGGTTTTATTTAATTAATTAAATTCTTTTAATTAATTAAGCTCCCTAATCTTATTAGGATAATTAATTAAACTCCTTTAATTAATTTTCCTTCCTAATCCAATTAGGAATAAATGAGAGTACTTATATTAAATTAATTCCTAAACTCTTTTAGAAATTAAAATAATAATAATTGTAATAATATTAATAAGACTCCTCTTATTAATTTATATTTAATATTTCTAAAATATTAAATAATAATATTAAGCTATTTAATTTATTCTATCACCATAGATTAAATTAAATATACTTAACATATTATTACGATTATGCCATTAACTTCTTAAATAATTATTCTTCCTTTTATGGTGTGACCTTTTAGGTTCTCCATATTAAACCTATTGTGAATAAATCAATTAGAAACAATTTAATCTTATTTAAATAAATAAATTAAACAATTAATTTATTTAAATAATATTTATTCTACAATAGGATAAGCCTCCCTAAATGATCAACGACTTTCCGATAATATAGATTTCAACATTAATCATAAAAGAACCTTTGAGTAAATAGTTACCGATAATTCAATCCTTCCACCATACAATGTCCCAATTAAATATAAGATATGGAATTACCATCAAGTCTTATTTTATTTAATTATATGATTTCACTCTTAAATGCACAACTCCAAATAATGCAAATTAGAAACCCTTTCTAATTTCATTCTCGCCTCGCCAAGGACTACTGGGTTGTCATTTATCGAATCACATAGACATTTCTCTTTTTTATTAGAAGTGGTAGATTCTTTATCGATCATACATTATCTCCATGTACAACTTATTATACCCAAGCATACCCTTTGATATACCCTAAGGGTCTTAAGGAATAAGTCAAAGTATAACTCATCATACACAAGATACTATGATGATCTCAAGTCCAAGGATCACTTGACTACTATCACTACAGAATTCCTATCGACAGCAAATAAAACTCCATTAGGTATTCCTTAATGAGCCAATGCTCAAAGAACTTATTCTCTAATAAGCACCTACATACTTGCTTTAGTGTTCCACACAAAAATGATCATGAGATCAATCATCCTCATCCAACGAGCAGAAGCAACGTATATGTACTCAATCTATCCGGATTCACTAATCCCCAATTTAGTAATCCAACGATTGGGAACTATTTTAGTTTTAAGCTTTCTAAGAATTTAGATCTCATTAGAATGATCATCATCATTATTCTAAAAGCATTGCTTAAAACTACGGGTTTATCACATATTATAAAACAAAGATCACGTAGATAATTAAAAGCCTTTAATAAATTAATACTTTTTTTTTATTAATAAATGAATAAGATTGTTACAAAGTATATGCTTTATCATCAAACATGATCGGGCTTCAGTGCATACTACTTTCAATCTCCCACTTGCACTAAAGCCAATCGCCATCAGTATCTTATACTCTTCTTCTCTAAGTGACGATTATCCCGCCATTGGATAAGCTTTAGTTAATGGATATGTAATGTTGTTCTTGAGAGTCCACTATCTCTATAGTGATTTCCCATCTTTCAATGATTCTAATAATCAAATGAAAGTGCCACAACACATGTTTAGATCCAAGATGAGACTTAGAACTATTCCTAGTTCTCAGAATGAACTTTTAATCCAAACAATCAACTTGCAGCTTCATTTATAGCTATATACTTTGTCTTTATCACTAAACCAAAGAACTTTTTTTGCTTTGGAACCTTTCCATTCACTACACCACTGCTCAAGGTAACACTTTACCTTAAAGTGGATTTTCTATCGTGCTCGGTCTCCGTCTCGAAAACTCGAGTCTATAAAGCCCTCTAGTTTTAATTCGCATCCACCATGTTATGCTCACATCCTTAGTGCCGGTTAAGAACTTTAAGATGTTTTTCACCGCCTTACGTTGATCTTCTCCAGCATTACGACCGATCAACATCGTGTCTCGTATATTTCATTGCATACATGATTGTCACTCATGCAATCTCTTCTTTGGAGTCTATGGGGACTATTAAGAGAGATACACCCATGGCTCATCAACATGAGACATCTCTTGAGTTTGCCATGCTAAACAACTTTAGCATCAAATGAATATACGCCTTTGGTTAAGTCGAGCATCCTTTTAAATCTATCTATATAGATTTGTATCCCCAATAATGATACTCTTCCCAAATCATTCATGGAGGATTGTTTAGACAACTTTATCTTTACTCGATTGTAGCATTGGTATGTCATTCCTTATCCGTAATATATCAACATATAATATTAGAATGTCACGACGCTCCCATCGTCCCTTTTTGTACACACTAGAACTCTTTACCTCATCGTATGTAACTCTGGATCATCATCTTCTATGAGGTGTACCTCATCATCATCATCCATGATGAATCTATATCTCCTAGGTATCTTTGGTACTATTCCAGATTTACGATTCGGTTGTGGTACAATTGGTCTATCTACGTGTTCCTCTTATTTGACTTATAAAGTGTTTTGTGGTTCTTGAACTCTTCAAGATCTATTATTCTCCCCTAGCCCCTTTAATGATAAACACCTTTATCTTAGAAGGCAACGTGTTTCGTAACAAACACCTTTTGCTAAGTAGAATTATAGAACATATACCCTAAACTTACTTTTTGGATGTCCCACAAATCAGACATGTCAAATCTTGTCCCAAGCTTATCCTTTGAAACCTTTTCACATAAGTTGACAACCCTTATCTTAACATACTTAAGATTAGAATCCTCCTCGTCCATAACTTTTTTTATGGAGTCTTGGGGCGGATTTTGAGGTTACCATTTTCAGAATATGCAAACCATTTCTAGACATTGATCCTAGAGGGATACCGGAATGTCAGTAAAATCATTATGGACCGTACTATGTCCAACAAGGTACGATTTTTCCTTTCAAATACATCAATCAATTATTATGTATCGATGTGTCCATTATGAGAAAACCATTTGAGATGATCTAGAAACTTATCAAGCACAAGTATTTATTCCTCGATCTAATTAAAGAATCTTAATACTTTGCCAATTTGTTTCACTTTCAATTCTTTGAACCTTTCAAATAATTCACACTTGTATTTCAACAAATACATACATTCAACTCTTTGAATGATCATCTCCTTTTCTTATACTAATTTATTCAATATGCAAAATTATTTTCATGTAAGTCAAGTATACTAAATCCATTAAGTAATATTTCAGTTCTATACAAAACATTATTATTATAAATAGAACAACAATTGTTCTTAATTATAATACCAAAAATTTCATTGTCCAACAATAAAATGGAAATAATATTTTAACAAGAACCGGAATACAATAACAACTTATCGACTTAATAGATTTTCCGTAGGCATTGCTAAACTATAAGTTTCTATGGCTAATGTTGCAACCTTTGCTTCATTTTCCACACATAGATTACTTATATTTGTTTAGCTTTCTACTGCTTGGTCCTTTCACAAATCTATATTTATGATAACCAAAGTCAAGTATCCAATACCCAAGTAGAACCTCGACTTAAATAAAATTTATTTCAATCATGAACAAAAATCAGATTGTAACCGAAACTTCACTAAGCTTCTTTAGTTAGCCTCTCGCAAGATGCTTCTCGCAGCTTTTTTCCAAAGGTCCGTGCTTATTACGGTTGGAAGCAAACTCCTTTGCTATCCGTGACGCTTTTGTTCTTATTATCCTTTGTTTTTGCCTTTTCATTTACCTTCTTTGAATCGCTCTTCTTTTCGTAAGATCCTTTGGCCCCTACCAAGAAGACTTGGTTTTTCTTGGTTGAAAGTGACTCTCAACATTTTTCAACATGTTAAGCAAATCAATGAGGTACGATATCTAGCTTGTCCATATGAAAAATTCACAACAATTGTGAAAGGAGTCCTGGAGTGAGTGCAAGATCAAATCTCGACTCAACTCTCCATCCATGACAAAACCAGTTGTCCTAATCGATCAATCAAATTGATTATGTTAAGAACTTTTTATCTGCATTTATAGTGCCATCGGCCATTCTAGATCTAAGAGCTCCTTAGATATCTAATATCTATCAGCCCCATTTCCTCACCATCAACTACTTGATGTGCAAGAATATAAGAGAGAGTATCCATAGTTTCAGTGACGTCAAGCTCATTACTCATGGATACAAGCATGATGCATCGAGCCAATCACATCATCTCGCCACTTTCTAAAAGTAGCAATCTCTTCCTCAGAGGCATTGTCTCGCAACCATTGCAGGGATAAAGCGATTATGACATAAGATAGCTTTTCACCATGAGAACTATTCTCAAATTCCTTAACCAATCCGCTTAATTTGATTCCCGATTAATTTAGCATCTAATATGCTTCGCAGTTGATAGTAATTTTAGACATTGTAAAATTCTCAGAAATGAATTTATAATTAACAACATTTTAACATACATTCTTTTATTAATTACCAAAATAAATTAGGTCTTGTTTTAAATTGGCATCTCCCCTACTATTTTCTTCAAAACTATATTACCTCACTTATATAGTTCTAAAAAAATCTAATTAAAGATTTGCTAGTGAGAATAAGGATCCCATTTCAAATGTATATAGCCTTGTGGGTGACACAACAAACTATATATAAATAAATAGGTAGACAACTTTTGTCAATTACATCAACTATGCAACTCCTCAGATTTTGCCTCTTAGATTATTTTGATCAAGTGGTGGCACATCCGAATCAAAATTATCCAAGTTAAGTCCGACCTAGCACTCCATATATTCAAAAAGAAAAATATCATCCTTGTGGTGACACAACAAAACAATATTGTTCAATTTTCTTTATAAGATCAAATGTGATAAATTAACATCTTAAATACTTAATACTTGCCTTGTGGTGACACAACAAACTCATATTAAATATTTAATACTCTATTAATTTTATCATGCTAAGGCTTAACGCTCGATATTCCAAATATCTTTGAACGCTTAGACTTAATATAAAAAATTGAGGGGTTTGTTATTAATTTGTCTCATCATCTGCTTAAGCATGCATTTACATATATATAAAAATACGCGTATATATTAATTAACATGCGAAGCATGTTTGCATAATATATAATATATATATATAGTATAAGCATGCATATATAGAATACTATATTCTACCCCTGGATTGATTATGGACTTTTATTCTAGTTTGGTTCACTAGAGCCACCAAGTTGAACCAAAAGGTCAAACCCTAAAATGCAAGAATTAATATTTAAACATAACTATTACATTTAAACCCAAGCTTCATTACAAACGGGTCTTCAAGCGCCTTGTTCCCTTGATCTCCAATTTTTTCAAAATTAATTCTAACTATTCCTATTACAAAACTATTTAAAATAAATAGAAACCTCGATCGCTGATCGAGGGAAGTACATAGGAGGAGATAGAATTTACATTAAGAAAAATTAGAGAAGACGCAGGTACGCAGAATTCCATTTAATAAAAACCCATACATTCACGCATCCAACTAAAATAAAATCCAATCATATCGTCAATAAATTCATAATCAATCCCATTTATTATCATACACATCACCATACGATCAATAAATAACATTCATCTCATGAATAATAAACATTTAATATATATATTGATATCATTTAATGGGCAAATTTAGTTAGTATAAAATCTAATTTTTGAATCAAAATAAACTCCTTTATTTTAATCCAAATTTAAATCAAAATAAAACTATTTTATTTTAATTTATCTAATTTTGAATAAAATAAACTATTTTATTTTAATCAAAATCTTTAATCAAAATAAACTCCTTTATTTTAATTAATTATGGAATCCAATTCCAAGTAATAAAAAAATTTAATTAAAATAAACTCTTTATTTTTAATTAATTATGGAATCCAATTCCATGTAAAAAAAATTAAAAAAAAACACTTGATATTCTTTCCTATTCACAAATAAACTCCTTTATTTTGAATAATATGAAATCTTATTCCATATTTAAATAAACTCCTTTATTTAAGGAAATTTAGATTCTCTTCCTATTCACAAATAACTCTTTTATTTTGAATAATATGAAATCTTATTTCATATCTAAACAAACTCCTTTATTTAAGGAAAGATCAATTTCAACTCCAATTAGTTATCACTAATCCAATTCCAACTCTAATTAGTTAAGATGAAATTTAATTTTAAAATTAAAATAAATCTTTTATTTTAATATTAAAATAAACTTTTTATTTTAAGATTAAAATAAACCTTTTTATTTTAATTATAAAATTATTAAAATTAAAATAAAACTTTATATTTTAATATTAAAATAAACCTTTTATTTTAAAATTAAAATAAACTTTTATTTTAATTATATAATAATTAAGAATAATATATATATATATATAATATTATATATATATATATATATATACCGAATATATATATATATATATATATAAAACCGTAGGAATACCGAATATATATCCATCTTCCAAAAAAACGTGGGCTGCCTTTTTTTTTTTTTTTTATTTATTTAGTTAGCCGTGCACTGCTACTTGCTAATCCCCTTATATTTCCTGAAGCTTTTGAATTGCCACGTTGAAAGCATCAGTCAGGAGACTTAGCATAACTACTTACTACTCCCTGGATCATATATACATGTATATAAAAACGTGTCCTTAAAAATTCCTGCCGGATCACATGAGCCTTGCGAAAAAAAAAAAATTCGGCACCCTTTTTTTTTTTATTTATTTAATTTTTTTTTTTTTTTTTTAAATTTTATACAATAAAAATTATGCCCAATTAAATTGTTCAAAACATATATCAATATACATATCAAAATCAACAATTAATAATTCGCATAAAGGTTTTCTATTCGACGCCAATCAAGCAGGTTTAGAATAAAATTCATAACGCAATCAAATCAAGATAAAAAGTAAGGAAGCGTGTAAAATCGTAGTTTAAAATTTTACAAACCATATACCCTTGATCATCCTTTACGATAATTATTAATTAAACGAAAAGATAAAGAATAAATCATACCCTCAAGATCGAATTTCCTCGCGACAAGTTCACCTCCAAATCCTTTCGCTCAATCTTGAATCCACCGGGTTTGGTTCCTTCCTTTCGATCAACGCACCACCCAAATGTTTGGCTACTTCAGAGCGATCCACCAAGGAAGAATAAAATTCAAGAAGATGGGTGTTATGGCTAAACCCTAGTTTTTTCTATCTCTATGTAAAAGGCGTACTCCCAACAACTCGGAATTATTACGCACTTTTTAAAATCAACAACCCATCACACCCATAATAAGCACTCTCTTATTTATAGATGCAAGAACCCACCTTAACAATTAAGGAATTGGGTTTTATTTAATTAATTAAATTCTTTTAATTAATTAAGCTCCCTAATCTTATTAGGATAATTAATTAAACTCCTTTAATTAATTTTCCTTCCTAATCCAATTAGGAATAAATGAGAGTACTTTATATTAAATTAATTCCTAAACTCTTTTAGAAATTAAAATAATAATAATTGTAATAATATTAATAAGACTCTCTTATTAATTTATATTTAATATTTCTAAAATATTAAATAATAATATTAAGCTATTTAATTTATTCTATCACCATGATTAAATTAAATATACTTAACATATTATTACGATTATGCCATTAACTTCTTAAATAATTATTCTTCCTTTTATGCATGTGACCCTTTAGGTTCTCCATATTAAACCTAAGTGTGAATAAATCAATTAGAACAATTCTAATCTTATTTAAATAAATAAATTAAACAATTAATTTATTTAAATAATATTTTATTCTACAATAGGATAAGCTCCCTAACATCAACGACTTTCCGTATAATATAGATTTCAACATTAATCATAAAAAGAACCTTTCGAGTAAATAGTTACTGTGATAATTCAATCCTTCCACCATACAATGTCCCAATTAAATATAAGACACGGAATTACCATCAAGTCTTATTTTATTTAATTATATGTATTTCGACTCTTAAACGCACAACTCCAAATAATGCAAATTAGAAACCCCTTTCTAATTTCATTCTCCGCCTTACCAAGACTACTGGGTTGTCATTTATCGAATCACATAGACATTTCTTCTTTATTATTAAGTGGTAGATTCTTTATCGATCATACATTATCTCCACGTATAACTTATTATACCCAAGCATACCCTTTGATATACCCTAAGGGTCTTAAGGAATAAGTCAAAGTATAACTCATCATACACAAGATACTATGATGATCTCAAGTCCAAGGATCACTTGTCTACTATCACTACAGAATTCCTATCGACAGCAAATAAAACTCCATTAGTATTCCTTAATGAGCCAATGCTCAAATGAACTTATTCTCTAATAAGCACCTACATACTTGCTTTTAGTGTCTCCACACAAATGATCACGAGATCAATCATCCTCATCCAACGAAAGCAAGAACGTATGTACTCAATCTATCCGGATTCACTAATCCCCAATTTAGTAATCCAATGATTGGGAACTATTTTAGTTTTAAGCTTTCTAAGAATTTAGATCTCATTAGAATGATCATCATCATTATTCTAAAAGCATTGCTTAAAACTACGGGTTTATCACATATTATAAAACAAAGATCACGTAGATAATTAAAAGCCTTTAATAAATTAATACTTTTTTTTATTAATAAATGAATAAGATTGTTACAAAGTATATGCTTTATCATCAAACATGATTGGCTTGTATGCATACTACTTTCGTATATATATATATATATATATATATATATATATATAAGGGAATGATCCATAGCTTATGTTAGTTATGAGCTGTAAGATCCCGAATTTTATGAAATAAAAGTATTCAATTTTCCTATTTAGTAAATGGTTAAATTGATAAAAAAGTTAAAGTTAAGGGTGATATATATAAAATTTTTAAAATATGCAAGTGGTTATAAAATACTCATTTCTATTGGGGATTATTCGTTTGGTCGTGGAATATTTTTGTTGTCGGGGAATATTCGTACGACGGTGCAACCATTTGTGGGCCCCATAACAGAATAACTGTCGGATGAAGAAAAATGACAAGTTTGAGTTTTATAAATAAACCACGTGCTTTGTTACTGAATTAACAATTGTTGAATACACAGTGGTTAAAATACGATGTACGCGTGGTTGCAGATAAGTAGCACTGCAGTATTGTGATGATATTTTGAATTATTGATTCTTACGTAAGAAGACACTACTCAATAATTATTACAGTAATTATCGCTCAATATTTTATTTTATTGATTCAATAATTGTTGCGTTGATATTTTATATTATTATTGTTTCAATAATTGTCACCGCATGAATATTTCTCATTATCGGATCAATAATTCATATTATATGAATAATATTATTAGATAGCATTATTGGCGAATGTCTAGAAAGTTACATCGAGGAGAGGTTTGGTCATCTAATCATGCGCTAGTAAGGAGAAATCCTTATCGAAAAGCCCCTCTTTCTTTAACCACCACGGTTGTCATAATTGTGATTCTCGTAATATTATTTGTGAATAATTAATTATTGATTTATATGATAAGAAAATATTTATTTGATGCGGATATAAATAATGGATTTATTTATGTGGTTATAAATGAAGAAATTAATGTTGATGTGTTTTATCAGTATTTTATCAGATTGGAGGTATTAAAAGATCAAATTGGTGTTCTTAAAGCCCTATTGCATGAGTTATAATTTTAATCCGACCGTTGGATCGTTGTGATTTTTGGATATGTTATACATATATTAGTCGAGTATATGTCCACAAATTTTGAACAGTTAAAAATTAACGCATGATTTGTTATGAATTTTAAGGAGTGTTGAAAATCATACGTTTGTGGGTTTCGGATATTTTCTGTCTGGAATTTGAAAAAACTTAAAGCTACAAAGTTGTAGAGAATTCAATTTTGCGTGGAATGGATATAAAATTCTTATTTTTCTGATAAAAGGGTGATTTATTATGAATTACTGAAGTTTCGAAAAATAAAATGATTTTTATTAAAATTGGGTGGGACCCACTTTTGGTTGGTGTTGAAAACATGTGGTAGAATTTTTTTTCAAGGGTGATGGTTGGTCTTGGTTGGTTTTGGTAGGTGTAGGAAAATAAAATAATAATATTATTTTATTATTTTAGTCTCCTTTGACATTCTAGCATTTTCCTATAAATATGCGCTTAAGTTAGAATTGAAAATCACACCAGAAACAAGTTTTCTCTCTCTATATTATCGAGTGTATTTTTGTGAGTATTTAGATACTTTGAGAGTTGCTATTCAGTGCAAGGTTCCTTCGGCTTTACATTCCGGTCATAAATACTGCTCTTTTGAAGTAAGGGATTTTAAGAATTATTATTGTGAGACCCCAGATTTTATGAATAAAGATTTAAATTTCTCAAAATATTTTTTTGAATATTATGGTGTAGATTTGAGATAGTGTTATAGTTGTGGGTAGTATTTAAAAATTTTGCAAAGTACGCAGTTTAATCATATATTATATTCGATTGGTTGAAAAATATTCTTTTTAATCGGTGAATATCCGTATGATGGTACAATCATTGGTGGACCTGCAATGTAATTATTTTTGGATTGAGAAAACGACAAAAATATTTTATTGAAAATAACTACGGAGGTTTTATCGTTAATCTTGTTGAACTACCCTAGTAGTAAAAATACAAGATGTCTGGCGCGGGTTGCAAGTAGCACACCAGTATTGGTTATTGATGCTTACGTAAGAAGTCACTTAGTTATACCGATTGCTACAATAATTCTTTGATCATATCTCTCATATTATTGATTCAATTATTGTCACGATGATCATGTATATATAATATGTTATTTTATTAAATCAATAATTGAGACGACAAAGTTATTCATATTATTAAATTGAAATATTTACAATGTCTAGAAGTTCACAGGAGAGGTTAGATAATCTAATTAAGGCCAATAGGGAGAAATCCTTATCTAAAGCCCCTTTTCACGGGAACAACCTGGTTGCTAAATATTGTGAGTTATAATATTAATGATGAATAAGTTCGTGTTAATTAAAGATGAATTTGATAGTTTCATTGTGTTGGGATTATTTGTGTTAGTAGAAATCGACATCTATTTCGATAATAATTGATGTCTGGAGGTTATATTGTTCAATCGGGTATTCGGGTCACTTTTTGTGTCGGAGTTACTATTCATGAGTTACTATTTATGAGTTACTATTCACGAGTTACTATTCATGAGTTACTATTCACGAGTTACTATTCATGAGTTACTATTCATAAGTTACTATTCATGAGTTACTATTCACCTGATTACTATTCACTCTAGTATTGTTCACTCGGGTATTTGGGTACAATATTATTCCATGAGGAGATGTGCTAATTTTTCAGACCGTTGGTTGAAATTATAATAGTAAATCAATATGGATCATTGATTTAAAGTCTTAATAGTAACTTGTTCCTTCATTATTACAAAGAGTTAATTGCCCCTTCGTAAATAGTAACTTATCCCTTCAATATTACCAAGAGTTAATTACCCCTTCGCAAATAGTAGTTGTCTCTTCAATATTACCAAGAGTCATTTTGACCCTTCGTTAAGACCAAGAGCCACTCTCAGTTTTTCTATAAATAGAAGCTCATTCCTTCATTATTTCTTACGAATTCACTGAAATTATAGAGAGAAAGAAGAAGAGTATTCTGCTACTTCACTACTTCTATATCCAGTTTTTTTTACAGTAAGGGATATTATTTGTTGTACCTATAAGGGGTATTATTTCTTTCGTATTCATGAAGAGAGCTATTGTTATTCCATTCCTTATTATTCTGTTGGAATAACCTATCTATGCAAAGTACCGCATACATGGTGAAATTCTCTTTTATTCCATTCTTTATTATTATGTTGAATAACTTTTATATGCAAAGTCTTTTGCATACATGGTGAAATTCTTCTATTATTCCATTCTTTATTATTCTCGCTTAATATCCATGCTCATGCATTTTCGCCGCACTGGTTCCATTATTTATTATTCTCGCCGTAATATCCTCGTCTGCATGCTTACGCCTTTACCGGGTTCCATTATTTATTATTCTCGCATTTAGTATTCTCATTTGGGACATCCTATCGGTGCGTAATTTTGCCTCGACTCGTTTCCGTTAATTATTATTCTCGTTGGAATAACTCGCATACATCGACGTCTTCGCATGCATCCCGATTTATGTTGTTATTCCATTCTTTATTATTCTTTGGAATATCCTGCTCATGCGTTTCGCCGGACCGGTTCCGCCTTTATTATTCTCATTGGGAATAACTTTGTTTGTGCGGTCTCTATCGCATGCATGGTGAATCATTCATTATTTCATTCTTTATTATTCTGTTGGAATAACCTGTATAAGTGGATTACCACATGCATGGTGAATGATCCTTTGTATTCATTCCTTATTAAATTATGGAAATAATCTGGTTACGTTGATTATGATGAGAGTCATAATAAAAGAATTGGACTGATCAAAATCATGGGTATATGAAGTATTAGTAAGTGTTATGATGAGTTATGTTGGTTATTATGTGAAAACATGAAAGTTTCTTAGAAATCACAAAGGGTTGAAAAATTAGATTTTGGTGAAAATGGAACATGAAATTCAATTGACTATATCTCCTATTATATTTTGAATTTTTGAGTGTGGTCAAGTTCTAGAGTTAGATCTATGAGTTTTGTAGCATCTCCAAGTGGAATCACTATAAAAGGTGTTGTAGATTTTTGTGTAGACTAATTTTAGCAAAGGAGTCAAAAGCTGCAAATACCAAAAATGCTACTGTCCAGTTTTTTAAAAGGGCAATTTCGGCCACTTAATTTGTGAGAAAAATTTCGGCCTTTTGGGACATGAAAGTATATGGTATAAAGAACATCTTGTCCAAAAATGAGCTTATTCCGACTTAAAATGAGCAAGTTATGACCATTTCAATATTTAAGTTTTTCCGAAGAAAAACGCTATAACTGGAGTTCTATAACTCCGATGACAATGAAATTTAAACTAGAAGCTCACGTTAACATGTATAAGATCCTGCCAAGATTTGGGAATTTTTGGAGTTAAACTTGAGGTAGCTAATTTCTTAAGGAATTAATTAGAAATTGATTTTGAAAAATAGTAAATGAATTTTAAAATTAAGAGAAAAATACATGTTCATTATGGGACTATATTCGCTAAATCTCGAGAAAAAGAAATATTTTTAGGGGCTGATTTGGTATTTTTCATGAAAATGGTTTAGAATTCTGAACATATGCGTTAAATATGTTATGTGAAGTAACAAAGTTGGAAAATAGGATTTTATGGCTTGGAAATCCTATATAAGGTATATGCAGATTTTTTATAAGGAATTTGATCATTGGTGATGAAATCTTATGAGTATGGCATTCTTTGAATGATTAAATGCATTATTTGGTAAAGGGTAAACAATTGAAATAAATTGTTTATAAGTTTAAGAAGTGATTAAAATATTATTATGATATTAATAATATTAGATTATGAGTTTATTAAGTGATTGATAATATTTGGATAAATTTAAAGTCTTTAATATTTATCCTTGTTTTAGTTTGATTAATGTTTATATCATTGTCATCATTCTCATGCTTATATGGTGATGAAAGTTATCTTTGGCTTACGTGCGAAGAGGGACTGTTGTTTATTGAATTATATATCTTTGGCTTACATGCAAAGATGGATTGTTGATTATTAGTCTTATTGTTGTATATCTTTGGCTTACGTGCAGAGATGGACTTGGTATGATTATGATCAGGGATTATTCGGTATAGTCATGACCATTGATGATTTAAAGAATAACCTTGGCCTGTAGTGCAGGGATGATTTGAGGATGTGAATTATTTATTAAGCTGAGTCTCAGCGATAAAAGTGATGAAAAACTTTTAAAACATAGAAGATAGTAGATTTTATTCTCTACTTGACTCTTTTAATGGATTGCTTGTTCCTCTGCTGCAGTTAAACTTGATGTCTATTGTGTTTTATCAGTTTAACATTGTTAAAGACTAATGATAATTTATTCTGCATTATCTTAGTCATAATATTTCTTACTGGGCTAATTGAGCTCACCCTTTCCTTCATTGTTCTCTTCAAGAAATGAGAATATAGCTGGGACGAGTCGGGGAACGGAGTGATGGTCCAGAAGATAGCATTAGTAGTCCTCACTATTCTGTAAATAGTGTGACAATAAATGTAATGAGGACTTTATTGAGTGTGGATATTGTCTAGATGACAATATCCTTATTAAAACTCTTAGATTATGTTTCGTCGTATTTTACACGACTGTTGTATAAGTAAGATGTATTTGTATTTTGTACCATGTATTTGGCGACTCAAGATGGGTGATGTATACCTGTTTTGGGGGTGTCACAATTATGTTTTTCAGTTTTGTAATTTTTTCGACCCTCAAAAATTCTGGAAAAATTTGAAATGATAATTTGATGAGTTTTCTTAATTGTGTCCAAAAATGGTGATTTTTGGATGTATAGATTAAGAGTTATGAATTTTATGAGAAAAGACTATTTTAAAAGTAAACCCTTATAACTCCTTGTGGTTAACTCCAAAATTGGTGAAATTTTATTGGGAGTACATGTATATAACAGAAGTATACTCTGTAAATTTCTGAATTTTTGGATAAAAGTACAGTTTATGATAAATGACTAAATATTTGGTTGTTTTGGCCATATGAAAAATAGTAATTGAATTTTAAAAATTCTGAGAAAAATATATGTTCAATATGGAACTATATTCTGCTAAATCCCAGAAAAGAAAATTTGTTTGTACTGATTTGGTATTTTTCATGAAAATGGACTAGTTATGAGTAAATGAATTAAATATGTTATGTGAAGTAAAAAAATTGGAAAATAGGATTTTATGGCTTGAGAATCCTCTATGAGGTATATGCAAATTTTTGATGAGGGTTTTGGTTATTGGTGATGAAATCTTATGAGTTTGGCATTTTAGGATGATTAAATGCATTATTTAGTGAAATGTAAACAATTAAAATAATTTTTTTATAAGTTTAAGAAATGTTATTCTTTCAATATCATTATACCGAAATATTGGTATGGATTTTATTGTGGATTTTTTACCTTTTTCATGTCCGGGTTACTATTCATGAATTACTATTCAAGAGTTACTATTCACGGGGTACTATTCACAACAAAATTAGTTTTTTTTTCTGACCAAATTATCGTTGATTTATGAATCTTTATCTTGAAATTAAATCTGTGTTTTGATCATATTGTTTTTATTATCATATATAACATTTTTAAAATCCTGGTGAAGAAATTTCTCTTTGACTTGAGTATAAAGATGTGTAGATTATTGGTATGATCGTAGCTATGAGTTCTCTTTGGCCAGTAGTGCAAAGTTGAATCGTTGATTGGTATGATCATGACCATTGAATTTATAATTGAATATTTTTAGCTTAAGTGCAAAGGTGAATTGATCAACATGGTTATAATTATGGTTTATATAAATTCTGAAATGATTATGTATTTCTTTGAGATATGAATATCTTTCGCCTGTAGTGCAAAGATGACCTATTTTTGAATATCTTTGGCCTGTAGTGCAAAGATGATCTGTTGTTGAATATCTTTGGCCTATAGTGCAAAGATGACTTGTTGATGAATATCTTTGGCCAGTAGCGCAAAGATGAATTTATTAGTATGATTATGAACAGGAACTGTGATTTGGTATAACCATGATCTTTGATGTTTTAGGTAAAGACAAGTAATAAAAATTATCTTTGTCCTGGATGAGAAGAGGAATTTAAAACCACAAATATGATTATGAGTTATTCACATGAATGTGGATAGGAACTGTTGATTTATGTTACAGGGATAAAACATTGTTGGTGGACTTTTAACATGGAGAAGATAATAGACTTTATGGTCTATTTGACTCTTCTAATGGATTGCTCGTTCCACTGCAATTATGGTTGAAAAGTTTTATCATCTACCACATGTTCTAAATCTCTGATTTATTACTGAAGAAGGCTATTGATAATTTAATTATCTTTAGTCATGATATCATTTACTGGGCTAGTTGTGCTCACCCTTTTGCTTCACAATTCCTTTTAGGTAATAAGAGTGTTGCCGGGTCGAGCGGGGATAACAGGGGAATAAAACGGTGGTCTATAGCTGTTGAGGTTCTCCCTAAATAATATGGAAATAATTTTATTGAGAACTTTAGATAAGTGTGTCGTATTGTATACGTCATTTGATATTTAATTTTGGTGAACCGAATAGGGTGAGGTGAACCCAACTTTGGAAGAGTGTTTTGCCACTATCATACAAGATGTCTAATGACATACAACCTCGTGTTATCATAAGATGTGGTCAGGCACATCCACTTCTTTGAGTATATCTACGAGTACTACCTATATGATCTTGAGTTTGGTTGAAATATAATTTTCAATTGCAGAGCATGTGGAGATAGTTATATGTCAAGAGAAGACTCACCATTGGAAAGAATATGATAGTAATCTTCTCGCTTTTCTTTGGGGTCTATTAGGTCAACCAAGGATAATTACATGGGTATATGATATCTATCATAACCTGACGCACGGCCTCCCATGTATCGGAAGGTTTCTTCAACAGCTTCAAAGATTTTAATTTCTAAAATAGTTGTTGACTGTACCTTTATGTAAGGTGCCATTGTGACGTGCTATCCAAGGTTGGGAAATGAGTCACAGTTTGTGACGCCCCCAAAATAGGTATACACAACACCCATTCTGAGTCGCCAAATACATGGTACAAGAAGCAAACTACAACTTCAACAATACAAATGTCGTGTGAAATACGATAATATATACTGTGAGTTTAAATATAATATTGTCTTCTAGACAATATCCACACGCAAATAAATCCCCATCATAATTATTGATACATTATTTTACAAAATGGTGAGGACTACTAAACAACTCTCTCTAGAACCTTCATTCCATACCCCACTAAGTACTGCCATACATTCTCGCCTCCGAGAGAAGAAAAATGGAACAACAAGGAAAAGGGTGAGCTCAACTAGCCCGAAGAAAGAATACTATGACTAAGATAATATACAACAAATTATCGTTAGTCTCCAACAGGAAAAATCTGATAGAATACAATAGACAACAAGTTTCGGATCAATATTCGCGAATGGAAATAATAATTCATGTAAGAGTTACGTAGAGAATGAAATCTACTATAATCTATGAATTTAACAAATCCATCATCAATATTTTATCCTCAGAACATCAATCAATATTCATCTCAAATCAAATATTCATCTTTGCACTACGTGCCAAAGATATTCATCAATCGGTCATGTTTCATCTCAACACTGCTCATCTTTGCACTCACAAAAGCCAAAGATATTCTTCAGAAATCATTCATCTTTGCACTACAGCCAAAGATATTCAATAATATCATCATTTAAGACCGAGGATGATGAAAAATATTTTAAAGAAAACGAATCCAAAGAAACAAAATGACAAGGATTAAGGATTAAGGATTAAGGATTCGTACTTTGTTTTATCCATGTCCAACAATACCTCAAAAATAATCATAGTGGTGTAAAATTCAAGAATGATCAAAACTTGGATACAATCAAAGCTAGTATCCGTAATAGATATTTTGACGACGAAAAGAAGAAATTTCATTTTTCGATTGAATAGTGGCAGAGATTCGTGAATAGTCTCAGTATACGTGAATAAGTCTTTGTATACATGAATAGTAACTCCGACACCAAAAGATAGAAATTCCACAAAAAAAACATTTTCACGCTTCATGAATAGTACTCGTGAATAAGAACTCGTGAATAGTAACTCATGAATAGTAACTCGTGAATAAGAACTCATGAATAGTAACCCCGACATGAAAAAGTTCTAAATTTGATAAAACTTCAGATCAACATTTCAAAGATAATGATATTGAAGAAATAATATCATTACTGAAAAAAAATAATATCCCTTACCTCAAAGAATCAAGATTTCCGGAAGGAAAGATCGGAAGTGATGCTGAATGAAACTTGTACTGAACAGCAACTCTCAAAGTATCTAAATACTCACAAAATACGCTCAATAATATAGAGAGAGAAAGAGAGAAAACTTTGTTTCTGGTGTGATTTTCAATTCTAACTTAGCCCTCTATTTATAGGAAAATGTTAGCCGTAGAAGGCAGACTTGACTGCACACCGATGGCTTTTACTCGCTACTATTGCCACCCACCACATTTGAAATAAAATTCAGCACATTTTTTCACCAACCACAAGTGGGGCCCACTCAATTCTAGAATTTTCCACCAAAATCAATTATAACCCTACTTTCCGAATCAAACACCTCTTAAAATTTATAACAAATCATTCGTTCATTTTTAACGGTTCAAAATTTGTAGACATATACTCAACTTATATATGTATAACATATCCAAAAATTACAACGATCCAACGGTCGGATTAAATATTATAACTCACACAATAAAGCTGTAATAACACCGATTTGATCTTTTAATACCTCCAATCCGACAAAATACAAATAAAACATCTCAGCATTAATTCCTTCATTAATAACCACATAAATAAATCCATCATTTATATTCATATAAAATAAATATTTCCTTATCATATGAATCAATAATTAATTATTCACAAATAATATTACAGAATCACAATTATGACAACCAGAGCGCCCTCAGAAAGAGGGGGCTTTCAATAAGGATCTCTCCTTCTCGACGCCAAGATTAGGTGACCAAACCTCTCCTTAGATGAACTTTCTAGACATTGCCAATAATGTTATCTAATAATATTATTCAAATAATATGAATTATTGATCCGATAATGGAAATATCGTGCGATGACAATTATCAAATAAAGAATAATATAAAATACCAACGCAGCAATTATTGAATCAATAAAATAAAATATTGAACAATAATTATCGTAATAATTATTGAGTAAAGGCTTTCACGTAAGGATCAATAATTCAACAATATCTTTGTAATACCGCAGTGTCTATTTATGCGAACCACGCCAGACATCAGATTTTAACCACCGTATTCCAACGATCTTAATTGGTAATAACTACGCCATTATTTTTAACCAACTTATATTTGTCGTTTTCTTCATCCAATCGCTTTTTCAGTTATGGGCTCCCACATGGTCATTTGCAAATCGCATTTAATATTCCCAAGCAATGATTTAATATTCCACGACCAAACGAATATTCCCGAAACAAAATGAATATTTTATAACCACTTACTTATTTTGAAATATTTATGTATTTAACCCCTAACTATCCACATTAATCAAATCAACCCTTACTATTTCAAAATAATAAGTAAAGGAAATTCCTTTTATAAAAAAAAAATTGGGTCTTACAACCTCCCTCCTTATGAAATTTCGTCCTCGAAATTGGCGTACGATACTGGTGTTTTTCAAAAGGTGAGGATACCTCGCTTTCATTTCCGCTTTCCAATTCCGGGTCATTTCTCTATAGCATGATTCCTCCACAAAACTTTAACTTGTGGTTATGACCTTTCATGGCGTAGGGATATGCTCCTTCCTATCCAAAATCTTGATAGTACCTCCTCATACATTAAGTCTTCTATTATCTCGTCCGGCTTCTAACTCTATAACGTGGTTCGAGTCGTCCACATAGTTACGTAACATCGATACGTGAAAAAACGTTATGAACACGCCGTCATACTTGGAGGTAACGCAAGTCTATAGGCTACATTTCCTACTCGATCGAGAATTTCAAATGGATTAATAAATCGAAGGTTTGAGCTTTCCTCACCTCACCGATTCTCGCTTTTGAAATAACAACTTCTTGCACCTCCTTCTTCAAATTCATCACTCCAGTGTGTAGCTTGAATAAATTTTTAACTTTATCGATTAAAGTCGATTATACTCGTATATCATCACGTGGATACCTAGAGTTTTCATCTCCATCTCTATTATTTGTAAATTATACGAAATTAGTCTTTGACAATATCGTACTCGTACTTGTATACGATCTTCTACTCAATGCGTCAGCTACCACGTTCGCTTTACCAGGATGGTATTGAATAGTGTGGTCGTAGTCTTTCAATAGTTCGAGCCAACGTCGCTGCCGCATGTTGAGTTCTTTGAAGCTCTTCCCACATTCCTTGCTCCATTCGAATTTTGTATCTCTACGAGTTAGCTACGTTAATGGAATAGCGATTCGAGAATATCCTTCAATGAATCTCCGATAATAACCAACTAAGCCTAGAAAACTACGCATTTCGATTACCGACTTAGGTTGTTCTCAACTGTGACTCATATCCCAACCTTGGATAGCACGTCACAATGACACCTATCAGTTTACTATCGCACGAATATGGTGTCCCCTACGGAGAGTCTGGCTTAGGTGAATTCCACAAAGGAAATCACAAGATAAATGCTCAGGTACCAAATTCTATAGTTGAATTTTTAACTCCTGAAGTTCAATAGGAGCCATTCGATATGAGATTTTAGAAATGAGTTTTGTCTTGGGATTCAAAGTCGATACAAAATTTAATATCGCTTTGGGAGTAAGCGAGAAATTCTTCGTGAAATACGTCGGGAAAAATCAATAACAACAGAATATTATTCAAATCTGACGTGTCTTTATTCAAATCCATAACATGGACTAAGAAAACTTGACATCCGTAATAAACGAATGACTTCATGGCTTGATATGAAAATGTTTGATTACAATGGTTTGGTTGCTTGAATTGAATAACGAGTTTGCTTAGAATATGAAAACTAACAACCTTACGAAAACAATCAATTTTGGCATGATGAGTAGTTAACCTTAAAATCACATCAAAAGCAAATATCTCTATAGAAATAAGGTTAACAGGTAATGTGATAGTGCCAACCTGAATCAAGCAAGATTTTTTTTAAACAACGGATGTAATGAAAGTTTCTCCTAACGGAGTCTCCATAAATAGGTCAAAGTCTAATTTCTCCGTAGTCAGGTTCAAACGTTGAGCGCAAGCAAAAGAGATAAAAGAATGGGTAGAATCCCAGATTCTAGTAAGGTATAAACTTCGCAAGAATTTATAATTAACTAACCCGTGCTAATTTCGTTCGGGTTCCTCGTATTTTGACCGGTCACGACAAACGCTCTTCCAAGAACCGTTGACTTTGATTTTTCTGGGACATCCTTTTGAGTCACCATTCCCTACCGGATCGGGTTTCGATATCGTCTAATCTCGAAAGCGATATGTCCTTCTTTTCCACAATTATAACATACCTTAAACTGTTAGGGCGGTTTGGGGATATGTCCTCTTTTCCGCATTTGTAACATACGACCGGTGGTCTTTCTCCTCCTTGGAACCCGGCCATACATCGCGCAATCGACGTCTTTCACATGGTCGTTGTTGAATCTCCTCTTTTAAAATCTCCTCCCGACTCGCTTTTCTTCTATTTTCATGGCCCACGATTACCACCGAGTGGTAACCTCCTTTGTCAGTATTCTTCTTTCTCCGTTGGTTATCGTTATTCTCGATGATCGCTATCTTCTTGATGATCCTCGGTTATGGTCCCTTGGTTGACGTATTCGTTATCTCTCGCTTCTAACAATCGAGCCTCGCTGACAACATTTGAATAGAGAGAAAATTTATGAGAATGAGATATCGACGACGCCGGGTTTCAAACCTCTCGAAACATCTGCGTATACGCTCTCATTCTCCACCAAATGAGGTGCAAACTCGATAACTCCGCGAACTTCGCCTCAGATTGGGACACCGCCATGTTATTCTCGCTTCTAGTCTAATAAACTCCACTTCCTTCATATAGATTTAATACTTTCGTGGAAGTACTTGTCATTGAACTGCTTCTAAAATGTCTCCATGATGCCGAAAAGCGGGCGATGGGTACGCTTCACGTGATTCCCACCAATGAATCACTTTCGCCACGGAACATAAAAGTAGCGAATGGAACCTTCGTTCCTCCGTGCATCCCAAGACATCGAATATCTTGGTAATTTGTTTGACCCATGTTTCCGCCATGATCGGATCCGCTTTCCCTTAAATTCTGGTGGTCCCAACTCTTTGAATCTTGCTTGTACATGTGACAACCCGTGAATTGCTATCATTTCCTCCTCAGATTTTGAACACGAGTCTCCTCGTCCCTCGATTTTGCATGAATCGCAAAAACTTCTAAACATCCCTCGTTCCTCATCTCGCTTTCAAAGGTGTTGTTCACAGGAGGAACATTGCCACCTGTTGCACATTCTCCTCATTGGTGAGTACAGCATCTCCACGGTCCTCATTTACTCCACTATTAATATTCTCAATGACATTCTCAAATCATCGTCATAAAATAAGGGTTAATTAAGAAATCAATATATCACATAATATCCCTATATATTGACCAACTAACAAATAAGCTTAGGTAGGACACACTAAATGAAGGATTTACTCGCCTCTCCCTCCTAGTTCTATTCCCCGATCTCCGCCAGAGATCATATCCCTAAGCTCGATACCAACCGTGACGCCCCAAAAATAGGTATACACAACACCCATTCTGAGTCGCCAAATACATGGTACAAGAAGCAAAACTACAACTTCAATAATACAAATGTCGTGTGAAATACGACAATATATATATCATGAGTTTAAATATAATATTGTCTTCTAGACAATATCCACACGCAAATAAATCCCCATCATAATTATTGATACATTATTTTACAAAATGGTGAGGACTACTAAACAACTCTCTCTAGAACCTTCATTCCATACCCCGAATAAAGATTAGCTACATTCTCGCCTCCCGAGAAGAAAAAATGGAACAACAAGGAAAAGGGTGAGCTCAACTAGCCCAAGAAAGAATACTATGACTAAGATAATATACAACAAATTATCGTTAGTCTCCAACAGGAAAAATCGATAGAATACAATAGTATAACAAGTTTCGGATCAATATTCGCAGCAATGAAATAATAATTCATGTAAGAGTTACGTAGAGAATGAAATCTACTATAATCTATGAATTTAATACCCATCATCAATATTTTATCCTCAGAACATCAATCAATATTCATCTCAAATCAAATATTCATCTTTGCACTTCTGTGCCAAAGATATTCATCAATCGGTCATGTTCATCTCAACACTTGTTCATCTTTGCACTACAAAAGCCAAAGATATTCAATAATATCATCATTTAAGATCGAGGATGATGAAAAATATTTTTAAAGAAAACGAATCCAAAGTGAAACAAAATGACAAGGATTAAGGATTAAGAATTAGATTGCTTTGTTTTATCCATGTCCAACAATACCTCAAAAATAATCATAGTGGTGTAAAATTCAAGAATGATCAAAACTTGGATACAATCAAAGCTAGTATCCGTAATAGATATTTTGGACGAAAAAGAAATTTCATTTTTTGGTGAATAGTGCCGATTCGTGAATAAGGTCAGATATGTGAATAAAGTCTTGAGTATACATGAATAGTAACTCTACACCAAAAGATAGAAATTCCACAAAAAACATTTTCACTTACTTAATAATAGTACTCGTGAATAAGAACTCGTGAATAGTAACTCATGAATAGTAACTCGTGAATAGTAACTCATAAAATAGTAACCCCGATATGAAAAAGTTCTAAATTTGATAAAAACTTCAGATCAACATTTCAAAGATAATGATATCAAAGAAATAATATCATTACAAAAAAAAATAATATCCCTTACCTCAAAGAATCAAGATTTCTAAGGAAAGATCGTAAGTGATCTTTGAATGAAACTTAGATCAATGAAGAACTCTCAAAGTATCTAAATACTCACAAAATACGCCAATAATATAGAGAGAAGAGAGAACTTTTTTTCGGTGTAATTTTCAATTCTAACTTAGCCCTCATTTATAGGAAAATGTTAGCCCGCAAGCAGATTTCGACCACACCGATGGCTTTTTCTGCTACTATTGCCACCCACCACATTTGAAATAAAATTCAAAGACATTTTTCACCAACCACAAGTGGGGCCTACTCAATTCTAGAATTTTCCACCAAAATCAATTATAACCCTACTTTCCTAATCAAACACCTCTTAAAATTTATAACAAATCATTCGCTCATTTTAACGGTTCAAAATTTGTAGACATATACTCAACTTATATATGTATAACATATCCAAAAATTACAATGATCCAACTAGGTTGGATTAAATATTATAACTCACACAATAAAGTCAGAATAACACCGATTTGATCTTTTAATACCTCATCCGACAAAATACAAATAAAACATCTCAAAGATTAATTCCTTCATTAATAACCACAAATAAATCCATCATTTATATTCATATAAAATAAATATTTCCTTATCATATGAATCAATAATTAATTATTCATAAATAATATTATGTAATCACAATTATAATGACCAGGCGCTTCAGGAAAGAGGGGCTTTCGAATAAGGATCTCTCTTCTCGACGCCGCAATTAGGTGACCAAACCTCTCCTTGATGTAAACTTTCTAGACATTGCCAATAATGTTATCTAATAATATTATTCAAATAATATGAATTATTGATCCGATAATGGGAAATATTGTGCAAAGTGACAATTATTGAAACAAAGAATAATATAAAAAATACCAACGCAAAGAATTATTGAATCAATAAAATAAAATATCGAATAAAGAATTATCGTAATAATTATTGAGTAGTGCCTTCTTACGTAAGGATCAATAATTCAACAATCTTGCGGCAATACCGTGTGTGCTTCTTTAACCACGCCAGACATCGTTTTTTAACCAATGTATTCCAACAAAATCTTAATCTGTAATAACTACGCCATTATTTTTAACCAACTTATATTTGTGCTTTTCTTCATCCAATCGCTTTCCGTTATGGGGCCCACACATGGTCGCTACTGGTCGTATTTAATATTCCCCGACAAAGCATTTAATATTCCACGACCAAACGAATATTCCCTAATAAAAATGAATATTTTATAACCACTTGCTTATTTTGAAATATTTGCGTATTTAACCCCTAACTATCCACATTAATCAAATCAACCCTTACTATTTCAAAATAATAAGTAAAGGAAATTCCTTTTTATAAAAAAAAATTTCGGGGTCTTACACAGTTGGTATATATTTGTATCAAAACTCATAATATATGTGTTGTTGTATTTTGCACGACAATTGTAGTCATAAAGTTGTAGTTGTTTTCTGTACCATGTATTTGGCGACTCAGAATAGGGTGGATGGATTTGACCTATTTTGGGGGCGTTACATGAGCACTATTCAAGCTAACCTATCACATGCCGTCTACTGGAAGATTTAAGGGCTGGGTTGGGGCCAGCCGCTGCTTCCTCTAGTGGCCAACCAAATTCTTTTATGTTGACCGCTACTTCCTCTAACAGCCAGTCAAAATGATTGCGTTTTGACTGACCACTAGAAGGAGTAGCGGCTAACATAAAAGAATTTGGCTTAATCAGAGACTTAAAATAATTATAATTTAAATTAAAAATACATAGCTAATTAATACTCCACTCGCTAATTGGTTCACAAATATAAAGAATTATAAAATGAGTAGTAAACATATATAAGGAATTGTACTTGACTAGGTAATTTGGAAGTAATAGTTGAATACGTAATTTATTTGAGTATGAATATACTATAAACTCAATCATTATTTTTATATGGATTATCAATAATACTAATTAATAAAATAACTACGATATAAGGATAATTATCGATTATCGCCTTTATAATTTTTAATTATAAATAGAAAATAGAGATTGAGTTTATATTATATTCATACTCAAACAAATTACGTATTCAACTACTACTCCCAAATTATCTAGTCAAGTATTATTCCTTATATTAGTCTATTACTCATTTTATAATTGTTTGTATTTGTGAACCAATTAACGAGTAGAGTATTAATTAGCTATATATTTTTAATTTAAACTAAACATAAAACAAACAATTCTTCACAAACGCATATCAATAACAATCAAATCTTTTGTTATCAACCATCAAATATGTAAACAACATAATCAATAGATAAAGGTCGTACGATGTTAGTAGATACAAAATGTAATCATCATGAAACTTTCATCAATTTAGTTAGATACATAAACAACCATCAACCTAACTAGATACAAAAATTTAGTCTGTATAACTCAAAAAATGTACAAGTACATACATAAAAGTCAAAATATAGACATAAACTAACTTCACCCCTCAGATTAGAAGTACCAGTATCATCATCGCCATCATCTATCGTACCACCGTCGGTCCCACCGCTAGTCCCACCCTTCATAGTCTCATCAGCATCAGCTTGGCGGTCCTAACCATCTCTTACACGGGCTTCGTCTGCTCCGTTGCCTCCATCCCCACGAGTCTCATCAACAAGACCCTACAAAATTAAAATATTAATAACGAAGTCCAAAGAGAGCATATTTAAATAATTTTAGTTTGTGTTATTCAAATTTTAACAAAGTAAGCAAACGGGCTGATAGCTCGGCCTCTGGATATCGGAATCAAGTCCCGCAAGTTGTAATGTGTGCCTAATATCTATGAGGTGTTATGTCTATGGTTGTGTGTCGTTTTGACGCCCGAGGCGGGTTTTGGTCTCTCTTTAGATTATTGTTCTAAGTTTTAACATGTTAGGAAAACAGGCTGATAACTCGGCCTCCAGAAATCAGAATCGAGTCTTGTAAGTTGTATCGTGTGCCCAATATTTATGATGTACTATGTCTATGGTAGTATGTTGTTTCGACGCCCGAGGCGGGTTTTGGCCTCTTTTTCGACTATTGTTTGAAGTTTTAATAAGTTAGGCAAATGAAATGATAACTCGACCTCCGAATATCGGAATCAAGTCTCGTAAGTTGTAACGTGTGCCTAATATCTATGAGATGTTATGTCTATGGTTTTGATACCCGAGGCGGGTTTCGGTCTTTTTTCGACTATTGTTCTAAGTTTTAACAAGTTAGGCAAACGGGTTGAGAACTCGGCCTCCGGATATCGGAATCGAGTTCCGTAAGTTATAATGTGTGCCTAATATCTAGGAGGTGTTATGTCTATGGTTGCGTATCATTTTGATGCTCGAGGCGGGTTTTGGTCTCTTTTTTTATTATTATTCTTAGTTTTCTTTAATTTATAAAAGTTCGACAATAAGTTTGATAATTATATGTTTGATAGTTTATGTAAGTAATATAATTACAAATTAGATGAATTAAATACAGACATACATCAATAATTGTATTTACCTATCGAATATGTGGAGGAAATAGGTTGGCTAAGACAACCGCGCATATACGGATGGCCTCCTCCTGGACTAGACCCATGAGCTCGTCAACAGATGTTGTAGGAACTATGGAGCCATGGACGACCTCCTAAGTAAGCTGGTAGATCCGCTCGCGTTAAGTTATGCCATACTTTGCAACACTACTCGCCATGCACCCCTCTATAATTGGCTAGAAGAAATCATCAAATAATGAAGGGCTGACACCCGATCCACTTGCAACACCTGCTCTGGTGGGTTGGCGACGCCAAGCTTTCGCAGCAAGGACTAAAGTGTAGGCTGGGACCCGGGAAATGCCCACAACTCTATCATTCTTCGGTCCCCCTATATCTTGCAGCCAGTCCTTCATCTCCTCATCCTCGCGCGTCAAGGCATCTACGTCACCATCAGCTCTGTGGCTGGTCAGGGCCACTACGAGCTTCTCGAACCGTCGCTGAAAAACACACAAAAATATATGAAAAACACAGTTGTTTGAAGAATATAAAAGAATTCATGTATTAAAATACAGATTAAATAAAAGGATTAAACTACTTACAACAATGTGTTCTGCCTCAAGTGAGATATAACCACCACAACCTTTCTTCTAGTGGGCGTTGCCAACAAAATTCTAAACGGGAAGGTGGGTGCTTTAGACTAACCTCGAGGCTCTCTCTGTAGAGGTCGCGCGACTGAGATCTCATGCAGTATGCAGTGTGCAGTGTGGGAGGCCGTATGACTTTAGACTACACACATCAGTTTTTGTTGTTCCATAACACAATTGCTCAATATATCAAATCACATATTAAATTACATGTTCCCTAATCCCTCGTACCAAATATTTTTTTTTATATTTTAATAATATTCTCTTGTGTTTGAAATCGGAGGGACATAACACTTAATTAGGAAAATCATTTGTTTAATAAATATATTTAAAGTCTCATTCTTCCATTTAAACAAGGGACCAAATTGCAGTTATATTTAAAGGAGGAGGGTAACTCTGGAAAAAAGAAAGTTATTGTCTTAAGATAAATGGATAACGATATACCTTATCATCTATGCACACTAAAAAAGTGTATTATGGACATGGGTGATGTAAGGGTGTCCATGGAATAATGATGCATTCAAAGACGACCCAATTACCAAAACTGCCCTTATGATTGTGTCTTTTAACATAGGCAAAGAGGCATTCCAATAGTATCGTAAAATTTAGTACTTAAAATAGATTCCCATAAAAATCATATTAAATCCCTAATCATTATTGATAAGAAATTTTAGATTCAATTTCACCAATACCCAAATTATAGAATTAGAATCTCAGTTAAAAATATAATTCATGTTTACTCAATTCCTATCTTTGGTCTAATAAGCAATGTAAAAATTATTCCTTCTATTGTTAACATCATACTTACCACTCCCAATTTTACCTTTTAGGCAAACTAAACTATGCGATCAAGGCATTTTATAAACAATTCGAGGCTTTCTAATAAATTACTAAAATTTTCCCACTATTTTTATAAACTTTTAAAATCATAAAAATTTATGTTTTTGTTTAAATTTTTTTTCATGATAAAATCCAATACTATCCATCACACTCTAAATTTCTGTTTCAAATACAACTAAAACTATGAAAATGTGACATGGAGTAATAAAGAGATGGAAACAATAGTTTCATTCATGAAGAGTGAATGATTCAATTAATTTTTCAAAATAACGTACACAAAACACCAAATTGTTTCTGTGGAAAACATGACAATAACAATTTCCTGTTACTCGATCAGTTCTGCCCTGAATGATTAGTTTCGTATTAAACCCCTAACTTGAACCTAAATAAAGAGGAGATGAAAACTAAAAATAATCATGTATATAACTTGAACATAAATAAACTAATAATGTATATATACATTTAAACAACATACCCCCAAAAAAATTAAAGATTAACAAGCGGATAAAATCAATTATAGAGAGAATATATGAACTAAAAATCTTACATGTTTATGAGAGTACCAAACTAGCTCAATTCTTGTACAGGTGAAGGTACAACCTCTGAAGTTGTAGCGGTGAAATGGCCGGAGGTATGGCGGCACCCGATTGCAGCGACGAAATGGATAATAGGGGTTACAACAGGGATGAGAGAAATGGGTAAAATGGGAAAATGGGTGAACTCTATTGATCAAATTAGAGAATCAATAGAGCAAATTTGAGATTAAGTGGGAAAATCAGAGAGCGAAAATGGCTGAATTTGAGAGGGAAATTTAATAAAAGGAGTCGTTGCCGTCAAACGAGTATTTTTATTATAAGCTGACTCATTCTCGATGGCAACCCGTCTATAATGAGTTACTAGCGACGGCGTTCCCGTCGCCACTGTTATGAGCCCATTGACCTATATTTTTGGAGGGCGCACAAAGAGAATAAATGAGTGCAGAAAGGTATGAAGTGGTCATTGGCAACGGTATACATTCACGACAGCTAAGCCGTCAACATTGATGTCATTCTCGACGGTGTTTATGTCGTCACCATTTCCCTTGTCGCTTATGACCCACTTTCTTGTAGTGGAAACCTTAGCCCATGCAACTTTTGAGTCATACTTTTCGAGAGAAGTTCCCTTCCATAAGAACCGAAATAGAGTTTGATCAATAAGCTTGATGAAAGATTTTGACAGTAAAAAAATAGACTAGCTAGCTAGTAAGATTGAATTGCAAATAAGATGGACTTAATTAACTGCAGACGGACAGCATAGGAAAGAAAGCAGTTTGCCCAAGATCTTACTCTAAGAGTAATTTTTTGAATAAGAGGAACACAGTCATTAGTAGTTAACTTTGATGAAATTAGAGGCACTCCAAAAATTTGACTGGAAGATCACCTTTTGCAATGTCAGGATATGAAAGGATTTGATCCGACAGCAGAGGAGAAACGTTGGCTAATAAGCACTGGATTTTGCCGTGGTTGATAGACATACCAGTAAAACACGAAAAGGAATCGAGGCATTCATTTAAGATAGTGACAGATGACAGGTCTGCATGGCAAAAAAGAAGCAAGTAGTCTGCGAAGCAAAGATGAGACAGCTTGCAAGCCTTTGCTCTCCAATGGAATTTAAAATCTGAGGAGCTAGTTCTTTCTGCAAGAAATAAAACAAGAATTTTCATAGCTAGAACAAACAGGTAAGGTGACAATGGGTCTCCATGGAGGATACCCCTTAGGCCTTTGAAATATTCATAAAGTGAACTATTCACTTTAATTAAAAACTTAGCAGTAGAGACATAACTTTTTATCTACTAAATTTTTTTTGAAGGATATCCAAATAGAGTAAGGGCATCAAACAAAAAAATTCTTCGAATTGAGTCAAAAGCCTTTTTAAGATCAATCTTAATTGCACATCTGGAAGGGCCATTTTTTCTATACTAATTCCTCATCAGTTCTTGAGTTAGAAGAATATAATCACCAATTTTACGCCCAAGGACAAAAACAGCTTGGTATTTTGAAATGAGACTAGGGAGAGTTTACTTTAATTTATCCGCAAGTATTTTGGAAATACACTTGTAAATGGTGTTCTAACAGGATATTGGTCAAAAGTCAGACATGTTTGAAGGATTTGAGACTTAAGGAATGAGAGCTACAACAACAACATTTGTTTCCTTTTAACATGCTTCCCAAAGCAAAAAATAGATTGAATAGCTTTAGTAAAATCAAGTCGTACCGTAAGCCAAGAATGAAGAAAGAAATTTACATTAAAGCCATCAGGACCCGGACTTTTGTTTTGCTTCATACCTTTGAGAGTGCTAAGAATAGTCTCAAGAGAAACAATAGCCTGAAGGGATGAGGCTAAGTCCGAACTTGTACGATTCAAAATGACACCAGCTAGAGTTGTAATACCAGGATAAGGTGTCTCTCCTTTTGAATCCAGAAGATCTTTATAGAAATCAGCAACAATGCCTTTAATATGGTCCTGATCGTGGGTAAAAATCCCCTGGGGGTACTCAATTGCAAGGATTTTGTTTGTATTCTATCGATTTTAATCTTAGCATAAAAATATTTGGATTTTTTTTTATCTCCAAGATCCAGCCACTGAATCCTAGATTTTTGCTTTAGAAGATTTTCCTCAATGACTATGGCATCCCATAACTCTTTTGTAAGCTTCCTTTGTTGCTCCCATCTATCCATGGAAATAGGGAGATCAGAAGATTGAATAGACAGTTGAAATGAGCGCAAAACCTGTCGAGCCAATTGGACACAAGATGTGACACCCCCCAAATCCGGTACTTCCATTTCCACAGGATTTGGCGTTCACTATACAAACATCATCTATCTATCTACCCATAAATAAAATGCAAACCATGCAATAGAATAAATAAATAATAAATCTCTCCCCTTATGGGGTTACATCAACTGAATAATAAATAAATCCCAGGTTATTCTAACCTTAAATCATCTGTGCGAAAAACATAAACAAATAAGTCTTAAGTAACATCAAGTCTAACTATCATTACATAATCACATAAATAAATAGTTTTCATTACTTGCTAAGCTTGCCCTTGCCCTTACTAGTGGAAGGTTCGTCCGCTTTTCTTTCGTTCTTAATCGCAATGTTATTATTACGCTAAAAAGAGCAAGACGATTGCCCACAAGTATAATAATATAACAATGAATAATAACATGCGAGAGAAATAATAACTTCGATATAAAGCTCAACTTTTGAATCAAGAATGAATAACAAGAATCAAAAGAAATTCGAGGGTCATAAGACATCGAATCTATGTCCTAGGTTGTCAAGTGTTTTTACTTGAAACCTTTAATAATCGTAAGACTATGGACTCTTCTTCTCGTGCATTTAGGGGGATCAACCTGTGAGACCCCATTTTTCTGAATAAAGATTTAAATTTCTCGAAATATTTTTTTATTATGGTGTGGATTTGAGATAATGTTATAGTTGTGGGTAGTATTTTGCAAAAGTATGCAAGTTGTTATATTATATTCGATTTGTTTGCATGAATATTCTTTCAGGTTTGGGGAATATTCGTGACGACGGCACAAATCATTAGTGGACCTCGCAGCAGGGAATTATTGTCGATTGAGAAAACGACAAAAATATTTTATAAAAAATAACGGCGGAAGTATTATCGTTAAAACCGCTGAACTACCCGGTAGTAAAAGTATAGTAATATGCGTGGTTGCATAAGAGAGACACCAGTATTGATTATTGATGCTTACGTGAGAAGTCACTCGCTTATACTCAATTATTGCACAAAGAATTGATGCATCACATCTCTCATATTATTGATTCGATTATTATCACGAGGTCATCGCATAATATGTTATATTATTAAATCAATAATTGAGACGACAAAGTTATTCATATTATTAAATTGCAATATTTACAATGTCTAGAAGTTAGCATCGAGGAGATGTTTGGTCACCTAATCAGGCGCCAAAAGGAGAAATCCTTATTGGAAAGCCCCCTCTTTCCTGGGAACAACCTAGTTGTTAAATATTGTGAGTTATAATATTAATGATGAATAAGCTCGTGTTGATTAAAGATGAAATTTGATAGTTTTATTGTGTTGGGATTATTTGTGTTAGTAGAAATCGACATCTATTCTGATGATAATTGATATCTGGAGGTTATATTGTTCAATCGGGTATTCGGGACACTTTTCATGTCGGAGTACTATTTACGAGTTACTATTCACAAGATACTATTCATGAGTTACTATTCATGAGTTACTATTCACTCTAGTATTGTGCATTCGGGTATTTGGGTACAATATTATTTCATGAGGAGATGTGCTAATTTTTCAGATTGTTGGTTGAATTTATATTAGTAAATTAATATAGATCGTTGGTTTAAAGTTTTAATAGTGAATCAGTATGGATCGCTGGTTTAAAGTTTTAATAGTGAATCAGTATGGACCGTTGCTTTAAGTTTTAATCTGGACCGTCCATTTAAAAGTAAATCAATCTGGACCGCTTCGTGTATTAGTTACTATTCAATCCATTCTTCTATAAATAAAGTTCATTCCTTCATTATTTCTTATGAATTCACCGAAACTCTAGAGAGAAAAATTATAGAGAGAAAGAAGAAGAGTATTCTTGCTACTTCACTACTTCTATATCCAGCTTTTTTACTGTAAGTGGGTGTTATTCTTTCTTATTCATGAAGAGAACTTTTGTTATTCCATTCTTTATTATTCTGTTGGAATAACCTGTATACGTGGCATACCCTGTACATAACCTGTATAAGTGGCATACCCTATACTTGGTGAAATACTTATGTTACTCCATTCTTTATTATTCTGTTGGAATAACCTGTAAAAGTGGCATACCCTATACATAACTTGTATACACGGCATACCCTATACTTGGTGAAATCTTTATGTTATTCCATTCTTTATTATTCTGTTGGAATAACCTGTAAAAGTGGCATACCCTATACATAACCTTTGATATACGCATGAAGATACCCTATACTTGGTGAAATCCTTATGTTATTCCATTCTTTATTATTCATTTGAATAACTCAGTGTCTGCGGTTTACCTATACTTGGTGGAATGACCAGATATGCGATTTACCCAATACTTGGTGATCTTCTTCATTATTCCATTCTTTATTATTATGTTGGAATAACTTTGCTTATGCTGATACCGCATACTTGGTGAAATTCTTTTATTATTCCGTTCTTTATTATTCTCGCTTTAATATCCCGCATCGTTAATTTCACCGACACGGTTCCATATTTATTATTTACCATTTATTATTCTATTGGGAATAACCTGTCTGTGCGGTCTCTATCGCATGCATGGTGAATCCTTCTGTTATTCCATTCTTTATTATTCTGTTGGAATAACCTGCTTACGTGGATTGCCACATGCATGGTGAATGATCTTTTGTATTCATTCTTTATTAAATTGTGAAAATGATCTGTATACGTGGATTACCGCATGGAGGGTGAAAATCCATTTGCAGTTTCATATATTCTTTATTATACTAAGTTAGTTAAAGTTTTGACTTCGATACTCCATGAAATTAGTGGAATATCCTTGATATTTGCGCTTCATCCAGTATCTTTTCATGAAAATATTCTTCTGAGAATTCTTGAATTTTACTATACACAGAAGTATTATGTTGACAATTTGGACGTTATTAGTTCCTGGATAATTTAATTCGTGAACTTGTTTTATTGAATTCTTATAACATTGTCATCATTCTCATGTTTATTTATATTGAAAGTCATCTTTGACTTACGTGCATAGATGGACTTAGTATGATTATGACCAGGGATCATTCGGTATAATCATGAACTGTGATGTTATAAGTGATGTGGTAAAAGTCCTTAGTGGCCTGTAATGCATTGATGGACAGTTTTTGGTATGATTATGACCAGGGATTATCATGACCGTGGATGATTTAATGAATATCCTTGGCTCGTAGTACATGGATGATTAGAAGATGTGGTTTATTTATTAAGCTGAGTCTCAGCGATAAAAGTTGATGAAAACATTTTTAAATCATAGAAGATAGTATATTTTATTCTTTACTTGACTCTTCTAATGGATTGCTTATTCATTGTCATAGCTAAACTTGATGTCTATTGTATTTTATCGGTTTAACATTGTTGAAGACTATTGATAATTTATTCTGCATTATCTTAGTCATAATATTTCTTACTGGGCTAGTTGAGCTCACCCTTTCTTTCACTGTTCTCTTTAGGAAATGAGAATATAGCTGGGACGAGTCGGGGAAAGGAGTGATGGTCTAGAAGATAGCATTAGTAGTCCTCACTATTCTGTTAAATAGTGTGACAATAAATATAATGAAGACTCCTTGAGTATGGATATTGTCTAGATGACAATATTCCTATTAGAACTCTCGGTTTATGTATTGTCAGATGTTACACGACGGTTGTAGATAATTAAGTTTGTATTTGTATTTTGTACCATGTATTTGGCGACTCAAGATGGGTGATGTATACCTAATTTTGGGGGCGTCACAGTTGGTATCAAAGCTTAGGGATATTTGTGACGCCCCCAAAATAGGTATACATCACCCATTCTTAGTTGTCAATACATGGTACAGAAACAACTACAACTTTATTATTACAACATATAAACTGTGAGTTTAAATACAGATATTGCCATCTAGACAATATCCACATGCAAATAAATCCCCATCATAATTATTGATACATTATTTTACAAAATGGTGAGGACTACTAAACAACTCTCTCTGTAAACCTTCATTCCATACCCCGACTAATACTGCTACATTCTCACCTCCCGGGAAGAAAAATGGAACAACAAGGAAAAGGGTGAGCTCAACTAGCCCAAAGAAAGAATATTATGACTAAGATAATATACAACAAATTATCGTTAGTCTTCAATAGGAAAAATCTAATAGAATACTGATAGGCAGACAACAAGTTTTTAAATCAATATTCGCAATGAAATAATAATTCATTAGAAGAGTTAAGTAGAGAATGCAAACTACTATCTTCTATGTATGAATTTAAAAGTTCATCGCTCATCTTTTATCCCCAGTAACATCAATCAATATACATCTGAATCAAATATTCATCTTTGCACTACAGCCCAAAGATATTCATCATTGGTCATGTTCATCTAAACACTGCTCATCTTTGCACTACGGGCCAAAGATATTCATCGAAATCATTTATCTTTGCTCTACAATAAAGATATTCAATAATATCATCATTTAAGACTAAGGATGATGAAAAATATTTTAAAGAAACGAATCCAAAGAAACAAAATGACAAGGATTAAGGATTAAGGATTCGTACTTTGTTTTATCCATGTCCAAAATACCTCAAAAATAATCATAGTGGTGTAAAATTCAAGAATGATCAAAACATGGATACAATCAAAGCTAGTATCCACAATAGATATTTTAGGCGAAAAGGAAAATTTTTATTTTTCGATGAATAGTCTTATTCGTTCGTGAATAAGATCAGATACGTGAATAAAGGCCAGATACGTGAATAAGAATTCACACCAAAAGTTCCAAATTTGATAAAAACTTCGGATCAATATTTCACCATAATGATATTGAAGAAATAATATCATTACTGAAAAAAAAATATCCCTTACCTCACAAAAGACAAGATTTCTAGTTGAAACACCTGACATAAAGGCTATGACTTGAACTTGCACTCAGTATAGCAATACTCAAAATATACTCAAAATACTCACAAGAATACGCCGATAATATAGAGAGAAAAAACTTTGCTTTGTGTGATTTTCAATTCTAACCTAAGACCCTTATTTATAGGAAAATGCTTAGAACACCAAAGCGTAAAATTTAATATAATAATATATTTACAAAAATTTGTCTCACGCCAACCTTTGAGAATCTGAAATCAGCAACCTAACAAATGTAAAATGAGGCTCACACATCTAAAAAACGTTTTTCTTTTATAAAATAATTAAAACTTCCAAAAATCAATTATTTCGGAGCTTCGGAACTTCAATAATTCATAATAAATAGCTCTTTTATTAGAAAAATTCGAAACTCGCGATTTTCCATAGAAAATTCCATTATCTACAACTTTACAGAAGAAAGTTTTTCCAAATTCCAAACAGAAATTGACCGAAATCCACAAACGGGCGATTTTACATGCTATAATCAAATTTCAGTCAATAAATGGGGTCCACCAACATGTTTAACATGTTTTAAAAATTTATTGCAACAAAAATACTCTTCCTCCTCGTATACTCATATATCCCACATTCATTGTAAAATATCACCATTATTATATTATTAAAATATAATAATATATTTAAATGAATTATTTTATCGAAAAAGATAAAATTTTAATTTTCAACAATTGTCACATTAAAATTTTCTCCATCTATATCCACATAAAATCAATATTTTCCTCATCATATGAATCAATAATTAATTATTCACAAATAATATTACGTAATCACAATATCGACAACTGTGCAGCCTTCAGGAAGAGGGGGCTTTCCAATAAGAATTTCTCCTTCTTGGCGCAAGAATAATTAGGTGACCAAACCTCTCCTGCATGTAATTTTTCTAGACATTGCCAATAATGTTATCTAATAATATTATTCAGATAATATGAATTATTGCTTCGATAATGAAAAATACCGTGTAATGACAATTATCAAAACAACAACAATATAAAATATCAACGCAAAGAATTATTAAATCAATAAAATATTTGAATAAAGAATTATCAGAAACCATTATTGAGTAGTGCCTTCTTACGTAAGAATCAATAATTGGTGCAATACTGTAAATGCTTCTTGTGTTTTAACCACCGAGTATTTTAACAAGATTAATTGTAATAACTACGCCAGTTATTTTTAAACAACTTATATTTGTCGCTTTTCTTCATCCAATCGCTTTTTCGTTGGTTATGGGGCCCACAAAAGATCAAGCTACCGGCCGCATTTAATATTCCCAACAAAGAAGAATATTCCACGACCAAACGAATATTCCCCGAATAACAATGAATATTTTATAACCACTTGTTTATTTTTAAATATTTGCGTATTTTACCCATAACTATCCACATTAATCAAATCAACCCTTACTATTTCAAAATAATAAATAGAGGAAAATAAATTTCATTTATTAATAATTTGGGGTCTTACAACCTCCCCTCCTTATGAAATTTCGTCCTCGAAATTGATGTACGTACCTGGTGTTTTGAAAAGGTGAGGATACCTCGCTTTCATTTCCGTTTCTAATTCCCAGGTCATTTCCTATATATCATGATTCCTCCACAAAACTTTAACTTGTGGTATGACCTTTGCGCGTAGGACATGCTCCTTCCTATCCAATATCTTGACAGATACCTCCTCATACGTTAAGTCTTCGGCTATCTCGTCCGGTTCTAACTCTATAACGTGGTTCAGGTCTTTCACATATTTACGAAGTACAGATATGTGAAACACATTATGAACACGAGACATACTCAGAGGTAACGCGAGTCTATAGGCTACATTTCCTACTCGGTCAAGAATTTGAAATGGACCAATAAATTATGGATTGAGCTTTCCTCTCTTCCCAAATCTTATAACTCCCTTCCATGGAGCAACTCGCAACAATACATGATCCCCTATACTAAATTCCACGTCCTTTCGATGAAGATCCGCATAACTCTTTTGTCTATCTTGTGCCGTTTGTATACGTTGTCGAATCATTTGGATCTTTTCGGTAGTCATACGTATTTAACTCTTCGGTCCTAACAATGTTGCTTCACCCACCTCATCCCAACATATTGGAGAGCGACACTTTCGTCCCATAATGCTTCAAATGGAGCCACACCTATACTTGCTCGATAAATGTTGTTGTAGGAGAATTCCACCAATGGTAAATACTTATCCCAATCGCCTTTGAAGTCTAGGACACGAGTCTTAATAGATCTTCAAGAGTTTGAATAGTCCTCTCGATTGTCCTTCCGCTTTGAGGATGGTATGCGAACTAAATCGCAAATCCGCGCCCATAGCTTTTTGCAAGCTAACCCAAAATCTTGAAGTAAATCTTGGGTCACGATCCAAACTATGGATACAGGCATGCCATGCAATCTCACAATCTCATTCACGCATACATACTAAAGAAGACGCTCAAGGAATAAGTCTCCGTGACGGCAAGAAATGAGCAGACTTGGTTAATCTATCAACAATAACCCAAATAGCATTGATGCCTTGAGAAACCGTAGGAAGACCCAGAACGAAATTCATGGTAATGTGTTCCCACTTCCATTTCGGAATCTCAAGTGGTTGCAATGGACCCTTAGGTACTAGATGCTCTCGCCTTTACACGCCGACAAGTTAAACACATCGAGATAAACTTTGTAATCTCTCTCTTCATATTATTCCACCAAAATGTATGTCAAGATCACGATACATTTTGGTACTTCCAGACGGATTTCAAATGGTGTATTGTGTGCCTCCATCATAATCTTGTACTTTAAATCGAGTCGTTAGAACACAAAGTCTAGAGTGGACTCAAGTATTCCTTCTTCATCAATTCTCGCTTCCTAATAGCTCCTTCTTGTACTTTCTTCTTCATACGATGCATCCCGGCCTTCGAGATTGGCTGGAGAAACCTTAACTTTTTCTATTAAAGTCGGCTCTATACGTATATACTTGACATCATCGCACTCGTCCTCGTGATATGATCTTCTACTCAACGCCGTCACTACCACGCTTAAACTTTTCGGGATGGTATGGTATTGAATAGTGTGGTCGTATTGAGTTCCTTCCTTTTCATGAAGAAATATTTGAGGCTTTTATGGTCCTAATATATCTCCACTTTCTCCCCATATAGATAGTGCCTCCATATCTTTAAGCGCGAAAATGATCACGCCCAACTCTAGATCATGATTAGGATAATTCCTCTTATATTCTTTAAGTTGTCATGAGGCATAGGCTATGACTTTCCCACGCCGCATGAGAACACATCCTAACCCTTTGCTCAAGCATCATCAGAGATAACAAATCCATCCGAACCAGATGGTATTGTTAGAATCAGTGTCGAAATGAGTCTCCTCTTGAGCTCTTGGAAACTCTTCTTGCATTCCTCGTTCCATACGAATTTTATATCCTTCCGAGTTAGCTGGGTTAATGGAGTAGCGATTCGAGAAAACTCTTTCACGAATCTCCGATAATAACCAAATAAGCCCAAAAAGCTACGTGATTTCATCCATCGACTTGGTTGCTTCCCAACTTTGTATTGCTTCAATCTTCGCGGGATCAACAGATACTCCATGTTTCGACACCATGTGCCCAAGGAATGATACTTCCTCAAACCGTAACTCGCATTTCTTCAATTTGGCATATAGTTTGTTTTCACGAAGCCTTTGGAGTACCAAATTTCAAATGGTGCTCATGATCTTCACGACTTTTGGAATATATGAGGATGTCATCAATAAAAACAACAACAAATCCGATCCAAATATTCCTTGAATACTGGTTCATCATATCCATGAAAGTCGCAGGAGCATTAGTCAATCCAAAGACATGACTAAGAATTCATAATGCCCGTATCGAAGTTCTAAAGCGCGCCTTTGAATATCCTCGCCTAATCTTCACCGATGATATCCGAATCTAAGATCGATTTTTGAAAAGAATTGTGCCCTTGCAATCGGGTCAAACAAGTCATCAATACGAGGTAGAGGATACCTATTCTTGATGGTGACATGGTTCAATTCCCGATAGTCAATACAAAGTCGCATACTCCCGCTCTTTTTTCTTTACGAATAAAACAGAGCACCCCAAGGAGATGTACTAGACGAATGAAACCGATGTCCAACAATTCTTGTAGTTGGACCTTTAACTCCCGAAAGTTCAATAGAGCCATTCGATATGGGGTTTTAGAAATGGGCTTTATACCAGGGTTCAAGATCAATAAAGAATTCAACTTCACGCTCGGGGTAGACCGGAAGTTCTTCAGAAATACGTCGGAAAGTCAATAACAACAGAATATTATTCAAATTTGACGTGTCTTTATTCAAATCCATAACATGGGCTAAGAAAGCTTGACATCCGCTTTTCAATAAACGAATAGCTTTATGATTAGATATGACGAAGGATTGATTTTAATGGTTTAGTTGCTTGAATTCGCATAACAGTCAAGTTGGTTAGGAATATGAAAACTAACAACCTTACGAAAACAATCAATTTTGGCATGATGAGTAGTTAACCAATCAATCCCTAAAATCACATCAAAAGCAAGTATCTTTAAAGAGATAAGGTCAACAGTAAGGTGATGGTGCCAACTTGAATCAAACAAGATTTATAAACAAAGGGATGTGATGAGAGTTTCTCCTAACGAGTTTCCACAGATAGGTCAAAGTCTAATTTCTCCTGAGTCAAGTTTAAACGTTGAGAACAAATAGAGAGATAAATGAATGGGTAGACACCAGATCAAGTAAGGTATAAACTTCGCAAGAATTTATAAATAGCTTACCCGTGATCACCTCGTTTGGGTTCCTCGCATTTTGACCGACCACAACAAACGCTCTTCCAGAACCGTTGACTTTGACTTTTCTGGGACAGTCTTTTGAGTCACCGTCCCCACTGAACTAGGTTTCGCTACCGTACAATCTCGAGCGATATGTCCTTCCTTTCCACAATTATAGCATACCTTGAACTGTTGTGGGCAGTTTGGACTGATATGTCCCTCTTTCCCGCATTTATAGCATATGATCGGTGGTCGTTCTCCTCCCTTAGAACCAGATTCTTTGCCAAACCTTGCTGCCTTCACATGGTCGTTGTTAAATCTCCTCTTTTTAAAATCTCCTCCTGACTCGCTTCTTCTATTTTCATGGCCATGATTACCACCAGAGTGGTTACCATTTTTGTCATCTTTTTCTTTCTCCGCTGGTTATCGTTGTTTTGTTGACTGCTATCTCCTGATGATCCTCGATTGTGGTCCCACGGTTGACCGTGTACTTGTTATCTCGCTCTAATAATTGAGCCTGCTTACAACATCCGAATAGAGAGAAAATTTATGAGAAATGAGATATCGACGTACGCCGGGTTTCAAACCTCTAAGAAACATCCGCCATAATCGCTCCTCATTCTCCACCAAATGAGGTGCAAACTCGATAACTCGCAAACTTTGCCTCGTCTTGAGACACCATCATGCTGTTTTTTGTTCTAATCGATGAACTCCATTTCCTTCATATGACGAACACTTTCGTGAAAGTATTTGTCATTAAATAGTTTCAAATGTCTCCCAAAACATCTTTGAGTCTTACCGGATGGGTACGCTTCACATACTCTCACCAAGAGTCTCGCTTCGCCACGGAACATAAAGGTGGCGAATGGAACCTTCTGTTCCTCCGCATCCCAAGACATCGAATATCTTGGTAATTTGCTTGACCCATGTTTCCGCCGTGATCGGATCCGGCTTTCCCTTAAATTCGTGGTCCCAACTCTTTGATCGCTTGGTTGTGACAACCCGTGAATTGCTATCATTTCCTCCTCATTTTGAACACGAGTCTCCTCGTCTGCGATTTTGCATGAACTGCAAAAAGCTTCTAAACATCCCTCGCTCATCATCTCGCTTTCGGTGGTGTTGTTCACAGGGAGGAACATTGCCACTTATTGCACGTTCGCTTCGTTGGTGAGTACAAAGCGTCTCCATGGTCTCATTTCTATTGTTAATATTCTCAATTGACATTCTCAAATCATCGTCATAAAACAAGGGTTAATTAAGGAAATCAATATATCACATAATATCCTATATACCGACCAACTAACAAATAAGCTTAGGTTGGACACACTAACAAGGATTTACTCGCCTCTCCCTCCTAGTTCTATTCTCCGATCTCCGCCAGAGATCATATCCCTAAGCTCGATACCAACGGTGGCGCCCCCAAAATAGGTATACATCACCCATTCCGAGTTGTCAATACATGGTATGTAAAAGCAACTATAACTTTATTATTACAACATATAAATTGTGAGTTTAAATACGAGATATTGCCATCTGTACAATATCCACACGCAAATAAATCCCCATCATAATTATTGATACATTATTTTACAAAATGGTAAGGACTACTAAACAACCCTCTCTGTAACCTTCATTCCATACCCCGACTAGTACTCGCTTACATTCTCGCCTCCCGAGAAGAAAAATGGAACAACAAGGAAAAGGGTGAGCTCAATTAGCCCAAGAAGAATATTATGACTAAGATAATATATAACAAATTATCGTTAGTCTTCAACAGAAAAATCTAATAGAATACAATAGACAACAAGTTTTTAAATCAATATTCATAGCTGAAATAATAATTCATTAGAAGAGTTAAGTAGAGAATGCAAACTACTATCTTCTATGTATGAATTTAAAAGTTCATCGCTCTATCTTTTATCCCCGTAACATCAATCAATATACATCTGAATCAAATATTCATCTTTGCACTACGGGCCAAAGATATTCATCATTGGTCATGTTCATCTAAACACTGCTCATCTTTGCACTACGGGCCAAAGATATTCATCGAAATCATTCATCTTTGCACTACAGCCAAAGATATTCAATAATATCATCATTTAAGATCAAGATGATGAAAAATATTTTTAAAGAAACGAATCCAAAGAAACAAAATGACAAGGATTAAGGATTAAGGATTCAGTACTTTGTTTTATCCATGTCCAAAAATACCTCAAAAATAATCATAGTGGTGTAAAATTCAAAATGATCAAAAACATGGATACAATCAAAGCTAGTATCCACAATAGATATTTTAGGCGAAAAGGAAAATTTTTATTTTTAGATGAAAAGTGCCAGTATTCGTGAATAATCTTTATAACGACCCCAAAATAGGTCCATTCCATCCAACCCATTCTCGAGTCGCCAAATATATGGTACGAAAAACAACTACAACTTTATTACAACAATTGTCGTACAATACAACAACACATATGTCTTGTGAGCTTGATACAAATATATACCAACTCAGTAGACGTCACAATGACACCTTACATAAAGGTATAGTCAAAAATTGTTTTAGAAATTAGAATCTTTGGGAAGTGCTCAAGAAACCTTCGTATACGGGAGGCCATGCTTTTAGGTTATGGTAGATATCATATAGCCACGTAATTATCCTTGGTTGACCAATAGACCCCAAAGAAAAAATGAGAAGATTACTATCATATTCTTCCCAATGGTGAGTCTTCTCTTGACATATCATTATCTCTACTGTCTCTATTTGGGTATTATACTCCAAACAAACACCAAGATTATATAGGTAGTGCTTGTAAATATACTCAGCAAGTGGATGAGCACAACCATATCTTATGATAACACGAGTTTGTATGTCATTAGACCTCTTGTATGATAGTGACAAAACACCCTTCCAAAGTTGGGTTCGCCTCACCCTATTTAATTCACCAAAAATAACTATTAAATGATGTATAAAATACAACACACTAAAGTCCTCAATAAAATTATTTCCATACTCTTTAGGGAGAACCTCAACAACTATAGACCACCGTTCTATTCCCTTGTTATCCCCGGGCCAACCCAAATACACTTTTATTACCCGAAAGGAATTGTGAAACAAAAGGGTGAAACAACTAGCTCGAGAAAGAATATTATGACTAAAGATAAATAAATTATCAATAGTCCTCATCGAATAAATCGTAGAGATTTAGAACATATGGTAGATGATAAAACTTTTCAACCATAGTTGCGGTGAACGAAAGCAATCCATTGTAGAAGAGTCAAATAGACCGTAAAATCTATTATCTTCTCCATATTAAAAGTCCACCAACAATGTTTTATCCTGTAACATCAATCAACAATTCTTGTCCACAATCACGTGTATAACTCATAATCGTAATTGTAGTTCTAAATTCCTTTCCTCATCCAAGACAAAGATAATTTTCATCACTTGTCTTTACCTCAAACATCAAAGATCATGATTATACCAAATCACGCTTCATGTTCATAATCATACTAATAAATTCATCTTTTGCACCACTACCAAAGATATTCATCAACAGCTCATCTTTACACTACAAAGCTAAAGATATTCATCAACAAAGTCATCTTTGCATTCGAGCCAAAGATATTCATCAATAATTCATCTTTGCACTACAAATTTAAAGATATTCAACAACAGTCATCTTTGCATTACGAGTAAAAGATATTCATCAATAATTCATCTTTTTGCTACAAAGCCAAAGATATTCATCAACAAGTCATCTTTTCACAACGAGCCAAAGATATTCATATATCAAAGAAATACATAATCATTTCAGAAGTTATATAACAATAATTATAACCATGTTGATCAATTCACCTTTGCACTTAAGCTAAAAATATTCAATTGTAAATTCAATGGTCATGATCATACCAGTCAACAATTCAACTTTTGCACTACTGGCCAAAGAGAACCTATAGTCACGATCATACCAATAATCTACCCATCTTTACACTCAAGTCAAAGAGAAATATTATCATTAGGGTTATAAGAATGTTATATAAAAATAATATAATCAAAACATAGTTTTAATTTCAAGAGTAAGATTCATAAATCAACGATAATTTGGTCAAAGAAGAAACCAATTTGTCGTGAATAAGACTTCGTGTTCTTACATAAGACACCAGATACGTCATGTAGTAACCTCCTCGACAACGTAAAGATAAAGTTTCATAATAAAATTGATATCCATATTTATAACACCTTAATCCAAATGTTATAAATCACTTAGAAATCTCATAATCTAATATTATTAATATTACAATAATATTTTAATCATTTCTTAAATTTATAAATAATTTAATCCAATTATTTACACTTTAATAATTAATGCATTTAATCATCTAAAATGCCAAACTCATAAGATTTCATCATCATTAACCAAAACCCTCATAAAAATCAGATATACCTCATATATGATTCTCAAGCCAATAAATCATATTTTCCAATTTTCTTACTTCACATAATATATTTAATTCATTTACTCATAACTAGAACATTTTCATGAAAAATACCAAATCGGTTCCAAAATATTTTCTTTTACGGGATTTAGCATAACATAACCCCATATTGAACATATATATTTTCTCGAAATTTTAAAAATTCATTTACTATTTTTCATATGGCCAAAACCACCGAATATTTAAACATTTATCATAAATTATACTTTTATCCAAAAATTCTGAAATTAATACGGTATACTTGATATTATATAGATGTACTCTCAATAAAAATTTTATCAATTTTGGAGTTAACCACAAGGAGTTATAAATAGTTACTTTTAAAATAGTTTTTTCTCATAAAATCCATAACTCTCAATCTATACATCCAAAAATCGCTATTTTTGGACACAATATATAAAACTCATCAAATTATCATTTCAAATTTTTCTAGAATTTTTCAAGGTTCAAAAAAATTTCGAAACTAAAAACATAATAACCCTTAAAATCCCTTTACTATCCCTTACCTCAAAAGAGCGAAAGATTACATTTGGAATAATAACGCCGAATCGAACTTGCACCGTATAGCAATACTCAAAGTATACTCAAAATACTCACAAGAATACGCCGATAATATAGAGAGAGAAAATTTCAGTTTACGGTGTGATTTTCAATTCTAACCCAAGACCCTATTTATAGGAAAATACTTAGAACACCAAAGCGGAAAATTTAATAAAATATTAATATATATTATTTTTATTCCAAAGCACACTTATTTTGCTTCAACACCTCAGCCACCAAACAGCCCACCTCACAAGACTTGCACAAAAAAATATTTTTGTTATTTAAATTATTTTAAACTTCCAAAATCAATTATTTGAGCTTGAACTTTAATAATTCATAATAAATAGCCGTTTTATCAAAAATTGAATCTCATAACTTTTTATAGAAAAATTCAATTCTCTACAACTTTGCGGAAGAAAGTTTTCCAAATTCCAAATAGAAATTGACCAAATTCATAAACGGTCGATTTTACGATCTATAATCAATTTTCTATTCGAAATGGATCCACCAACACACAAAACATGTGTTAAACATTTAATGCCACAAAAATACTCTTCCTCCTCATATACTCATATATCCCACATTCATTATAAAAATATCACCGTTAATATATTATTAAAATAATATATTTAAATGAATTATTTTATCGTAAAAGATAAAATATTAATTTTCAACAATTGTCACATTAAAAATTTTCTCCATCTATATCCACATAAAATCAATATTTTCCTCATCATATAAATCAATAATTAATTATTCACAAATAATATTACGAATCACAATCTTCGACAACCGTGCCGTTCAGAGAAGGGGGGCTTTCCAATAAGGATCTCTCCTTACTTGGTAGCCTTGATTAGGTGACCAAACCTCTCCTTAGACAGAACTTTCTAGGCATCGCCAATAATGTTATCCAATAATATTATTGAGATCATATCGCTCAGATAATGGAAAATATCGTGTGTGACAATTATTGAAACAACAATAATATAAAATATCAACGTAGCAATTATTGAATCAATAAAATAAAATATTGAACAATAATTACTATAAAATTATCGAGAAATGCCTTCTTTACGAAAAAAATTATCATGCTTCATGAATAAGTACTTTCGTGAATAGTAACTCGTGAATAAGAACTCATGAATAAGAACTTCGTGAATAGTAACTCATGAATAGTAACTCGTGAATAAGTAACTCGTGAATATTAACTCATGAATAGTAACTTATGAATAGTAATTAAAAAAATTGAATACTTTTATTTCATAAAATTCGGTCTTACAAGTACCAGTATCGTGAATAAATGTCGATATCGTGAATAGTAATCTCAGACACCAAAAGTTCTAAATTTGATAAAACTTGAGATCAATATTTCAAAGATAATGATATTGAAGAAATAATATCATTACTGAAAAAAAAATATCCCTTACCTCACAAAGACAAGACTTTAGTTGAAACACCTGATATAGGCTATGACTTGAACTTTGCGTATAACAATACTCAAAATATACTCAAAATACTCACAAGAATACGCCGATAATATAGAGAGAAAATTTCAGATTTACGGTGTGATTTTCAATTCTAACCTAAGCACCCTATTTATAGAAAAATGCTTAGAACACCAAAGCGTAAAATTTAATATAATAATATATTTATAAAAATTTGTCTCACGCCAACCTTTGAGAATCTGAAATCAACAACCTAACACATGTAAAATGAGGCTCACACATCTAAAAAACGTTTTTCATTTATAAAATAATTAAAACTTCCAAAATCAATTATTTGAGCTTGAACTTCAATAATTCATAATAAATAGCTATTTTATCAGAAAAATTCGAAACTTGCATCTTTCCATAGGAAATTCCATTATCTACAACTTTGCAGAAGGAAGTTTTTCTAAATTCCAAACATAAATTGACCAAAATCCACAAACCAAGCGATTTTACGTGCTATAATCAAATTTCACTAATAAATGGGGTCCACCAACATGTTTAACATGTTTTAAACATTTATTGCAACAAAAATACTCTTCCTCTTCAGATACTCATATATCCCACATTCGTTGTAAAAATATCACCATTATTATATTATTAAAATATAATAATATATTTAAATAATTATTTTATCGTAAAAGATAAAATTTCAATTTTCAACAATTGTCACATTAAAATTTTCTCCATCTATATCCACATAAAATCAATATTTTCCTCATCATATGAATCAATAATTAATTATTCACAAATAATATTACGAGAATCACAATATTGATTTAGCGCGGTTCACAGGAAAGAGGGGCTTTCAATAAGAATTTCTCCTTCTTGGCGCGCAATTAGGTGACCAAACCTCTCCTTAGGCGAAACTTTCTAGACATTGCTAATAATGTTATCTAATAATATTATTCAGATAATATGAATTATTGCTTCGATAATGAAAAATACGTGTAAAATAAGCAATTATTGAAACAATAACAATATAAAATATCAACGCAAACAATTCTTAAATCAATAAAATATTTGAATAAGAATTACAGTAACCATTATTGAGTAGTGCCTTCACGTAAGAATCAATAATTGGTGCAATACCGGTAATGCTACTTGTGTTTTAACCAATTTGTATTTTAACAAGATAATTCAGTAATAACTACGTGCGTTATTTTTAAACAACTTATATTTGTCGTTTTCTTCATCCAATCGCTTTTACATTATGGGGCCCATTAAAGACCGCATACTGTCAGCATTTAATATTCCCCGACAAGAATATTCCACGACCAAACGAATATTCCCAACAACAATGAAAATTTTTAACCACTTGCTTACTTTGAAATATTTGCGTATTTTACCCATAACTATCCACATTAATCAAATCAACCCTTACTATTTCAAAATAATAAATAGAGGAAAATAAATTTCATTTATTAATAATTTTGGGTCTTACAATATAATCCCTGGCTGAGATGTGGGATAAGAACTAGGAGGGGAGAGACGGGGAATTCCTTCGCTAGTATGACCTACTTAAGTTTATTTGGTATTTAATTGGTCGGTCAGAGTATATAGGGATAATATGTGATATGTCAATTAACCCTTGTTTTGTGGCAGTATTTGAAAATGACATCCGAGAATATTGAGATAAGCAATTGAGCAAAATAATATGACCGTATCGCAGTACGAGGCTAAGTTTGTGGAGTTATCCCAGTTTGCATCCCATTTGGTCGATAATAAGGAACAAATAACACGAATGTTTCTAAGAGGTTTGAAACTCGATATACGTCAATACCTCATTTCTAATAAACTTTGTTTATATTCAGATGTTGTGAATAGGGGCTCGCTTATTGGAGTAGCGATAATGAGTTAAAGACAACCGAAAAGGTAACGACCAACAACACGATAATAATCATACCGGTGGCAACAACCATCGGAACAATGATAACCATCGTGGGGAAAATTATCATGCCAAGAATGGTAACCACTTCGATGGTAATCATGGCCAAGATAATAGAAGTAGAAATTTCAAGAAGAGAAGGTCACCTAGCCGATTTTGTCGTGCACCAAAGTCAAGTCCAGCTAGGATGGTGGCACCAACGGCGGATACGGACAAAACAAAGTCGGTGGTTTCAGGAAGAGCGTTTTTTGTGACTTCTCAAAAAGCTAGTAAACCGAACGAAGTTAGTACGGGTTAGTTTCAGTTTTGCAAAGTCTATGCCTTATTAGATACCGGTTCTACCCATTATTTTATCTCTCTTTCTTGCGTTCAAGGTTTAAATTTGACTCCGGAGAAATTAGACTTTGATTTATCTATTGAAACTCCGTTAGGAGAAACCTTAATTACATGTGTTATCCAAGTCTTGGATGAGGGTCACAGTTTTGAATGATATTTCTATGGTTAATAAATTTTCTGACGTATTCTTGAAGACTTCTTAAACTACCCCCAGATCATGAAATCGAATTTTGTATTGACCCCAGTACAAAACCCATTTCTAAAAACCTCAAATATTTCTTCAACTAAAATGAACGTATCATGCGCCAAAGACATTGGCTCGAGCTATTGAAGATTATAAACGTGCCATTTAATATCATTGTGGAAGAGCGAACGTGGTAGCTGATGCGTTGATATTGTCGAAAAAGATGTCTGATCCAATAAAGTCAAAATAGATGAAATGGATTTTTGCTTTTTGGACAACAATTGGGAGAATGCAACATCGAATTCAAAATTACCCTGTGCAGAGCGATCAACCCCAATTTGATATGGATCAGAGAATAATGATTCAAATCATGGATCAGGCATGTGATGAAGCACTTAAGGGTGGAATGTACCCTATAGTAAAGTCAAATTCGGTAGTACCCTATAGTAAAGTCAAATCCGGTAGTTTAAGTGAGAGCGTTTGTCAAGAAACCCGAACGAAGTTATTACGGGTAAAGTTAATTATAAACTCTTGCGAAGTCCATATCTTATTCGATACTAGTTTTACCCACTCTTGTATTTCACCTAGTTGTGTTCAACGTTTAAATTTGACTCATGAGAAGTTAGACTTTGACTTATTGGTTGAAACTTCGTTAGGAGAAACTTTCGTTACCTCCACTGTTTATAAATCTTGTTTCAAATCGACACTTTCACGTTACCTATCGATCTTATCTCTTTGAAAATAATTGCCTTTGATGTGATTTTTGGAATCGATTGATTAATTACTCATCATGTTTATATTTTTTTTTGAAAGTCATATGTGGCCTATAGTGCATAGATGGACTTGGTATGATTATAACCAGGGATTATTCGGTGTAATCATGATTATAATGCTATAAATGATGTGGTAAAAGTCATCTTTGGCCCATAGTGCATAGATGGACTTGGTATGATTATGACTAGGGATTATTCGGTATAATCATGACCGTAATTGAAAACACGAATATCCTTGGCCCGTAGTGCATGGATAATTCGTGGTTGTGATACTATTAAAATCGAGTCTCAAAGATTATTGGTTTTACAGTTGTATATCTTTGGCCTGTAGTGCAAAGATGAACTGTTGATTATTGGTTATACAGTTGGCCTGTAGTACAAAGACGAATGGTTAATGAATATCTTTGACCGTATTGCAAAGATAAATTTAATGTTTTCGACGATAAAGGTATTCAATGTATCGTCACCTCTTCGTCATACCAGGTACGTACGTAAATTTTGAGGGCGAAATTTCTTAAGGAGGGAAGATTGTGAGACCCCAGATTTTTACGAATAAAGATTTAAATTTCTCGATTTTTTTTTATTATGGTGTGGATTTGAGATAATGTTATAGTTGTGGGTAGTATTTTGCAAAGTATACAAGTTGTTATATTATATTCGATTTGTCGGCGAATATTCTTTATGTCGGGGAGTATTCGTACAACGGCACAATCATTAGTGGACCCCGCAACGGAATTATTGTCGGATTGAGAAAACGACAAAAATATTTTATAAAAAATAACGGCGGAAGTGTTACTGTTAAAACTGTTGAACTACCCGGTTGTAAAAGTACAATAATATGCGTGGTTGCATAGTAACACACGGTATTGATTATTGATACTTACGTGAGAAGTCACTCAGTTATACTCAATTATTGCTACAGTAATTGCTGCATCACATCTCTCATATTATTGATTCGATTATTATCACAGTGTCATCTACACAATATGTTATATTATTAAATCAATAATTGAGACGACAAAGTTATTCATATTATTAAATTGCAATATTTACAATGTCTAGAAGTTTTGTCAAGAAGATGTTTGGTCACCTAATTGCGCGCCAATAGGGAGAAATCCTTATTGGAAAGCCCCCTCTTTCTTGGGAACAACCTGGTTGTTAAATATTGTGAGTTATAATATTAATGATGAATAAGCTCGTGTTGATTAAAGATGAAATTTGATAGTTTCATTGTGTTGGGATTATTTGTGTTAGTAGAAATCGACATCTATTCTGATGATAATTGATATCTGGAGGTTATATTGTTCAATTGGGTATTCGGGACACTTTTCATGTCGGAGTACTATTTATGAGTTACTATTCACAAGATACTATTCATGAGTTACTATTCACGAGTTACTATTCACTCTAGTATTGTGCATTCGGGTATTTGGGTATAATATTATTTCATGAGGAGATGTGCTAATTTTTCAGACCGTTGGTTGAATTTATATTAGTAAATTAATATGGATCGTTGGTTTAAAGTTTTAATAGTGAATCAGTATGGATCGCTGGTTTAAAGTTTTAATAGTGAATCAGTATGGACCGTTGCTTTAAGTTTTAATCTGGACCGTCCATTTAAAAGTAAATCAATCTGGACCGTTCAGGTATTAGTTACTATTCAATCCATTCTTCTATAAATAGAAGCTCATTCCTTCATTATTTCTTACGAATTCACTAAAACTCTAGAGAGAAAAATTATAGAGAGAAAGAAGAAGAGTATTTTGCTACTTCACTACTTCTATATCCAGTTTCTTTTACGGTAAGGGGTGTTATTCTTTCTTATTCATGAAGAGAACTTTTGTTATTCCATTCTTTATTATTACATTGGAATAACTTATATCGTGGCATACCCATCGCATATAACCCGTATAAGTGGCATACCCTATACTTGGTGAAATCCTTATGTTATTCCATTCTTTATTATTCATTTGGAATAACCTATAAAAAGTGGCATACCCTATACTTGGTGAAATCCTTATGTTATTCCATTCTTTATTATTACATTGGAATAACTTTGTAAAAGTGGCATACCCTATACATAACTTTGATACGCAGAAGATACCCTATACTTGGTGAAATCCTTATGTTATTCCATTCTTTATTATTACATTGGAATAACTTTGTATGCTGCTTATTTACCTATACTTGGTGGAATGACCACATATGCGGTTTACCCAATACTTGGTGATCTTCTTCTCATTATTCCATTCTTTATTATTATGTTGGAATAACTTTTGTTTATCTGAATCCGCATACTTGGTGAAATTCTTTTATTACTCCGTTCTTTATTATTCTGTCGGAATATCATGTCGGTGTGAATTTCACCTGACCTGGTTCCATATTTATTATTTCGCATTTATTATTCTATTGGGAATAACCTGTCTGTGCGGTCTCTATCGCATGCATGGTGAATCCTTCTGTTATTCCATTCTTTATTATTCTGTTGGAATAACCTGCCTACGTGGATTGCCACATGCATGGTGAATGATCCTTTGTATTCATTCTTTATTAAATTGTGGAAATGATCTCAGATATCGTGGATTACTGCACTACGGTGAAAATCCATTTGCGCTTCATATATTCTTTATTATACCCAGGTTGGTTAAAGTTTTGACTTGATACTCCATGAAATTAGTGGAATATCCTCGATATTTCGCTTTCATCCAAAGATATCTTTTCATGGAAATATTCTTCTCGAGAATTCTTGAATTTTACTCTACACAAGTATCATATCGACAATTTGGACGTTATTAGTTCTGGATAATTTAATTAGTGAACTTGTTTTATTGAATTCTTATAACATTGTCATCATTCTCATGTTTATATTATATTGAAAGTCATCTTTGACTTACGTGCATAGATGGACTTAGTATGATTATGATCGAGGATCATTCGGTATAATCATGAACCGTGATGTTATAAGTGATGTGGTAAAAGTCCTTAGTGGCACGTAATGCATTGATGGATGCTTTTTGGTATGATTATTACGACTGGATTATTCTAGTATAGTCATGGCTAGTGGATGATTTAATGAATATCCTTGGCTCGTAGTAGCATGGATGATTAGAAGATGTGGTTTATTTATTAAGTTCTAGTCTCAAATGATAAAAGTAGATGAAAACATTTTTAAATCATAGAAGATAGTAGGTTTTATTCTCTACTTGACTCTTCTAATGGATTCTTATTCCTACTAGCAGCTTAAACTTGATGTCTATTGTATTTTATCGGTTTAATATTGTTGAAGACTATTGATAATTTATTCTGCATTATCTTAGTCATAATATTTATTCTTTGGGCTAGTTGAGCTCACCCTTTCTTTCACCGTTTCTCTTGAGGAAATGAGAATATAAATTTGGGACGAGTCGGGAAAAGGAGTGATGGTCCGTAAGATAGTATTAGTAGTTCTCACTATTCTGTTAAATAGTGTGATGATAAATGTAATGAGGACTCCTTGAGTATGGATATTATACAGATGACAATATTCCTATTAGAACTCTCGGTTTATGTATTGTATACACACTACGAATGTATAATTAAGTTTGTATTTGTATTTTGTAACATTACGGTACTACGATTATACCGAATAATCTTTGGTCATAATCATACCAAGTCCATCTATCTTATCTACCTTCTGCCACGATGACTTTCAAAAAAAAAATATAAACATGAGGATGATGACGATGATATAAGAATTCAATAAAACAAGTTCACGAATTAATTTATTCGAGGGAACTAATAACATCCAAATTGTCGACATGATCTTCGCTTTGTAGAGTAAAATTCAAGAATGCTTTCGAAGAATATTTCCATGAAAAATCTTTGGATGAAGCGCAAATATCGAGGATATTCCACTAATTTCATGGAGTATAGAAGTTAAAATTTTAACCAACCGGAGTATAATAACGAATGGAATAACAAAAAAAATCACCATGTATGCGTTATTGAATAGAGCGAGTTATTCCAATGTAATAATAATAATCTTAACCCGGTCGTCAAAGTGAAATTCACAATCACGGGATGTTCCAAATGTAATAATAAGTGCGAATAATAAATAATGGAACCAGTTCTACGTAAAACGCATGCATGCGAGATATTCCGGCGTAATAATAAAGACGGAATAAAAATAATGGAACCGGTCCGGTGTAAAAAACACACGGACGTGATATTCCAACAGAATAAAAAAGACGAAATAATAAATAATGGAACCAGAATCCGTGTAAAACACACGCATGAGATATTCCAAATGTAATAATAAAGACGAGAATAATAGAAGAATGTCACCAAAGTATAGGGAACTTGGCGTATACAAAAGAGTTATTCCAACAGTAACAATAAAGAATGGAATAATGTGTTTCTTTCATGAATAAGAAAGAATAAAAAACCTTCCGTAAAAGTAAAAGCGAATATAAGAGTATGGAAGTAGCGAAATACTTTTCTATAGCTTACTATAATTTCTCTTTGGAGTTTAATTGAATTAAAAAGAAATAATGAAGGAATGAACTTCTATTTATAGAAGAATGGAAAGACACTGTGCAAGGATTTATTACGGATGCAATAATTCATATCATATGAATCCTTTGGTTGATTGAATTCAATTGAAATTTCCTAACACAAACAAAAAATTAAAATAATATATATATAAATATAAACACATGCTTGTTAAAGAAAATCCAACCACCTGCATCATTTTTCAAGGTGTTGGCCAATTAAAAGAGAAGAAAAACAAATTAGCACTTGACCACTTGAGGACATTAACCAATGAGAAAATGACCTTACTCATCATTTTGGTAGCATTATGAGATTATCAATCAATAAAGTGAAAGCTTTGAAAAACATTGCATGTCCTGCCAAACTACCACCACCACTTAATTTTCCCAAACTTACACAACCATGCACCCCACGTCACTCACATATAGGTTATATTAATTTGGTGCCAAGTGATAAAGTATTACCATGAAACATAGCTGTAGTTACATTTCAACATAATTAAATCATAATGTCTGTGCATGATACTAATTATACTATCATGACATATGAGCATAGTCAAATAATATCCCACAACTATAACATTATATCAAATTCACACTTTAATATAAAAAAATTATTTCAAAAAAATTAAATCTTTATTCGTAAAATTTGGGATTTACAGTGATATGCTTATGCTATGGTGAAACTTACTAAAGATTATCAAATTTATTGTACCGATCACCTGTTATCATCTCACTACAAACATATGTCAAGATTTTATTGGAGAAAGAAATATGTTAATAATGTATTGAGTTGCTAATTAAAGCACATTTTAGCAAAAACATTAAACTAAGACTTGACAACACCATGATATAAGAAGATCGCAACTTATAAAAAAAATATATTGAAAAGCTTATCAGTACGCCTTAATTATAATTGGTAAAGTGAGCATGAGAAATGTCAAGGCACAGAATAGGATCTCTAAGTTAGGAATATCTTAAAGGCAGGTATTAATGTTTTTTTCTAATAAGGAATATATCTTTTCAATAGAATATCTTCCATTAGGAATTCTGCTTTCTGGAAGACAAGAAAGGTATCACCTACAAATTACACAAATGAACACAGACCTTACATCTGCTTTCCAATGCGGAAAAAAATATCAAATGTTATTCCGGTAATGCTTACTTTGAAAAAAAAATTCACATATCACCCTTAACTTTAAACTTTTATCAATTTAACTATTTATTAAAATAGAAAAACTGAACAATTTTATTTCATAAAATTCGGGATCTCACACACTCTGCAACCTCTCGTTTCAAATTTAGCCACCAAAAGTGTTGTCGAAGATCTTGATACATCTTGGTGCTACCAGGGTGAATCGAATATCTTGAGTTATGAGTCTTGCTCAAAATTTCTTTCTTAATCTCTGGTACTGACGGTACCCAAATTCTGCTCTCAAATTTTAGTAGTCCCTCACTGTCTATTTTGAATCTCGGTTCACTCCCTTCAGATATCTTCTTCTTCACTTTCTCACATTCTTCGTCCCAAGTTGAGCCTCCTTAACTTTATCCAAGAAGGTTGTGCCTAAGCTTGCATCTAGAGCAGCTTCTCGTCAATTTCCATAGGATACTTCACTTCCAATTCCAGCTTTTCCATTGCTAAAATTAGCTCCTCCTGAGCGGTCAACATCATCAATTTCTCCCGACCTTTTCTACTTAGGGCGTCGGCCACCACATTTGCCTTACCCAAATGGTATAGAATCTCACAATCGTAGTCCTTAATTAACTCAAACCACCTTCTTTGACGCATGTTCAAGTCTTTTGTGTAAAAATATATTTCAGACTCTTGTGGTCTGTATATATTTCACACTTCTCCCCATAGAGATAGTGCCTCTAGATTTTCAAAGAAAAAAAACCACTGCAGCTAATTCCAAGTCATGGGTCGGATACCCCTTCTCATAATCTTTCAGTTGTCGCGACGCATACGCAATGACTCTGTCATTCTACATAAGCACACAACCAAGTCCTTTATGCGATGCATCACTATAAACCACAAAATTTCATGTGTCATCTGGAAGAGATAACACAGGTGCTGTACTCAACCTCTTCTTTAATTCCTGAAAACTTTCCTCACACTTCTCCGTCCAAACGAATTTCACCGATTTCCTAGTCAAATTCGTCAGTGGAGTTGCGATCTTGGAAAAATCCTGAATGAATCTTCTATAATAAATTGCCAATCCAAGAAAACTTCTTACTTCTGACGGCGTCTTTCGGCTGATCCCAGTTAATCACAGCTTCGACTTTGGAGGGATCCACCGAAATTTCGTCTTTATCAATCACATGTCCAAGAAATTGTACTCTTTCAATCCAGAATTCACATTTCGAAAACTTAACATACAACTTCTCTCTTCTCAATGTCTCTAATGTCAACCTCAAATGCTCTTCGTGTTCTTCCTTGGTTTTCGAATATACCAAAATGTCATTTATAAATACCACTATGAATTTGTCCAAAAACGGCTTGAACACTCCATTCATTAAGCCCATAAATGCTGCAGGAGCATTCGTTAGACCAAATGACATTACCAGAAATTTGTAGTGACCGTATCGTGTTCTAAACGTTGTCTTCGGTACATCCTCTGGTCTCACATTCAGTTGATGATAACCATTTCTCAAATCTATCTTTAAAAAGTATTTTGCTCCTTTTAACTGATCGAACAAGTCGTCGATTCACGGTAATGGATACCTATTCTTAATCGTGACCTTATTCAGTTTTCTTTAGTCTATGCAGAGTCGCATTGTTCCATCCTTTTTCTTCACAAATAAAATCGGCGCTCCCCACGGTTATACGCTTGGTTGAATATACTTCTTGTCCAGTAATTCTTGTAGTTGGACCATCAATTCTTTCATTTCTACCGGTGCCATTCGATACGGTGCCTTCGATATTGGAGCCGTTCCTGAAGCCAAATCGATCACGAATTCAACTGCTCTATCTGGAGGAAGTCCCGACAAATTGTCCGAAAATACATCTGCGAAATCTCTCACTACCAGAATTTCATCTATTTTTGGATTCTCTTTACGACTATCGACTATGTAAGCTAAATATCCTACACAGCCTTGCCTTAACAATCTTCTGGCCTGCATCATCGACTTGCTACCATAAAACACAACCTTTGACGGAGTCATAAGGTTAATACGCTTCTTCTGGCAATCAATTACCACCCCATAATTGGATAACCAATCCATACCCAAAATAACATCAAATTCTCCAAGTCGAATAGGGATAAGATCTACGTTCATGATATTACCCTTAATATCTACTCTACAGTTCTTGTGCACATACTTAACAGGGATAATTTCTCTATTCGCAATTTCTATGTTCATGGGGTATTTTAACTCGTCCTTAAACAATTCTAAGTTCTTAGCGAAGTCATCGGATATAAATGAGCAAGTAGCACCCAAATCAACTAACACATAAGCATTAACTTTATTGATCGGAATGATACCTGACACCACATCGCGAGATCTGCGTCTCACTGCCCCGCACCGTTGAGCGAACGCTCGGTTGTTGGTCTATTGGTTGCGGTTGGTCCTGCAATGGTTAGAGTGCTTCCACCAGTATTTCCTCTGTTTCCTCCTGAACTCGTCCCTCCCGATCCTTTCTTAGGACAATCTCTTGTAAGATGGTCCTTTGAACCACATGTGAAGCATGCACCCTTCTTTTGGTTCGGACAGTTTGGTGTTATGTGGCCTTCCTGACCACAATTGTAGCACACTCGCTTCCCCTTCAAACAAACTCCCAAATGCATTTTTCTGCAGGTTGGGCACGATTCAATCTTCTTCTTCTGCCCTCCCTGTTGACTTTCAGCCGACGAATTCTCAGACCACTTCCTCTTCTGACTATGATTACCCCCAGTGCTACTCCCACCAGTCTTATTATTACCTTCCTTCTTCTTCTTCTGCTCCTGATTATACTTTGTTACTGCATCGCTTCCACCCTCGGCGAGTATGGCCTTCTCTAACACTCTAGCAAAAGTGTTCAATTGAAATATTAACACTTTTCTATACAACCAGGGCTTCAGTCCCTGCTCAAATCGTCTTGCCTTCCTCTCGTCAGTGTGCACTTGGTATGTGGTGAACCTAGCCAACTCGTTAAACCTTGCTGCGTAATCACCTACTGACATACGTCCCTGCTTCAATTCTAGAAACTAGACTTCCATCTGATTTTGTGAACTTGCCGGAAAGTACATCTCGAAGAACATTTCTTTGAATCTTTCCCAGGATACTACACCTTCACCTCCTCTCACTTTGTTTGCACCCACCATAATACGGCTTTGATTTCAAATTTAAATGTTGCATAAGCAGTTCTCTGGTCTTCCCTTTCTCTAGCAACATCGAACACCTTCTCCATCTCTATTACCCATGCCTGAGCTTCAATTGGGTTTATGGAACCCTTAAATTATGGCGGTCCCACCGCCTTGAAGTCCTTAAACGAAGTATTTGGTGGAGCTTGAGGTTAATTATTAAGTGCTCTAGCTAAAAGGTTTACCGATTGCTGAACGGAGTTAGCATTGGCATCGTTGTTATTGTTTGTTGACCCTTCTTGGGCTTGCTGACGATTTTGTCTTCTAGGTGGCATATTTCTGTTAAGAATATACGCTTATTAGATCTTTACTCAATCTCTAAAATATTAAAGACTTAACTAAACATTTAATCATAACTTACTTAACACATTACTTCAAATAAACTTTGACATTTCATTTAATTCAAAAGTCTTTACATCATAAGATAGCATCACTGCTATTTACATCAACTATCCCGAGATAAAGAATCTACAAGATTTAAAACATCAAAATATTCCTTTGTTTATAATCACATCAGAATTTACATCATTAGCTATCAAATAGTTTCACATAATTATACTAATACTATCACTGTCTGTTAAGGTGCTGGATAGCCTTGCTACGTTCCTCCTCCATGATGCGGCACATCGTTCTGCGATCTAACATATATGATGGTAGATCCTCAAATTGGATTGGATACTTCCTAATTCATTCTTGGACCGCATCCATTGCATTTTGTAGTGTAGAGTACGTCTCCTCAAGTTTAGCCTTCTTCGCCTGACGATCATCATCTTCAGACGATCAAGACAACGGCGACTCTCGTACCTCACCCTCTCCTCTGCTATGGCAAGCCTCTCCGAGCTCACCTTCAAATCCTTCTTTAACTTCTCTATTTCTGCAGACTTATCCTCGGTCTGACCCTTCTCGTGAACCAGATCCCACTCCATGTTTCCCAAACGTGTGTCAAGAGTCACAATCTCTCTATCCTTCTGCTCAATAATAATCTACTGACTAATCGCCAGCTCAGTCAGATCCCGAACAGTATACTGCAACTCTATGTTACGATCATAGAGTGCATCATACATCTCTGCATCAATGGAGTTCGGTGGGAACTCCTCTTCTTCTTCTTCCTCCTCCTCCTCAGGATCCTCCTCTCAGATCGGTCTGCCTCACGCTCTCGACCCAAAGAATAGTGATCAACGGAGATGGCTCTCTCAGACAAGTCGTTCTGACGACATGAATGTCTCGGGCTCCTCCTCTATAGGTAATCGGGGTTCCTCCCCCATTTCGACTAGCTCCTCCAACATCCGACATCCCCGACAACAAAATTTTAAGTTTTAGTTACTAATCCGTCTTTAATGAGCAGCACAGATTAACACATAAACACATAAAGTCTTTTATCATCTTTAATGAATTTAGAAATTCATTTCTTAGAACTCGATAAGAGTTTACCACTACTATGTTCTCGATCTCCTACAAGGCTATTACCTAAGGTTGTTTCCCTCACCTAAGGTTCATAACCTTACAGCTTTGATACCAACCTGTGACACCCCCAAATCCGGTACTTCCATTTCCATAGGATTTGGTGTTCACTGTACAAACATTATCTATCTATCTACCCATAAATAAAATGCAAACCATGCAATAGAATAAATAAATAATAAATCTCTCCCCTTATGGGGTTACATCAACTGAATAATAAATAAATCCCAAGTTACTCTAACCTTAAATCATCTGTGCGGAAAACATAAACAAATAAGTTTTAAGTAACATCAAGTCTAACTATCATTACATAATCACATAAATAAATAGTCTTCATTACTTGCTAAGCTTGCCGCTTGCTTACTAGTGGAAGGTTCGTTTGCTCTTTTCGTTTTTATCGCAATGTTATTATTACGCAAGAGTGAGCACGATTGCCCACAAGTATAACAATATAACAATGAATAATAACATGCGAGAGAAATAATAACTTCGATATAAAGCTCAACTTTTGAATCAAGAATGAATAACAAGAATAAAAGAAATTACGAGGGTCATAAGACTTTGAACTATGTCCCAGGTTGTCAAGTGTTTTTACTTGAAACCTTTAATACTCGTAAGACTATGGACTCTTCTTCTCGTATTTTAAGGGGATCACCCTTAGTACCATCTTCAATGCACAATATCTTAACGCTAAAGCGTAAATAATCCCCTATACAAGGTTGTTCATCTCAGTTTGACATTCGAGTCCGCACCAAAGGAAGTTTGGTTTGGATAATTCATCAAGGGGTTCTGAAATTTAAGACGCTCATCAACTATGGACTAGTCGAATCAATAAGGGTTCGTTAGTCTAATAATGTTTAATAGTAAATGAATATTTAACTTGAATAACATTTCAAAAGGTATACAATAGAATAATTATTGTATAACAATATCATGCTTGAAGATTAATAAACTTAATATACAAGACAGGCTTGATCAATAATAATGAGAACTTGCTCAATATCGAAAGATAAATTAATCAACTTATATAACGATAACAAGTAGGGTTAGGAAACTTGCTCAACGAAAATTTAGGGTAAGAAACTTGCCTCGTGCGTAGATTACACTTAATCAAACTCGTTCTTTGAATTAAATCCTACATACCAATTACGTTCACAATACTAGTCAATAATAACGTATTAACATCATAACTTTACTCTTTGTTTAACTCAAATTCATGACTATACTTAGTCAATTATTACACTTTGTGTAAAATTAAGACTTCACGAAAAATAAACTAATTATGCATTCGATCATTCAATCCACACGTAATTGTGTTATGGACATGTTAAGAATTTATTTTAACATCTCATTAAAGGTCTAACAAGTCTTTATAATCATTAGACTAAGTTGCTAACTTGTTTCTATACTTGTACACTTTTAAAACTCAATTACGACCGTTCTTCGCTAAGTGTGCCCATGACGCCACTTTTATATCTTATCTCAAGGTCATGGCTATGGCATTGCATGGCTTGACACACGTGTCTCTCATATTTGAGGCACCGTGGAGTCAAGTACACGAGAAATGAATCGGGAGTTGGCGCCACAAGCGGCAGAGCCCAGACTCAATTTCGAGTCATAAGAACACGTAATTCAAATAAATTAACACATCTTTAACACTAATTTCACCAAATTAAACATACCCACATGTTAGAATTTATACATAACCATTACCCAACATATATAGAGTAATTTTAACCCATAAAAACATATAATTACATAATTCAACGTGCAAATTATACTGTTCTTGAAGTTTTGAACACAATTTCCTAAAATTCAACGCCACGGATTCGTTATACAATCAAATCCAACCATTCAAATTTCATTTTGTTCATTTTAACATGCATAATCATATAAATGTGTGAATTTTGCAAATTAATTTATATTTGACATATAAAAATCACGTATAAGGCCATATGGCCATATCAAGTACTCTGTAAATTTTTAAAATAACAAGTCATAATCATACGTTGTAATCTTATGAAATTAATGATATGGAAACACGCAATATATATATATATATAAAACATGTCATACAACTCGAATTATTACATATATTCACATAACAACAGAATTTCCCAATTTCAGAGAATTACAGAATGAATAAAACCATATTCATGAAAACTTTAAAAGACGTAAAATATATAAATTGGGTTGAAGATATTACCCAAGCGTACATTAGATAAATTGACAATTCTCTCTACTTCAATCACAGAGTTTCTCCCAATCTCTCTCAAAATTTTCTCAACTCTCTCTGTATCTCTCTCTGCTTAATATTAGACTTAGAAGAAAAATGAAAGAAAAGGAAAGGAAGATGTATATAATATAGAAATCAACTGACGCGTTAGTGGTCAATTACCCAGTCATGGGTAACTGCTCTCAACTTCCCACAGTGCCATGTTTGGCTAGATAGAATAGGTTTTAAAAATCATTTAATTTATTAAAGCTTTATTATATAGTTTTAAATAATGTCACACTCCTTATAAAATAAATCAATATCCTATTTAATTTATTTTGAATAAAATATAATAATTTCTCATTAATTCACATAGTCACATAACTAAATTTCTCATTGATTAATAATATCAAATTATTAAATCTCTAATTAATAATTAAATTAATTAAAATAACAATAGGCTTATTAAATATTTCTTTTAATTCAATAAATTAACATAATCACATACTTCGAATAATAAAATTCTCCACATTAAATTAATAAATGTAACACATATAATTAAATTAATCTATCACAACTTCATCAATTAATTATTTAATCTAATAATTAATTCATCAAAAAATATTTATTCAATCCAATAAATATTTAAATTAAATTATAAAATCTCGGTTGTCACACAAGAGAATTGTAAATCTCGTTGAAATCCCCAAATATACACCATCTTAATAGAGGTAGCAAGAGTAGACAGATCATCCCAAAGCTGCCTTCGTTTAAGAGAAGTATTTAAGCCATAAATGATAGAAACCAAAAAATATTCAGCAGAACCAAAACAAGACAGTCCACAATGAATAATCTGAGAAGATTAAAACAAAATATTTACAGACCATATATATAGTAGGGTCCCATCCAACCTAAATTCTACCATCAGCCTGTTTAGGAGAATAATTTAGCCCTTTAATATTATAAGAACAAAGCTTAATCATAAAAATAGCTAGAAATTAAAGCTGGGGATTTCCCTACCTTTGTTCCTCCTCTTTGCAGTAGGAGAACCAACAACATCATCATTTGATGTAAGCTTTAAATTTTTACATTCATTTTCATCAATAATCTTGAGCTTATCTGTTAGAGGGTTTTGAGGAGAAATTGAATAGAATTGAAGTCAGGAGTAAGGTTATAAACGAGTCGAATCGAACCGAATAGAGAGCTGCTCGAATTCGACTCGAAATGATAAATCCATACTCGAGTTCGAATTGAATTCGAATTATATTTGAAAAATTCTACTAAGATTTTACTGGACTCGAATATTTATTACTCGAATTCGATCAGATTCAGATCGAATTATATTCAAACTACTCACGAGCTTTAAATTCAAACTCGAATTCGAGTCTCCACATACACTACAAAAAAAGGCCTATCTGCGATCGCCTTATCGCTGATGCCGCTCCGGTTCTTGATATTCATCTCTGACCACACTTTCGATTAGCAGAGATCTGCGTCGTCGCATAAAATTTGGTCGCTGGAATGGCCATTAGCGACCACTATTAGTGATCGAAGTATCTTCAACTGATATTAGCGACTAAAATCGTCGCTAAGCTGACTCAGCATGGTTCAGAGCCAAAGGCTGACGTGAGCCACGTGTAATAAGCAGTCGCTAATACCCAAATGTAATTAGCAGTCGCTAGTAATTATCAGCGACCGCATGTGGTCGTTGATGTATATATAAAAATCCAAAAAAATCCTCTGTTTTGCAAATTTCCCAAAAAACTGTACCTATTTTGTACCTAATTTATATCCCAACACACATGCACAACAATATAAACATTCATCCATATACCGACATACATACACGAAAATAGTATAAACTATATAAACATTAAAAAACCAATATGAACTGAATAAATATAAACAAATATAATCTTTAAATAACATACAATCATCCAAAGAATGAATATAAAGGTACAAGGTTCATAAATAACTACAAAACAAGACTAGGTCGGTCATCATGCATCATTGTCCAAATTAGTTTCTCGTTGATCACCCTGTAATTAACAAAATAATAAAATAAGTTACATATATAGTATATATGTTGATACCGGTATTACGATAATATACAACAAATTAAATACAACAATATATATATATATAAGTCACTAATTTGATTGTAATAAATAAGATTGATTACCTCATCGCCATCCCCATGATGTGATGTTGCTGCTGCCGCTCACTGCATCAGCTAACTCATCAGGACTCAGAGCCGCAAGATGCCCGCCCAGTATATACGAAAAAGAATGTGATCTTGACATATAGCTCTCACACAGTCAGCAGGAGTGTGAATAGCTGGATAACTCGATGACTGTGAAGACTGGGTAGCAGAGCTGTCTCAGCCACTGAAGGATGGGCGTCGTCGTTGTCTTTGACCTTTGACGTAGTTCTTCTTCACAACAGACGCCCTCTCCCACAATTCTCGATCAATTGGCGGACATGGGGTGCCTTCAGGATAGCACTCATTAAATAAACGCTTATAAGTATCACGTCATCATGTTAACAATTAAATAGTTAAAAATAAATATAAAATTCTAAAGAATGATGTAAAACTTGATAAACAAGATCAAAGTTGTTAAAACTTATTACCGTTATCTGGATAGCATCAGGAAGACCATCACGGGTTGCCACGTACACATCCAGCCAATGGATTGGCTGACCTTGAGACTAAGACTCCTATACAAAACATACTCTAATATTACTAAGTAAACATGTGATATTCTACAACTCAAAATTTTAAATATATTAAAATTATTCATACGTACCCTGGCAGTGATATGTTGCAACTGTGATATACTGTCGCCCCTGTAGGTTAATTCCTTTCATCTTTTCGCCATCAGGTATACCCGATGATCTGTTAGTGGCGGCAGTCTTGCGTCTTTTGACCCTGCTCTTAGCTCTTCATTGGGCACACATGTAAGACCCCAACTTATTATTAATGAAATTTAATTTTCTCTATTTATTATTTTGAAATAGTAAGGGTTGATTTGATTAATGTGGATAGTTAGGGGTATATCTAAATATTTCAAAATAAGCAAGTGGTTATAAAATACTCATTGTTGTCAGGGAATATTCGTTTGGTCATGGAATATTAAGATCTTTGTCAGGAATATTAAATGCGACGGTATGAACCGTGTGTGGCCCCATAACTGAAATCGATTGGATGAAGAAAACGAAAAATATAAGTTGATTAAAAATAATTGGCGTAGTTATTCACGTTATCTTGTTAAAAATACTAAATTGGTTAAAACACGAGTAGACACGGTATTGCACCAATTATTAATTCTTACGTGAAAGGCACTACTCAATAATGGTTACGATAATTACTTTATTCGATATTTTATGGAGTTAATAATTCTTTGCGTTGATATTTTATATTGTTGTTGTTTGATAATTATCATTACACGGTATTTTTCATTATCGAAGCAATAATTCATATTATCTCAATAATATTATTAGATAACATTATTGGCAATGTCTAGAAAGTTACATCTAAGGAGAGGTTTGGTCACCTAATTGCGGCGCCAAAGAGAAGAAATTCTTATTGAAAGCCCCTCTCCTGGAACCGCACTTTGTTGTCAATATTGTGATTCTCAGAATATTATTTGTGAATAATTAATTATTGATTCATATGATGAGGAAAATATTGATTTTATGTGGATATAGATGGAGAAAAATTTTAATGTGACAATTGTTGAAAATTGAAATTTTATCTTTTTCTCGATAAAATAATTCTTTTAAATATATTATTATATTTTAATAATATAATAATGGTGATATTTTTACAACGAATGAGGGATATATGAGTATACGAGGAGGAAGAGTATTTTGTTGCAATAAATGTTTAAAACATGTTAAACATGCTCGGTGGACCCCATTTATTGATTTGAAATTTGATTATAAACTGTAAAATCGCCTGCTTGTGGATTTCCTGGTCAATTTCTATTTGAAATTTGGAAAACTTTCTTCCGCAAAGTTGTAGAAATTGAATTTCCTATAAAAACTTGCGAGATTTGAATTTTCTGTTGAAAAGGCTATTTATTATGAATTATTGAAGTTCAAGCTCAAAATAATTGATTTTTGGAAGTTTAAAATATTTAAAATTAGAAAAACGTTTTTCTTACTTTTTCTAGAATGTGGCATGTGTTTGATGGCTGAAATCAGATTCTAGGCATGTGTAGGAAATTTAAATAATTATATTATTAATTTATTAAATTTTACTCTTTTGTGTTCTAAGCAATTTCCTATAAATAGGGTCTTGGGTTAAATTGAAAATCACACCGTAAATCAAGTTTTCTCTCTATATTATCGAGTATTCTTGTGAGTATTTTGAGTATACTTTGAGTATTGTTAGACGGTGCAAGTTCCTTCAAAGACTATATCCTGATTCCAAATTAGAAGTCTTAATCTTTCGAGGTAAGGGATGTTATTTTCTTCTAAAATGATATTATTTCTTCAATATCATTATCTTTGAAATATTGGTTGGAACTTTTTATCAAATTTGGATCTTTTTCATGTCTGGGTTACTATTCATGAGTTACTATTCATGAGTTACTATTCATGAGTTACTATTCACGAGTTACTATTCACGAAGTACTATTCATGAAGCGTGAAAATGTTTTTTTTTGGAATTTCTATCTTTTAGGTATGAGAGTTACCATTCACGATACATGACTATTCACGATACTGAGACTATTCAATTTAAAAATAAAATTTCTTCTTTTTGTTCAAAATATCTATTCGGATACTAGCTTTGATTGTATCCATGTTTTGATCATTCTTGAATTTTACACCACTATGATTATTTTTGAGGTATTTTTGAACATGGATAAAACAAAGTACTGAATCCTTAATCCTTAATCCTTGTCATTTTGTTTCAATTGGATTCATTTCTTTAAAAAAAATATTTTCATCATCCTCGGTCCTTAAATGATGATATTATTGAATATCTTTGGCTTTGTAGTGCAAAGATGAATGATTTCTGAAGAATATCTTTGGTCAGTAGTGCAAAGATGAATGTGTTTAGATGAATACGACCAATCGTTGAATATCTTTGGCTCAGAGTGCAAAGATGAATATTTGATTCCGATGTATATTGATTGATGTTACTGAGGATAAAAGATGAGCGATGAACTTTTAAATTCATACATAGAAGATAGTAGTTTGCATTCTCTACTTAACTCTTCTAATGAATTATTATTTCATTGCGAATATTGATTTAAAATTTGTTGTCTATTGTATTCTATTAGATTTTTCCCTGTTGAAGACTAACGGTAATTTGTTGTATATTATCTTAGTCATAATATTCTTTACTTTGGGCTAGTTGAGCTCACCCTTTTCCTTTTTGTTCCATTTTTCTTCTCGTGAGGCGAGAATATAAGCGAGTACGAGCCTGGGGGTATGGAATGAAGGTTTTAGAAAGGATTGTTTAGTAGTCCTCACCATTTTTGTAAAATAATGTATCAATAAATGTGATGAGGATTTATTTGAGTATAGATATTGTCAGAAGATAATATTTGTATTCAAACTCACAGCTTTTACTGTTGTAATAATAAAGTTGTAGTTGTTTCTGTACCATGTATTGACAACTCAGAATAGGTGATGTATACCTATTTTGGGGGCGTCACAACACATCTCAGCCCATATGGACTGGGTGCACCACCAGGGGCTGTGCTCGTGCATGTAGTCCTTTCTCTGGCTTGGATGGTCGATCGATGCATTGTGTAGGGCTTTTTGTCGTTCTTTATTCAAATTATCTTTGGTGCGGACGATGAATTTCTGCCAGAATAGTGTCTGTATCACTAAAGCATGTGCGTCCTCCCATCTATACCTTTTCTGCAAATAAAATAACAATAATAATATTAAAACGGTACTATTAACATATAATCCAACACTACTAAACAATTTTCCTTAGATAATTATATTATCTGTCATAATTAAAAAAAAATATACCTGAAATTCAGCCCAAATTGCAACCTTGTGGGCGATAGGTGTGCTCGCCTATGTAATCACAGGTGTGGGCCGATTCTGTAAGCACAACTGTGAAATGTACTTGACAATCTTGTTATCTAAAAAATCACTATAATATATAATAATTTACATGAAAGATAAGTAGATATATTATAATATCTAAAGCAATTTATAGTAGTTATATATCTGCAACAATGGAATATTAAATTCTTATATATAAATGATGCTAACATACGTGCTATTCGGAGGAGGACAAATCTGAATAAGAATCCGATCATCCGGATTAGTATATAGGGGCCTTTGGCACATGATTAGGCCCCCTAACCAGGTCGCACTTTTTTTTGCGCTGCTTCAGAAGCCAGCTATATATTACAAATTTCAAGATGTTAGTATGGCAATATATTTGATTACATGCCTATATAAATATAAAATGACAATAATTACAGGAAATTGCATTAAATAGTTAAGTACATAAACATGACAATGATATAAAGAACATGGAATACTAAACATACATTTCATTTGTTCAAATGTCAATGTCTGAGTCAGAATCATCTTTTATACGTATTGCAAATTCATAATCATCATCTACTTCAGATTCAATATCAGTCAATAACTCTTCCTCCTTAATATCAATGCTATCTGACATAAGTATTGACTCAGGATCTAATTCATGTGGTTCATCTCCACCATCTAACTAGATTACTTCATTTTCATCCTCCATATTTATTATAGTTTGTCTATGAAGCATCTGCTCTTGGTAAATCTCCCGTCAACTACTTCTACACGACTGTGCGCGGGAGTATGAATTATAACTTGCCAATCTGCAGGCGGTTTATCTCTTTTCCTAATAAGACTGGGAGTGTAGTATACTTGTACTGTTGGAGTTGGTAAAACAAACGGTTTGTTGGAGTACAGAGACCTATGGAGGTCAATATCGACGATTCCATGTTTGTCAACACGTATCCTTTTTCTGAATCAAACCAACGACACATGAACAAGTTAATATGACCCCCATACGTGCCCTTGTACGAAAACTCTATGATTTCCTCCAACTCCCCATAAAAGGCACGACCAAGTTCATTGTAACAATCCAAGCCTCACATTTCTAGGTTCCAATGCAAATCCAGAATGTGCTAAGTTGAAATCTTTCCAAGCCTGCCCATCCGCGGGATGATTTAGTTCTCCATCTTTAGCTGGAGATTTCGCATGCCAACTCATATGTTCAGCTGTTCTTGAAGACATGTACAATCTTTTTAGCTGATGTGTTATTGGAAAATACCATATAATATTAAACGGTATATTTGATTTTTTTTGTAGTCACACCCTCTTTATTAGGCCTAAACCGATCATGACTGCAAAACGAGCACCTTGTCATCTGTTCATTTTCCTTATAAAACAACATGTAATCGTTGGGACATGCATCGATCTTTTGGTATCCAAGATCCAACTTCTTCACCATTTTCTTACAATAGTTATAGTTATCAGGTAATTTCTCACCGTCAGGCAACATACTGTTAATGGCCTTCAAGAGCGACTCAAAACACTCATGGCTCATATTATGATCAGCCTTGATGTTAAGTAATGTCGCCACTACAGACAATGTAGTGTGTTTGGTGCAACCCTGCCATAATGGCTCGCTACCCCTTGTTTAACAACTTAAAGAAGTCCTCGCATCGTAATTCATAAGTTTGCTCTCTTTGTTCCCCAATCAAAATCGCCCGCAATATCATGAACCATTTTATTCGCATTTATGAGTACTACTGCCCGAATTGTGTACTTCTGTGATGCCACCATCTCTTCTCTGCCCATGTGCCCACCAGCATTCTTCGTAATTTTTAATGAACCCAAAAATAATTAAATGATAGTTTACCACATCTCTGTCCATATAATCTATATTCTTACACTTCAAACAAGGATATTTTATCTTTTTTGACCATTCACACATTCCAGGTGACTATACGCATACTCCAAAAACACTTGGAAACTAGCTCTAAATTCAGCAGTAGAACCTATCTGGGCACTTGACTTTCGTTGTGCCATCCAACTACGGTCTAAATAAAGATCCATGATACCACGGTACCTACTACAGACAACATGAGCTTATTAATGTATAGCATGATTGTAAGCATATGACTTGAGCATACTAGTAAGCACATAAAGAGCTCGTTAATATTATAAATGTTCGCAACTACCCGACCAACAAAAAAATTTCTCCAGATTCTCCCCTATAATATGGACTAGCCACGTGCACGACGACATGCATATATGGTCATTTCTAGGCACCCAAGACACACTCCAAGAGAAATATACAAATTTCCAATATAATAAGACCAAAACAATAACGAATGAATATAAATTAAAGCAGTAAAAAAGTTCAGGAGTATACTACAAATTTAGAGGACCAAAAACTTACGCTTTCATTTTTGCAAGCTTATTTCTTTACTTTACACATGAGCTAAATAATTAACTTACTTCTGATTAGATCACTTATCTCTTAGTTCTTTAACTTAGGAGTATGATATTTCTTTTGTTCATTAATATCTTTATGAGTTCGGTGAGAAACTAAGCATGTGCTGCTTAGTTTATTTATTATATCATTTATTATATTTTATTATATTTAGTAGTGAAACTAAGCAAATGATACTTAGTTTATTATATTATATTTTAATATATTTAATATGATATTATATTATATTTTAGTTTAATATTATAATTTATTATATTTATATGATATTATATTTTAATTTATTATATTATATTTTAATATAATATTTTACTATATTGTATTGTATTGTATTTTAATAATATATTTTATATTATTTAAGTTTAATATTATATTTTATTATATTTGTATAATAGTATATTTTAATTTAATTATACACTTAATCATATTTAAACTAGATTATATGTCAAATATTAAATGTTATTAAATTTAGTATGAGAAGCTAAGTAAATGCTACATAGTTTAATAGTTATATTATATCATGTTATTTTATTTATTAGTTAAAAACTAAGTAAATACTCTCTCCGTCCCATAGTTATAGACTGATTTTCCATTTTGAGATGTCACAATATATAGGCTACTTACTATTTATAAAATTTAGTTGGTTCATTATTTTACTTTTATGCCCTTATAATAAATATATAACCATTACTTTTTTTTGAAGAAACAACATTCAACATCATTATTTTTATCAACGCATTTAATGTTGTTGTATTCTCAATAAAAGAATTTAACTTTTTAGGCTTTACTAGTTTAACATATTTTGTGTATAAAAGACAATTGGTTGAAAATTTATGTAGATTAAAAACTCTATCTCACTACACCAAAATTGGCCTCTAGTGAAGGACAAATCCTTCACTAGAGGCCCTATATCTCTCATAAGTGATTTATTGCGAATGAATTTTTCCTTCACACGAGTGCTCGCATTAGACCTTCTCACAATTGAGTATCCTTCGCTAAGTAGTAACTAATTTTTTTTTGTGAAATATATATTGTGAATAACTTATTCCTTCACAAATTATATTTAGTAATGGATAATTGTTATTTAGTGAAAGATTGGTTTTCTTCACAAATAATATTTTAAAGACTATTTAAAATTAGTGAATAACTTGATTCCTTCACAAATAATATATTGTGAAGAATAAATTTATTTAACAAGAGAATATTTTCCTTCACTAATTATAAATTGAGAATCTTTCTTCAAATTAGTGAGAGTAAAATTCCTTCACAAATTATAAATTTGTAAATAAAAAATTAATTGCTAAATAATCAAAATTCATTGAAAATTATAATTGATTTTAAATCATTGATTTAATATTTATTATTTTTATTAATCTCTATAAAAAATATTAAATATATTTTTCAAGTAAATATAAATATTGCCATACTTTTTTCAAACTAATTGATAAGCCAATGCACAAAGAGCTAATAAAATTAAAACTTCACATATAAATAGATCATAATACTCGAGTCACAATAACTACAAAATTTGTTATTGTATCTTGGTCTCCCATGGACCATATATAGTACCTACAAAATTTATTAACTAACATAAAAAAAATTGAAAGAATAACAATGAACTAGAAGGAATAAAGTATTGACATGTTAAATCCACTTCATCATCATTTTCTTCAAGAAAATCAAGGTTGGGCATGTAAACTTCATGCTGCAAGAGAAGTACCTTCTGTGGTTCAATTAGTGGAAGGGATGCTGAATATTCTTTAAACGTGTTGATGGGCATGTAAACTTCATGCTGCAAGAGAAGTACCTTTTGTGGTTCAATTAGTGGAAGGGATGCTGAATATTCTTTAAACGTGTTGATGGAATCAAGGAAAGATGGACGAGATCTCCTAGTGTTAGTTCCAACTAAAGTAGGAGATAGTGGTACATGATTGGATGAGCTTCTAACATCAAAAATGAGGCCCATAGATCTGGATTCAGTAAACAACATAGATGGGCTAGTTGCACTAGTTAAATGATTAACAGAGCTACTAAACTTCCTTTCACCCATATCAGAGATTGAATTATATCTGTGAGCCAAAATAGCACCTGTATTTTGCCCTTTCTCTGAAGAAGCATCGGTAACATCGTTGGTATGATGAAGAGAGTCTGCCATAAAGCACAAAATAATTAGTGTTCTATTCAAAAGTATAGAGGGAGAGAAAAAGAGAGGAAAACATGAACAACAACACTACAACAATACAACACATTGGCATTACCTCTATATGAGGACGATCTTGCGTCATTAGCCCGCAGATCATTGTAAGCAGATTTATTGTGCAATAGGATACTCCCATGTCTCTCAAGGAACAAGAGAAGTACCAAAGATTCGCAACATCCTTCAAGTGGATCAGAAAGCCATCACTTGAAAGGGCTTCACCCAATCCAAAATTACTATATTTACTAGAACTACTATCACTATCATGAATCAAGGTGAATAAAAGGAAGTAATTTGTTCTCTTTCAATCCCATCCCAACGTCTTTGCTAAAGTTCCTGAATTGATGCTATAGCTATTAATCGTCTCTTTTTCCTAGGGGCTGGCATATAAATTGACTGGTCCTGTAGACGCATCCCTAAATTTTTCATCCTTTGTACGAGTCTGGAAGGGATCTATAAAGTATATATTGTAGTTGTTTACAGAAAATAGAGGACTAACATGTGTGTCATCCGTAGAACCTAAATCAGTTTTATGAACAAAATCAGTTGTCTTATGGTCATTGTCCATAACCACACTGGAGGATTCAATAAATGCTCCACCAACTCCATCGATGTACCACCTTTATCGTAATCATGACCTAACAGATCAGATTGTGAAGCTTGCTCTCTCGTAGACCGCACCAAATAGGATGTAGTTAACTACTTGATGTAATTTTTTGGCCTTTTCAATACTTTCTTCTTACGAAACTCCTCCAACTGTAGGATAAAGGCAGACTTCATTATATATGCATAATAACACACTTTTGTACTTAAATAATCTAACAAAAAAAGGGAAACAATTTACTTTAGAACTAACAAAAATTTCTATAAAGGAGAAACCAACAAGGACGAACTTGGGCAGGGGCTATCTGGGCCATGACCCCGGTTAAAGCTTTAAAATTTCAGTAACTATCATTTTTGACAAATTTACATATAGCTTCTTTTAGTTGGTCATTTGACCCCGTAAATGTCAACTTCTACTATTACATGTCTTTCCCTTTTTATTTATAAGTAAATTTCCATTAAGCTCAGAAAAGGGAAGAAATCATGTAAATGCTCAATATATACAGTGATGAGAAATTAAAGGCTCACATATGCCCCCAAATAAAACCCTGACCCTATACTAGGATCCGCCTAAAAAATACTTACATTAGATCCTTAAAGCAAACTCTGCAGAAGGACCACGAAACTCATAACGGTCCCCAAGTAGACCTCATTCAACAAACAAAAAAGAAGGTTCAAAAAAGAAACAAATGTGAGAAATTGGCCTTGCTCTTCCCTCCCAATCTTGGCTATTCCGCTCCATCCAAATCGTCCACCAAATATGCACTGTAAGCCTTCAACATCTCTCCAGCTGAACGTGGGATGATTTAAGAGATGCCACGTAACATGAACACAAATTCCATGTCTTCTTTTAGTTTATTGGGTGTTAAAATTTACATTTGACTTTTAAAAAAAAATAATATGCAATAAACACAAAACTTAATTAGAGCATTAGTTCTTTTGCTGAATTTAAGTACATGTTTTTTTAATGAATATTTCATTTATAATTAAATACTATATTTTTATACTATCTTTGGCCCGATTAATTATAGTAGCCATGTCTGTCCCTGCAAACAAAAGAAAAGTCATTCATCAACACAATGATCCCTTATGTATCACCCACACACATAAGTACGAAACTGTCAACAATATTTTCTTATTATTACTTTATGTTTTTTGGATAAGTTGACTGTCAACAATATTTTGTAAATTAAAAAACAAAAATCTTACTAGAGCTGAAAATCTAGAAAGGTGGACAAAAATAAATAGGAAAGTGAAAGTTTTATTAAAACATTCAAACAGATCCTTGTGCATTAGAGCATATAATAGCTTTTCCATAAATATAAAGTGATATTCTAAAAAACTAGCTAAGCTAGGCAAAACAGATCACAACCTGGACAAACAAACCAAAAATAACCTGATATTGTTATCACGATTTGACAAAAGTCTTCCCAAACCGTTGATAGCAAGAACCTGTAAGCCACTATTATCTTCAATGCTCATGATAGTTTCAACATATTCATATAGAATGGCATTCCCTACATTTTTGTTTGACTCGATTTTTGTAGCCACCTAGAAGAAGAAGTAGCATGAGAAACAGTCTACAAAACTGTCATATGTAGACATTATCTTTTAAAAGTATTAATAATTTAAACTTAAAACTTCATGAAAACATAATTAATATACTCATCAACCACGACACTGAATGATGGATTGGAAAAGGGTGATTGCTAAGAGGACTCAATGATTTAAAAATGCATTGTCAGATAAACACAACAGTTTCTATAATGAAACCGAGTGTGGGCAACTTTTGTAAGAAAGGGTACATCTTTAAGATTACAAAGAAATGCCTAACACTTTATTTGTGAACATCCCCCTCAGACAGATCCAATTTGAGGATACTGAAAGAGTCCTAAATATTTGTCATACTAACAAAGCAAGAGAAAATTAACATTAAAAAATCCCTTACCATAGGACTAAGGGGTGGCAAATATGTAAAGTAAAAGCTGATAGAAAACATAGAAAATCGTAAAAGACAATAAGAGATGATAGGAAACAGAAGCAGACCTGAGCAAGAATGTCATTCATACAGTCACTCGCATCAGCGTCTCCTTGGCCCAAAACACACAAAAGCCTAAGTAATCTTATGTGGAGAAAATGGTCTGCAATCCCAGAAACGTCATACTCAGGTGCATATGCACTGTTCACAACATCCTTCAGAACTTTAACTAAACCCTCTGTGCATTTCTAGAACCACGAGAAAAAAGAATATGAAATTCACATTTAAAAACACTGTATGCTTCTGTATCAGTAAAGTAATAAAAAAAATGAAAAGTAGGAGTGTATTATAAACTCCAAAGGAAAATGACTGTTTATGGTATTGAATTCCAAGTTTATCCTTAAAACGAATGAACAGTAATAATTTTACCAACTAATTACAAGTTCAGAGAACCATTTTTACAAAGTAATAAAGTGTTTTAATCTAAAATTCATGATGAAACAACAATAAATACAAGTCATCTAGTTTTCTATTCATATATGATCAAATGGTTTTTTGTTTTAGATAAATGAAATAAATTTTTTTGGAGAAAAGAAAGAGGAAGAAGACAAGAAGTCATCCCTAAAGAAAATATGAAAAATTCATCCCGTCATCAATGAGACACAGCTCGCCACTCCGTCTGTGAATCTGATAAAGATTTTCCTTGAAAAGCTTCAATGGATTTCAAATACAAAAAATAACAAGAATAATGATAATAACATGCACTTATGGCTTAAGAAGTAAATTTCAGATGTGTTTCGATGATTAAAGCAAACAAACATCAAAAAGAATTTTGTAGTCGTAGTTATATATTAGGATTATTTGTATAAATTGATCAAGAAATAACATACTTGTGCGACATATCCCATGGCTATTGTAGATCTTTGAACCTCCTCCTTGTCAGTGAAAAAACTCATCTTCGTGAAAGGGAGAAAAGTGAGATGCAAACCTGAAATAGTAAATGATCCTTGGTCCAGAGGTTTTAGTCCAGAAGGATTTTCTAGAGGAAGCAAAGAGATAAGAGAAGAATGATTCTCAGTAACATCTCATAGATAATATCCAAACACAAAGAAAAGTTGTAGAAGGTTAAAATGTTGTTCTAATCAATTTAATGAAATTACTTATAAATATACATTAATATATAATAATTCAAACTCCTAATTGCTAATTAGTATATACCTCCACTAAGTAAACCTGTGAAACAATTTGACAATATAGTAAACAAATATATAGTAAAAACATAAATTGATTGAAGCAAGTGAAAACATCAATGAAACCTTGTTGGCAAAGAAATTACTGTAAAGATATCACACGCCTATTAAAAGAATTATAGAGAACATCATAAAATTCATCATTCATGAAAACTTTAACTTTTCATTATAGATATTGGTAGATGGGGGCCTATAACCTATTACCCTCAATGTCACAAAACTATGTGTTATTTTTCTTTAAGATACAAAAAAGTTAAGATGGGTGGAAAATTTGTATGCTACCAGATCAAATTTTCCTCATCCTACGCAGAATGAATAATACAAAATGAAATTGAGAAGAACATAAGATGAAAGCTCCAGAAGGTGAAATATTAATTTTATTTTATAAAAAAACAGATGACAACTCTAAAATATTTAACATGAAGAAAATTATGTCTGATAATACAACAAATGTCTTCTTGTTCAAAACTTAAGCTAATTCTCAATTTCTAAACACATAACCTCTTTGAGGTATTTTATCAAATACATTAAATGCAACACTTAAAAACCCAGAATTCATAGATGTTGGAGAATGGTTTAACCATAATTTTCCACAATAATCATTTCTTATTACTACAAACATTCTAAACTCCCTTGACTACAAACAGTTCATAAGAAAACACAACAAACATTGCAACACAATACTTTATTCAACTAAATTACATAACCCAGATTAGACAAAATATGAAATTTAAAACAGAGATTTCTTCCATTTGGGGGATCGAAAATCAACCAGAGATTGATTTATATGACAACCAAAAAAAGAAATTAAAAACTTCACACAATCTGAGATCTGAAGAAGATGAACGTAGCCTAAAATAAAAACGAAGAAACCATAAAATCAGCAAACAAAGCCCTATATCACGATCTCGATCACGCACTTAATTTCAAAAGGAGAACTTACTTGAAATTCCGAACAACAGCTCTTCAACTAATAAAATCTGTAGAGGTTTGCTCTTCATTTCGTCACAAATCGATACTTTTTGCTCGCTGTGGTTCCGATTAAGGGGGATTAGGGGTTTGTATTTAGGGATTTTTCAACATCAGTTGTTTTTTAGACGCGGGGGTCAAGGGTTCAGAGTTGTTTCCCAAAAGAAACAAAAACCACTGTTGCGCCAAACTTGTTGAAGAGCCCAACAAGAGGGGTCCAGACCAGGCCTACACATGGTAGGAACTTAATGGAGGAAAACAGAGAAAGAACAACTGTTGTGTCCCTCCCAAATTGTTATTTAAGTGAATGTTAAATTAATCTCCAAAAGACTTTTTTGGATTAATATTATATATTTAAAATAAAATTTAAAGTCTTTTGAATTATTTAATTTAATTTTTATTTAATTTTAACTTTATTTAATTATGATCATAAAAATAAACTTTTATGGAAAAATTTTAAAGTTTAACATAGTGTAAAGTTATTTACTTTATAGTTTATTAAAATAAATAGTTGATATTATAAGTTACTTAAAAGTGTTATTAAAATTAAATTTACAATTATAAAAAATTTAAGGTATTTATATTCACCACAATTAATTCAAAAAAAATTATTTAGAACAAGATAGCGACTAATTTTATCCCTCATAAAAAACTTCTGAATAATGATATATAGTGAGTAATAATTCCTTCACTAAATAGATTTTTTCCTCGCAAATTTTCATCATAAATTGGCTCCAAAATCTTTCTATCGCCCCAATTTTGCGAGGAAAAAATATAAATTGTGAAGGATGTTTCTTTTGCTAATAACTATATTATCACTATATACTTTTTCTTTCATTGCTCCTTCGCTAAATAACTTCTCATGTGAAGGAATAAATTCCTTCACAAAATTTCCTTCGCTTATAGCCATTTTTGGTGTCAGGTCTTTGTTAAAGTTCTATGGTTAAGGACCTAATGGTCCCCCATTTTATCAATAAAGATTTAAATTTTGTGAAATAATTTTAATATTATGGTGTGAATTTGAGATAATATTATAGTTGTGGGTAGTTTTATAAATTTTGCAAAGTATGCAAGTGGTTATATTATATTCGATTGAATATTCTTGTTTAGCAAGGGGAATATTCGCATAACTACTTTCAATCATTGGTGGACCCCACAATGTAATTATTGTCTGATCGAGAAAACGACAAAAATATTTTATTGAAATAATCTATGGAAGTTTCACCGTAGTTCTTACCGTTGAACTACTCTTGTAGTAAAAGTACAAAGAATACGTGTGGTTGCATAGTAGCAGACACGGTATTGATTATTGATGCTTATGTGAGAAGTCACTCCACTTTGATTCCATTATTATCATTAATAATATGAATTATTATAATGATAATGACGCTTTTGTTTTATTCAGATTATTAACGTAATAAAATGTAAACATCTTTTATATAAAATAGAATACTTTATTAAAGTTATTCTAAATAGAATATATTATATTTTATTATGCATAGTGTTGCATAGTGTTTTGCATAGTGTTTTCAGTAGTATTGCATAGTGTTTTGCATAGTAAAATGTTTTTATATAAATAGAATATATTATATTTTATTTAAAAAAAATTTCTTTAAATATGGACCGTCGATTAAAGTAAATCAATCTGGACCGTTAAATGGATTAGTTACTATGCATTCCATTTTCCTATAAATAGAAGCTCATTCCTTCATTATTTTCTTTACGAATTCATTGAAACTCTGTAGAGAAATTATAGAGAGAAGCTATAGAGAGAAAATTATAGAAAGAAGAAGAGTATTCTGCTACTTCACTACTTCTATATTCAGCTTTTTTACTAGTGGGTGTTATTCTTTCTTCTTGAAGAGAACTTCATATTCCATTCACTATTATTCATTGAATAACTCCGTAAAAGTGGCATACCCTATACATAACTCGTGATACGCCAGATACCCTATACTTGGTGAAATCCTTATGTTATTCCATTGCTTATTATTCTGGCTGGAATAACTCAGATCACGCTGCTTACTCCTATACTTGGTGACATTCTTCTATTATTCTGTTGGAACATCACGTCTCATGTGTTTTACACCTTACCGGTTCCGCAGTTTATTATTCGTTGGAACATCCTGCATGTGTTTTACACTTATCATTCTCATTGAATATCCCCATCAGGTGTTTTACACCGGATCCGGTTCCATCTTTATTATTCTTTGGAACATCCCGCTTGCGCATTGAATTTCACCGACCCGTTCCGTTATTATTATTCTGTTGGAATAACCGCATGCGCGGCATCCGCATGCGTGGTGATTTCTTTTGTTATTCCATTCTTTATTATACCCAAATGGTTAAAACTTTGACTTCTATACTCCATGAAATTAGTAGAATATCCTTGATATTTGCGTTTCATCCAAAGATCTTTCATGGAAATATTCTTCCGATCATTCTTGAATTTTACTCTACTAAAACAATGATCATGTTGATAATTTGGACGTTAATAATTCATGGATTAAATAATTCTTGAACTTGTTTTATTGAATTATTATGTCATTGTCATCATCCTCATGTTATATTATGTTATCTTTGGCTTACGTGCATAAATGAACTTAGTATGATTATGACCAGGATCATTCTTGGTATAATCATGACTTGATATAAATGATGTGACAAAAGTCCTCGATGGCACGTAATGCGGTGATGGATAGTTTTGGTATGATTATGACCGTGGGTGATTCGGTATAGTCATGACCATTGATAATTTGATGAATATCCTTGACCGTGGTAATGCGAGGATGATTAGATGTGGTGGTTTATTTATTAAGGAGTCTCGTGATAAAATTGATAAAAACCTTTTAAAACCTAAAAGATAGTAGACTTTATTCTCTCTTCGACTCTTTTAATAGATTGTTTATTCCATTGCCGCAGATTAAATCGGTTTGTCTATTGTATTTTATCGGTTTAACACTTTGTTGAAGGTTAATGATAATTTATTCGCATTATCTTAGTCATAATATTTCTTCTTGGGCTAGTAACATAAATTTGAGATGATCGGGGAGAAGTAATGGTCCAGAGGATAGCATTAGTAGTCCTCACTATTACGTGAAATAGTGTGATAATAGTTGTAATGAGGACTCCTTTTGAGTTTTAGGCGTTACGATTCGATACACGTTAATCGATTAAGTTGAGAGTTCAGGTGTGATAAGTAAGGAGTAATTAACTTATTCTTAATTTCATATTAAGAGTGGAAAAAAAAATCCACTTCAACTGATTTTCTTAATCTATCGATCCTATAACTGGAGACGGAGGGAGTAGAACTTAGTTTATTTTTTTGGTTAACTAATTACAATAAATATTGTTCTATTCTCATTCTATTTTAATTTTTTTAAATATTGGTTTTTAATTGTATTATATTATAAAATTTTATTATGTTACTTAATTTGGTCAAAAATTTCGTCGAAATTCATGACTATCACACTCATTTGAGTGGGAGTTAAATGAAATATATGGAGTCGGTACCAAACTAATGTCGAAAATCTAACGTTTTAATTTAATTTGTCGAGATGAATCTATACTTCAACTATACTAGTATTGCAATTCCTGTATCAATTGTTGATGTATCTATAATGCAGAAATAAACACAAACATCAACATAAATTTAACTTTTGTTGCAAGTAGGACATTTACTGTGATTGCACAAGTGCCAATATACAAAGCAAACTCTTTCCCCAAATCTCAAATCTTAACATGAATTGAAACAACAAATCAACTGCCCAATTCAACCATTGCCAAATTATTTTCCCATTGTAAGAAATAAGTAATAATACAACTTTCACCCCCAACAACTAGGAATCAACAACAAATCTTAACACGAATTGAAACAACAAATCAACTACAATAACATTAAACGGTAACATGAACTAATCAACTGCCCAATTCAACCATTGCCAAATTCATTCCTCATTACTAAAAAAATAAGCAATAATATACAACTTTCACTCCCCAATAATTAGGAATCAACAACAAATCAACTGCCCAATTCAACCATTGCAAAAATTTGACCATACAAACCTCTTTCTATGCTAAGATTGAGAATTTTATAGGGCTAACAACATATTAAACACAAATTGCATACTTCAATTGAAGACATAAATTAAAGTGGTTACCTAATACGCGGCGGTGGTGAAGGCGTCGGCAGTTGCGGCGATGGTGAAGGCGTCGACAGTTTCTCCCTCCCTCTTCTCTTCTCCCTCTTCTCCTTCTTCTGTTCTCCCTCTCTTTTTTTTTCTTCTGCTGATCGAGCGAATGCCTAGATTTGATTACGTTTAAGAGAATCAATGACCGCATGCGGTCGCTACTTTTTAATGATGTGGACGTATCAGCGACTGCTCGGCAGTCGCTGATAGAGTGGTCGCACAAAACATCTGCGCCAACGTTTCACATCAATTTTTGGGCGGGAATTTCATACCAGCGACCACTCAGCGATTGCAAGCGGTCGCTGAGATAACCTAGTGACTAGAATCAATAACGGTCATAGATAGCTGTCGCTATTACTACTATCAGCGACCGGATAAGGCGGTCGCTGAAAGTGTTGATTGCAGATAGACTTTTTCTTGTAGTGATAAGAACTAGTTTTATAATAAATATAATTATAAATTAAATTTGTTATTTTACTTATAAATGAGAAAATATATTTACTATTACACTTTACAAATATAAAAGTACAATTAAAATTAAAAATAAAATAAAATAATAATAATTAATTATCTTAATTTGATTTAAATTTGTATATATTATAAGAGAATGTATCGAACATCTAATTAAATATGTATCAATCGAGTATGTATCGAATCATAATCAAGAATTCGAGTAGTTTGAATTTTAAACGAGTCGAGTATAACCTTGCTCAGATTCTACTCATTTTTTTATTCGAACTATTTTAATGCTCAGATTTGGATCATATTATTAACGAATCCAAATTTTCTACTTATTTTTTTTGAATCGAAGACAAATCGGTTCATTAATTTTTTACCATTTACAACCTTAGTCAGGAGAGAGCATGACAGAGTCTCCTAGAACTTAAAAAAGATTTATGGAGCTGGTAGGCAGTACCGGGGAAGGGATCACAGGAGCAGCAGTAGGGCTGGAATGTCTAGTAACCTTAGTCCAATCATATCCCAACAGATCATAATACAAAGGCTTAAATTAGCTTTTGCTCAGTTCAAAGACTACAATTAATGGAACCGTATATTTTAAGTATACTTTGGAGAAACCTAGCATAGAGGTGGTTTTGGTTGCTCCGATTGAGGTAGAACCAATCTGGAAGAGCCTATTTAGAGCTAAGACAACTACCCCAAAACTCAGACGAAGAGAGAAAACTGAGGCCTACGACTGCAAGATATGCACTCATTGATGGGGCATTGTATAAGAGATCTTTTACACTCCCATATTAAAGAGGCCTCACACCTTAAAAAGCTAAGATAGCAAAAAACCTATTTATTACGATGAGCTTTAAACTCAATATACCTAATTATTTATTAACAATAACTACTTGGGTACTAGTGTATAATAAATTTAAGTTAGTACTACTAACATTTATTTACATTTTGTTATGTCAAGTCAACTATTAATTCCTTGAACTGGACGGAATTTCATGTTATTAATTAGCTGCAGCTGGTTCATTAACCATAATCACAACTTCAGGACAATAACTCTTAACAGGCATTATAACAACTGTTGAATTCTTAGTCTCATCAGATTTCTCCATCAAGTCTACATTCTTGAATTGTGCTAGCAAAGCAAGTTCATGCACTGATTCTGTAATTTTGTTGACGCAAATTACTATTTCGAGTAGTACAGATGTTAATGTGGCAACTGGCATCACTTGGACGAATTCAATGTCTTTCCATAAGTCCGACTTTAGTAAAGATTTCAGGTTTTCAGATGCGGCTTTTGAGTTTGCAATAGGGGAATTTTCAGAAGAAGATGTTCTAGCCATTGTTTTGATTGCCAAAGCTAGTTCTTTCATTGCTTTCCCAGAATCCAGGCTTGTTTTTGTGAATATATCCTGAACTATTCGACGGATTTCTTCAGGCATCTGCATTAATAGGAGAAAATTTTCAATAACCTTTTCTTTTAGCTAGTATTATACATTGGTATATTATTTGCTTATATGTTCATGTATGATACCACTTGTTACAAATTCCATGATCTGGTTAACGTTTTAGATGCTTTATCCAATAAAAATATATGTTTATATTAAGAAAGACTGGGGGGGAACACACGTTCGGTCAAATATAGACCAAATTGCAAGGATTTGAGTCTTATAGAAGCTTTTATAAGTTTAGGTATTACTCTTTCCTTTCACAAAAAAAAAGTCCTTGTAACTTTTTTGAGTAAGTTTATAAAATCTTAAATTTTAAAATTAATATGAATTTAATTAAAATTTTAAACCATTAAGTTTTGTAATTAAGTAATATATTAAAAATATTAACAATATTCACAATTGTATTGGCTGAAATTATATATTCATACAAGTTAATTTAGCTTAAAACGACTTTTGACCTTGTAACTTTTCCAATATTAAAAAATAAATCTCAATGTTTAATGTTTAATACAATCATGAAACTTGAAATTTTTAAAATTTGAGATATTAAGCCTTACCGTACTCATTGAAAACTGATGTGGCTTTCTATGAGAATGTCACGCAATGCAACGTATATATGGTTGCCACGTCAATTTTTGGTGATTATCATAACGTTTTATATCTCAAAATAAAGAAAATTTAAGGTTCAATTTCTTACCAATTAAACATTAATCTTTCTAAAATTTGAAAAATTACAGGGTCAAGTGTTTTTAATTGCCAATCGATTTTGAATTTTAGGTCGTCTCAAATTTCAAAAAAATATGATTTTTTATTTTTGAAACTCAGAGTAACATATATTTAAAATTTGTCTACATCTAAACCTAATGTGGATAAAGGTTCCCATTTAGTACTTGTGTATCCGAGTTGAGAAAGCCATTAAGAGCTTCAATGAAGTAGGCACATTGGCGAGTCAAGGCGCCAATTTTCAAGTATTGTTTCCAAGGGTGGCAATACATGAACTGCCCATGACCTGGCTCCCATCTTGCAAAGTTAGCCTGCATGCCAAATTAAGGAAATACGTCTTGCATTTTATTATCTTCACATAAAGATGAAAATTGAGAGAACTCTTTAATGAAATCACCAGTGTTTCCTCGGTGCTCTTTGAATTAAGAACACTTTCATACCCCAGCATAAATGATACCGTATTATTCTTGAGTTGTTCTTCCTTGGATGTTTTGAAATATTCATTTCCAAATCCTAGAAAATATTTTGTTCGTGCATGTAATTAAGTGCTAATGTTCAAGCTAACAATTGTACGCAGCAAGTATGTTTCATTAATTATACGAGTGGTGATCATATAATGTGCTTAATTAAGATAAACATTTGGAACTTGAAAAAACTGAAAGAAAAAAAATATATTTTAATAAGAGATCTGGTTAAAGTAAAATTGTCCCATCACATATCACCATAAAGTAGATCTAATAGATCTAATAAACTATAATTCTAAATATATATAATAATTTTTAGAAATATATATATATATAGTGTCCATGTAACACGATGTTACTTTATAAACTAGTATGGAAGACGTACCTTCCAAGAAAGTTCCAAGCTTTTTAATGTTGAGAGCAACTAGGTTTTGAAGATCTTCACCAGCCCATACAGGGCATACAAAAATGGAAACAATTGCACAAGTTGTAGCACCAATGAGAATGATCGATAGCCGCTTGTGAGCCAGCTCTAGTATTTCATTGGTTCGAAAACCAGATACAGATACTAAACAAAATGTCAAGATGAATATCAACATTCCATAGTCGAATCTAGCCTTGATTTTGGGAAAGAATCTTACAAACGTTATTAGGGCAGCTGCATAAATTAATTAACATTAATTAAATACATGCACCATAATTAACAGAAAATAATATCACAACTCTTTAGAGTCCAATTATGTTGTTGCATTGTATGTATCTTCTACGTACTGACCCACAACCATGTACTACTACCACCTAATCGCCTTACTTATTTATCTACAGTTTACGTGGACTGCATTATATAAAATGGGACAACAGATACGACAAGAGGTTTGATAACGAATTTGAATACAACTATTTTTGATAGGACTATATATATAGAACCAGGATCCGTCCGTAACTTAAGAAAGTCCGGATCCCGAACTAAATCTGAATTATATATATATATATATATATATATATATATATATATATATATATATATTTGGATTCAGTCCAGGAGTCCTAGACCTGAGTAAAATCTGAGATCAAATTTTTTTTTTCTTTTTCGCTTTTTTGCTATTTTTTTTTAAAACAACTAAAAAAAATAAAAAATTATGGAACTGAAAATTTTTCATAATACAATGTTTTGGGCGTGATTTGGACTGTACAGACATATTTTGTTATATGTATCCAAATCACACCCAAAACACTGTACTATGTAAAAATTTCAATTCCATAATTGTTTATTTATTTATTTTTAGTTGTTTTTAAAAAAAAAAAAAAAAAAAAATCCGCATTTTAAGAAAATACGGGAGTCCGAATAAGAACCGGACTCTATATATGCATGAATATAAATTACCTTGTAGGAATACGAAAATTCCAAGTATTATGGGTTCACCAGTCTTTCCAGATATAACAGCTAAGTGATGAACTCCAACACCAAGAGCACCAGCTAAAAGTGTCGCTAATGCCCTATTTAAGCCTTTTCCAAGTGTAGCACCTGCATGCAAGTGTATAAGGGCAACTACTTATAAAATCTAGTGGCTTATATATGCTATTATGAATTTATGAGAACAATAAAGAAACATATAATGGAAAAAAACCAAGGACGCTGCTCTTTTCTATTCATATAAATGGTATAGTAAAGAGTTGCATCGTTTTAATTGGTCGAAATTTTATGTATTATACACAAAAGAGAAAAAAGTTCCATTTAATTAATTATCGAAAAAAAGTTGTATTTGTAGTTTTTTATGTGATCTTTTTTGATACTGATAGTTTTATCGCTGTTAACGCCAAGATCTTTCTCCACGTCCCAATCACCAAGACGCGTCCAATATCTTGCACAGTTCAACAAGTCAACACCAAAAGCTTGACGGCCTGACCGTCGAGGGATAGCTCCGGCGTGAGAGTCAGTACAGGCGATCACAAGGTCAACAATGGAGAGAAAAATATTATCTAATGCCTGAGAGATAGAATCATAATAATGAATGTGTTACTTACCCTCTTATGTGATCTTAGCCCCATGCATACTCCACTCCCCTGCCATCGTGCCACCCACCACCTCCCCGACACCTTTTTCCCCCACTTTCTATTATTTCAAATTAAAGTAAGCAGATTTACTTTCACACCGCTACCAATCGCTTTCTACTCACGGCCATCCGAAGTCCCATCCTCATTAATGCCATGCAAAGAAAGTGGAGCATACATAATAGTCAACTGTCATTCTGATATAATGATTACCGGGTCAAAGTCAAGTTAAGTGACACTTTGATAATGGGCCAATTCAACGACTAAGCCCAAATAATGGAAATGACCCAAAGAACCTGGATCCAACCGAAAGAACCCAATGAAATGATCAAGTAATGGCCCAAACCATTCGGATCAACCAGACTTAGCATAACATGATCCAAGGAGGAGCCCATTAAGTCCGGGCCCAATAAGGAAAAGGATTACGGGCCCAACATTACCCCCTAGTCTTATATTAAACAGGTGTTTTTAATGAAAGACTATAAATAGTATAGGCCCAGGACATAACAAACTATGATAAGTCATAAGAGATCCAAAGTGAAATTCACCAAAGTTCATCAAAATCGATCCAAATTGTCATCAGGAATAGAAGTGGGAAGCCCAATAGACGCAGTTCCCACATAGTGAAGATATTTAGGTCTAAAAACTGATTTAAACCTCTTCCAATTCATCATCATTGCAGTGAATTAAATGTGCCTCCCTCAATTACCGTGTAACTGTCAGTATAAAAGGTAAACTTTACCAATTCTGACTGTTTTACCTGCTAATCTAAAATTTGATCCTTTGAGCTTTCTTCTTCTCTGCAAACTTCTTTCTCTGCTTCACAAAATCTTAACAATGGTGACCGTAACCTCTGGCCAAAACTCTCCCCTTCGTGCAACTCCTATCAGTATCGTTTCTCCCAGCCCAAACCCTAACCAAGAGGGTTCGAGTTCCAACCCCAATCAACAACCATGGGGAAATCCTTCTTCGATCTCCTCCGCCTCGGCCTCTCGATTTCTTCAAGGATCTGGAGCAGCTCCCCATGCCAACATCCGGCCCTCGGTCACGGAATCGAGATATGACGCTCGTGGACTCAAGTATCGATTCCCCGATATATGACGCCTATAAGGGCCCCGCCTCCCCGAAGAGCGATGATGTAAATGACCGGACGGTTGGGTCGCCATGCCTGCCACTTTCCGAAAAGGGGTTCGCCACCTCCATGTGTTTTTATTATCACCTCCTAGGGTTCATAGGAGTGGGCTTCACCAGCTTAGTGCCCAACTCCTACATCCACATCCCGGCATTTATCGCCTTCCCATGAACTAGGATTGCTCCCTCTGTTGACATCTTCTTCACCCTCTTCTCTCACGGGTAGGTCTCGAGAACGAGGCTTCAAAATATTGAGCAGCGGCCTCCCCGACCCAACACTGTGTTCGAGAGAGACCCCCGATGGATACTCCTTCCAAAGAACAAGGGTTGGCATGAGAAGTGGTTTTTCATCACGGACCCGAGATCTCTTCTCTTCCAGACCGACTACCTCCGACCGGGTCTCTCACGACTTTGGAGACATATCCGAAGGATTTGTGAGGAGATGGAAAACTTTTTTGAAGAAGATTCCTCCAAAAGAATGGAGTTTCACACTTCTGACCAAACAAGCCTGGCTATACGACCACAAATGTAAGTTTTGAATAACTTTGTAACATAATTTCTGAGCTATATAAGTGATACAGGTTCTGATACATGGTTTTTTGCAGTGTCTCTGATCAAACCGACTCCCCTGGAGGTGAGAGACCTGGAAGATTTTTTAGCAGGGATGAATGCAGATGCAAGTGAAGAGCATCCGGCCGAAGAATCTTCCCAGGTTAATCCCCCCACCACCGATCCACCAACTTCTTCCCTTCAAACTGATGAACCTCAAACTGACGAACCCAACATACCCGAAGAAAACTCTCGACCTCGCCAAGAAAAAGATCCGCCAAACGATCCAAATCCACCCAATCGTAAACAAACCCCGAAAGTGACCTCAAAACACTTCCCCAAGCAACCCCCAAACAACCTTCTCAACCAACCCCAATCCTCCAACTTCCGAACCTACCCCTTGTAAGAGGAGCCTACTTGATATTCCTTTGCACGATCGCTAAGGTCCTTCGTAAAAAGAAAATAAGAACCAAGATAACCCCCCGATCGCCAAGAGCTCCGAAGTTCCCACCTCTTCTACCGCCACCCTCCGACTACGCCCACGTAAATCCATGTGCTCGACGATGAACCGACCGGTCCGTCCCTCACTCCATCCCGAAAAGAAAACATCCATCAGACAGCCACCCCGGTTCATCTTCTGCACCTTCGCCAACTCCTGAACGCACTCCTGCCCGATCCCCCTCTCCCGAAACCATACACGTGGATCCCTCACCAGTTCGCGATGAACCTCCGCCTTCTCCTCCAAGACAACCAACTACCGAAGTCGATCGGGACGCCATGGCCTCCCCAACAATGTGGCCCCGACTCAATGCCCATTTTCCCTTCCAATTGTTCAACACCTTTGTTCGTGAAACCGACGATCATCTGCTCGAAACAGCTCGAATGGGATCTACTCAATGGTAGGTATGAGCTACTTCATGAAGGTAAATGAGTCTCTTCTTTATTTCTGAATTTATCTTCATACTTATATATCTGAAAACTGATCAAATAATATTGGAAACACATAGGCCAATGCTGTGTTCGGGCGTCTTCGTCCGAGGTCCCTCGAAGCCGAATCTGAGGAAGAGGCCCTGAGGAAGGAGAATGCCCTTCTGAAGTCTGCCTTGGCTAAAGAGAAGACTCAACGTGAATGCCTTCTTCATACAAACGAAGGTCTTCAAAAGAGTTAGCCCAAGCCAAGGGAGATGTGAAGGCCTCCAATGAAGAACTAAAGTCAACCAAAGCACAAAGACGAGGAGATCGCAAAATGAATGTCGACTTGGTTCGAGGAGTCGAGATAAGGATGGAGAAGATCGAGGAATTAAAAGGCTAATGCTAAGATCCCCACTAAGACCATCCATAAGTCGGAGGCGCAGAGACTCGTCACATGAATAAAGCGCTTCAAACTCAAGAGAAATCCGAGAACTCAAGGCTCTTTCGGACCTCGGACCTCCTTTAACCGACGACCTTCGCAAACAAATATGTGAAGAGTATCGAACTCCTGATGAAATCAACGGGAAATAATGAAGATATATTCCGAGAGTTACGAGCTCACCAAGTCGTGGCAAGGAGAGAAGTCGTCTGCACCCAACTTGGACCCATCCTTACTCGATTCTTCGACGACGAAGATGGCGCCAAGTCGATGTTCCTGCTTTTGTTTTTTTTCCGCTTTTAATTTATAGTATTTAAAAAATTATCCAATATTGTAATTAGATTAAATATTAATGAAAATGGCTTCATTCCTTATGACTTCTAGATATTTATTTTCCGCCAATACTCCAATATTTATTTAAGTGAAAAGATGCACAAACTCCTTCATGCGGTCGAACCCGAATCATAAGTAAATAACTAAACATGTCATATAACAGATAAGATGAAGTTTAAGAATGAAGCTTCCTAACTCAACACTTAGAAAAAATTTAGGTAATAAAATAAAGGGATACTTATTAGTTATCAAGTGTGAGACATGATTCGCTTCATTAGGAATTTGTTTACCCCGAAAGGCCTAATAAAACCAAAAGATGACATTTGCCTACCACGAAGGGCCCGACAAAGTCTAAAGGATGACACTTGCCTACCCCAAGGGCCTAACAAAGGTCTAAGTGTCGACAATTGCCTACCACGTAGGGTCCGATAACGCCTTAAAGATGACACTTGCCTACCACGGGGGGCCCGACAAGGTCTAAGTGTCCACCGCCAAGAGGTCGCCATCGAATGGCCAAATGAGTCCACCCAACCTCCTAACACCAATGACGCTTGCCACCACGAACCTCTCTAAGGACTACCGGCACCGAATGAATAGTTTACCCACGAAGGGCCCGACAAACTTATAAGGACCACTCGCAAAAGGTCGCCATCGAATGGCCAAATGAGTCCACCGAACCTCCTAACACCAATGACGCTTGCTACCACGAAGGGCCCGACAAACTCATAAGGACCACTCCGAAAAAGGTCGCCATCGAATGGCCAAATAGTCCACCCAAACCTCCTAACACCAATGACGCTTTTACCACGGCGGGCCCGACAAACTCATAAGGACCACTCATTAAAAGGTCGCCATCGAATGGCCAAATGAGTCCACCCGAACCTCCTAACACCAATGACGTTTGCTTTACCACGGCGGGCCCGATAAACTCATAAGGACCACTGCCGAAAAAGGTCGCCATCGAATGGCCAATGAGTCCACCAACCTCCTAACTTCGCTGAACCGATCAAAGAATGAAGACAAGATTTGTTCGAGAAAAAGGGAACTTTTATCGATGATGACATAAATATTTACAGACTTCCAAAGTAATCGACATCATTTCTACCGAAAGTACTTCCTAAGCCTCGCCAAATAAGTGCCAAGTATTCTTAATTGTCGACCCATCTAATGCTTTCAATCGATAAGTTCCCGCCTTGCAAGACTTCAAAGGATTTCATACTACGGTCCTTCCCAATTTGGCATCAACTTTCCCAGATTCTCGAGGTGTAGATGCTTTCGCTTCTCGAGGACAAAATCTCCTACTTCAACCTTCAAACTTTACTCCTTTATTATAATGCTTGGCCACTCTTCACCGATAGTCGCTAACCCGATTAAGGTCAAGCTTTCTTATTTCCTCAAGCAAATCAAGGTTGGCCTTAAGCCCTTCCTCATCAGAGATCTCTCTCGAATCGGGTCGACCAAGACTTGAGATCCAATTTCAACCGGGACTAAGGCATCGCACTATAGGCCACTAAAAGGTGAATCCCCTGTCAGTAGTCCCTGAGTAGTTCGATAAGCCCATAACACGCTAAGTAGCTCCTCCGCCATCCGCCTCGCTTCGCCTAATCAAGGCTTGATCCCATTCAAAGCAGCTGCTCGCTGGTCACTTCAACTTGTCCATTCGACCGTGGATGAGCCATCAAGTCTTTCTCGTGTCAATCCCCAGCTTCTTTCAAGAATGCTTCAAATTTCGATCCCACAAACCGACGTCCATTGTCCGATATTACCACCTTTAGGAATCCCAAACGAAATACTACCGATTCTTTCAAAAATTTCAAGCATTCCTGTTCCGTTATTAACCTAGTGGTTTTGCTTCTACCCACTTGGTCATATAGTCGATGGCAACTATAACAAAGTCGACTTGACCTTTTGCCTTCTGGTAGTGGACCCAATATATCAACCCCCGCATAAATGGGGGTATAGGAGATAAGATCGAGTATAGCTCTTCCGGTGGTCAATGGATCTGACCGTTGAGTTGACACTTCTCACACTTTTGACGATTCAACATGCTTCTTTGAAGATGGTAGGCCAAGAGTATCCTTGTCAAGTACTTTATAAAATGACGATTTAGCCGCCATACGGTCGCCACAGATACCTTCATGTACTTCCCAAGAGCATATTCACTTTCGATGGAGTCGCATTTCAAGAAGGGAGATGAGAAAGCTCTTCTAATGATCCCCATCAATCGTAACAAAATTAGCACTTTTGTACTTGATTTTCAAGCAGCATCCGATCCGAAGGTAAGACGCCATCCGCCAGATACTCTATATATGGAGTCAACCAAAGAGCTTGGTTCGATCAATGCACATTACCGATTCATAATGGACACTAGATGTTGCAAAGTTTCTAAATAAACCGACCCATCAAAGACGTTAACATCCGTAGTGGCTAATTTGGAGAAAGGCATCAAGAATTGAATTGTTATTACGCCAACCCTCAAACTCGTAGGATTGGAAATGCTCAAGTTGTTCCTTCAATTTCGCTAGATATTTGATCATTTTTGGGCCTCGAGCTTCAGATTCCCCGTAAAGTTGCTTAACGACTAACCGAGAATCATCAAGATGATTATTCTTTGCACTTCAAGACTTTTTGCCAACAGAAACTCTCGCAAGTACCGCCTCATACTCAAATTCATTGTTTGTCGCTTTGAATCTGAAATCATGGCTCACGACTTTGAATCCTCCCCACTCGCTCGTAATAATCCTCGCTTCCACCGACGTCTGTGGTAGAAGACCCATCTCATACAAATATTCACGAACTCGCTTCATTAAGAACTAGAATCGCTCTGTCTGATCCTTCACCTTCGCCACAACTTCATCACCTTCGTAAAACGAGCATTCAACAACAAAATCAGCCAAGGCTTGCCCTTTCATGGCGGTTCGGGATGATATTCAATGAAAAATTGTGACAACTCCATCGTCTACGCAATTTAATCTCCCCGATACCTCGTGTTTGCCCATAATCTTCTTTTTTAGGGTCGATTCAGATATACTATTACCAATCTACCTCGGAAGTATTGCCTAAGCTTTCGACTTAGCGCTTATTAAAGCAAAAGCAAACTTTTCAATGTTCGGTACCTTGTTTCAAAGATCCCGGCGAGGACACGGGCTTACATAATAAACCGGTGTCATACTCCCCAACTTCACGCACCAAAACCGCTTCCTACGCCAACGAACTAGTCGCTAAGTACAAATATAGGGGTTCAAGAGAGCGGGCTTCACCAACAAAGGCGCCAAGATAAGTAGGACTTGATGCTCGAAAGGCGCCCTCACATCAAGTCCATCAAACGCTTTTGATTCTTCTACTTTTTCAATGTATCAAAGAACTGGTAGACATCTTTCCGCCGACTTGACATGAACCTCCTTAAAGTCGCAATCCTTCCAAATGACGTTGAACATCTTTAAATGACCGAGGAGTCTTCATGTTCGTGATCGCTTGAATCTTCTCGTGATTGGCTTCGATTCCTCTCTCGATCGACAAGATAACCCGTAAATTTGCCAAATTTCTGTAATCAAGGTGCACTTAGTGGGGGTTCAATCTCAAATCAGGTTGACGATTTAATTGTCCGAAAGCATTCTTCTAAATCATCCAGATGTTTATGCACCAACATGCTCTTGACAATCATGTCGCCCACGACACCTCCACATTCCCGCCAAATTGATATCCGAAGACACGGTTCATCATCCTCTCGTATGTGGCTCCTGCATCGATGAGGCCGAAAGTCATTTTCTTATAGTATATACCGAACGATGCGTAATGAACGCCGCTTTTCTAGATATCCTCCTCAGCACATGGAAATTTGATGATATCCGTAGAATGCGCCCATGAAACTTAATAAAGCATACCCCAAGTGGCATCGATTAGTTGGTCAATGTGGGGTAGAGGGTAGAAATCCTTCTGACAAGCCTTATTTAGATCAAGGCAGTAGTCGATGCAGACTCGCCATTTACCATTTTGCTTCGCACCAAAGACCACATTCGCCATCCATCAGGGTAGTCAATCTCAAAAATGAAGTCACCGCCAACAGCTTTGCAATCTCTTCATCAATTATTCACCGACGCTCAGTGCGAAAATCCTCCTCTTCGCTTTGACCGGTTTTTTTTGACGGGTCCACCTCCAACCGATGCTCAAATGATATCCCCGCTTACTCCTCGCATATCCCGAGGCTCCCATGCGAAAATATCAACGTAAGATTGCAGAGCTCCATGAGGTTCGTCCGGAGAGGTTCCGCACCCAACCTATTTTCACCGCCTTTTGTTCTCTTCGCCTCGGATGAGCTCTATCTCCTCCGCTTTCAAATTGGCACGACCAATGGTTCTAACTACTCTCTGTGAAGGGTTCGATCTCTATCGCCATGGTCCGCTTCGCTTCGATATTCCCACCCCAAGTGATCACAAAGATTTCTATAACATCTTCTCGCCGATCCAAGTCCCCTTCACCTCGCCAATTCTACGAGCCAGAGGAAATTTGATTTTGAAATGAGGAATAGAGGTCACAAATTTGCAAAGCAATTAAAGCAGCCTTCCCAAAATAAAGATTATAAGCGTAATCTATACGCACAACATAAAATTTGCAAATAATTTCTACCTGTTGGGGGCCGCTCAAGATGACCGACAGTTCAATGGTTCCAAACCACCTCGACCGGGTCATTACTAAAACCATATAAAGGAGCCTCCTGTCCCTATCTCCATCTTTCGCCCATCTAAGTGCATCCTCCGATAAGCGTGCATATGCTGTATATCTACAGTAAGACCCATTATCTACCATCATCCGCTTATATCTACCAACCCACTTCAGGCAAGCAAGACCAATGATCCTCGTATGTTCGATGACTTCCAAAGGGTAATCTTCATCAAGAAAAGAGATTACCAGATTGAATAAGGTCTCGCTACCTTCTGGGGTACCCGCCATCGATACGATCAATCCAAGTAGCTTCGCCGCTTTTTTCCAACGAATTTGCTGTAAGTACCCCAAAGATGACATCTATCACGCGCCTTTCGCAGTCGCTCCGAGCCGCAACACTTCATTAATCTGGTTGAGCTACTTGAACAGCCCTCTCGTCTCCGCCGCTGATTAGTTCTCGCGTACCACATACTCAATCAAAGCCCCGCCAGTACCTTTCTTTCAATAAAGTCCTTCAAACTAGCACACTGTTTGTATCACGACCAAGCTTGATGGTAATCACAATACTTACGAGAATTTCCTTTTCCGCTTTAATGTTATCTCGAGGTGGTTCAAAATAGGTTGATTCTTAATTTGATCCAAGATAATGTACTCGTTCGTGTTAAGTGTCGTGGTACGCCCTATTCACTTTTGAAATGGAGCGACGAACGCCCTCCACCCCTCGCCTCCATCATGTTATACTTTTTCACCCGCCTTCAGTAGCGGCCTTTATTACCCTCATTCTTTCTCTCGTCTCTATCGGTTCTATCCCGATCTCGCTCTCTTGCTTCGGGTCCAAAGCAGACGCTTGAGGTCGCCCATGGCTTCCTCCACCACGATATAACCTTCACTTTGTCAAAGGCCTCGACGAGACTCTTCTGGGTGATGAAACATCAACTTCTTCACTAACTTCTCCGATTCGACCAGATCTAACCCATTCTCAAATAAATCCAACGGCTTGTAGATCGCTCAGTCTCACACTGGCCGATCGCTTCACTTTAACCTCTTCTTCACATATCGCCCAAAGACTCATTCAAAACTGTCGAACTCGAGCCAACGAACCAAATTGGTTTTCCCTTCTTTTGTTGCTCCCCAAGCGAGCATGAAATTTATCGCATACGTCCCGCCCAAGATGAAATCAATCTGAGGGCAAAGTCCCCATCCACCGCCGCATCCTTTCCGAAAGTGTTGTGACAAAAGTATGACACTTAGCAAAGATCGCTAAAGTCATATTAATCCATCACCACGAACGCCCGATCGTGGGTCATAGGATCCCCGATCCATCATAACTCTCAATATGGGCAACTTCGGTGGGGTCACTTTTTCTTTAAGAATCTCCGCGAAAAAGGGGATGCCTTCTTTCCAAGTATCCTTCGCTTTTTGTACTTCTAAAGTCGCTCAAGTTCTTTTAACTCTTTGACCAAATACTCTACACCTTCCGTCGAGATGATGCTTCTTTTTCCCAAGTGACTCCTTCCTCCTCCGAGTAGTAGACTTTTTTCACAATAGAGCCTTCAATTCTGTAAGGGGGCTTCTTCGATGACGAGTGTCCATTGTGGTGGTGTACCCTCGCAGACTTTCTGGAGTACGATCTCTAGATATGCTTCGCCTTCGAGCCCGCACTAAGGCGCGAGAATGTGCAACAACAAGGGCTTTCTTTGTGGTTTCGAGAGTACGATCTCCGGATCGACCTCTTCGTTTTCTCCGACCGCGCTCCTTAGAATCGACAGGTGATGTACCCTCCTCGATCTTTGAGGAGTAGGGCTTCGGATCTTCTTCTTTCTCAATTTCTACCTCGAGACTCTCGTCCCGAATGAATGTGTTCTTTCCCACTTTGTCCTTGCTTCTTCTGACCGATTATAACCGAGCTCTTCATCTCTCAACTCGCCATCCGCCATCTGGCTCACCTATATCCTCGTCGTTGTTTCACGAGTACTTCCATAGCTCTATCCGCCTCATCCGCCATCTTAGCCACCGTGAAGCTTTTTCATCCCGGTCCTCTCAGATCGAAGTTCTAGCGGCGCCTTCTACTCGCTTCCGACCGCGGCCGACGCTTTATCACGGAAGACTAACCCACGCTTAGCCTTGCCCACCGCCTTCGACCGAAAAATCTTCAGGGGATCGCTTTGACGCCGTACAAGCATGAACACTTATCACGGCCCCAAACGATCCTCGATGACACTCGTGGTGTCGATTCACCGGCAAATTTCTACCGCCTTTCGTGTGTAGGTGTTCTACTTTCACCATGAATATATCGACGTAGAACAAAACACAATTGTGATTGAAAAATACTCGACACTAGAACTCACCCTCCTTCTAGCGCCAATGTTAACGCCAAGATCTTTCTCCACGCCCCAATCACCAAGACGCGGCCCAATATCCCCGCATACTCAACAAGTCAACACTAAAAGCTCGACTACCGACCGGCCGAGGGATAGCTCCCGGCAGAGAGTCAAGACAAAGCGATCACAAGGTCAACAATGGAGAGAAAATATTATCTAATGCCCGAGAGATAATCATAATCATAATAATGAATGTGTTACTTACCTCTTATGTGATCTTAGCCCCACGCATACTCCACTCCTTGCCATCGTACCACCCACCATCTCCTCGACACCTTTTTCCCCCACTTCCCATTATTTCATTTCAAAGTAAAAGTAAATGACTACTTTCACACACTCGCTACCACTTGCTTATCATCATTTATCCATCTAAGTCCCATCCTCATTAATGCGACCGAATTTTATGAAATAAAAGTATTCAATTTTTCTTATAATTACTATTCAAGAAATGGTTAAATTGATAAAAGTTAAAGTTAAGGGTGATATATGAATTTTTTTCAAAATACACAAGTGGTTATAAAATATTCATTGTTGTTTGGGAATATTCGCTTTTCAATTGGATATTCTTTTACGTGGGGAATAATTAAATGCGCACTATTCAGGGGCCCCATAATAATAAATTGTAATGAAGAAAACGACAAAATTAAGTTTTATAAATAATTCAATACAGATTAACAATTGTTGAATACCCGGTTGGTAAAGTAAATAATACGCGTTGTTTATATTATTGCGACAAGATTTTTTCAATTATTGATTCTTACGTGAGAATGCACTACTCAATAATTGTTAAAGTAATTCTTGCTCAATATTTTATTTTATTGATTCAATAATTGTCAACTGCGTTGATATTTTATATTATTGTTGTTTAATAATTATCAACGCATAATATTTCTCATTATCGGATCAATAATTCATATTATTTGAATAATATTATTAGATAGCACTATTGGCAATGTCTAGAAAGTTCTGTCTAAGGAGAGGTTTGGTCACCTAATTGCACGCCAGTAAGGAGAAATTCTTATTGAAAGCCCTCTTTCTTCTTCGAACTGGCCGTCATTATTGTGATTCTTCTTGATCAGAATATTATTTGTGAATAATTAGTTATTGATTTATATGATAAGAAAATATTTATTTGATGTGGATATAAATGATGGATTTATTTATGTATTTATAAGTGAAGGAATTAATGATGAGGTGTTTTATCAAGATTTGTTTAAATGGAGAACAAAATATGGGATTTTCGTAAAATTAGTTTATTACTTGATTTTGTAAAATCCATAACTCTTTGTGTATAATGAGTTAAGAGATGAGCCATATATCAAAAGAAAGCCCTAGAAGTAAGCTAATCAGAGAAATTTGAATCACCCAAAAAATTCTTTGTAGATATTTCGTGGTGAAATTTTGAATGAAATCGTCCGAAGGACTAATAGTCCGAAAAATCGTTGTTCTTCACTATATTATGTGAGTTATAAATTTTGATCCGACCGTTGGATCGTTGTAATTTTTGGATATGTTATACATACATAAGTTGAGTATATGTCCACAAATTTTGAACCGTTAAAAATGAACGAATGATTTGTTATGAATTTTAAGAGGTGGTGATTCTCTTAGGTTTATAATTGATTTTGGTGGAAAATTCTAGAATTGAGTGGGCCCCACTTGTGGTTGGTGAAGAAATGTGCTGAATTTTATTTCAAATGTGGTGGGTGGGAATAGTAGCGTGTAAAGCCATCAAAGTGTTGCGAGTTAAGTCTGCTTCTAAGGCTAACATTTTCCTATAAATAGAGGGCTGTTAGAATTGAAAATCACACCGTAAACAAAGTTTTCTCTCTTCTCTCTATATTATTGAGCGTATTTTGTGAGTATTTAGATACTTTGAGAGTTGATTGTCAAAGATAAGTTTCATTCAAAGATCACTTCCGATCTTTCCTTCCGAAGTATTGATTCTTTCGAGGTAGTAAGGGATGTTATTTTCTTCTCGGATGATATTATTTCTTCAATATCATTATCTTTGAAATATCGGTTGAACTTTTTATCAAATTTGGAACTTTTTCATGTCGGTTACTATTCATGGGTTACTATTCACGAAGTTACTATTCACGAGTTACTATTCATGAAGTTACTATTCACGAGTTACTATTCACGAGTACTATTCATGAAGCGTGAAGATGTTTTTTTTTTGTGGAATTTCTATCTTTTGGTGTTTGAGTTACTATTCACGATACTCAAGACTATTCACGATACTCTTGACTATTTATTCACGAATACTAAGACTATTCAATCGAAAAATGAAAATTTTTCTTTTCGCCTAAAATATCTATTCGGATACTAGCTTTGATTGTATCCATGTTTTGATCATTCTTGAATTTTACACCACTATGATTATTTTGAGGTATTTTTGGATGTATAGATTAGAGTTATGGATTTTATGAGAAAAGACTATTTTAAAAGTAACTATTTATAACTCCTCATGGTTAACTCCAAAATTGATGAAATTTTTATTGAGAGCACATCTATATATAATATCGTAGTACTGTGAATTTTGAATTTTTGGATAAAAGTACAATTTATGATAAATGTTTAAATATTCTGGTGGTTTTGGCCATATAAAAATAGTAAATGAATTTTTAAAATTTCGAGAAAAATATATGTTCAATATGGGACTATTTTATGCTAAATCCCGTAAAAGAAATATTTTTAGAACTCGATTTGGTGTTTTTCATGAAAATGTTCTAGTTATGAAAGAAATGAATTAAATATGTTATGTGAAGTAAGAAAATTAGAAAATATGATTTTATGGTTTGAGAATCATATATGAGGTATATGCAGATTTTTGATGAGGGTTTTAGTTATTGGTGATGAAATTTTATGAGTTTGGCATTTTATGATGATTAAATGCATTAATTAGTAAAGTGTAAACAATTTAATTAAATTGTTTATAAGTTTGAGAAATGATTAAAATATTATTATAATATTAATAATATTAGATTATGAGATTTCTAAGTGATTTATAACATTTGGATTAAGGTGTTATAAATATGGATATGAATTTTATTATGAAACTTTATCTTTTCGTGTCGAGGTTACTACGCGCATCGATATACGGGACTACGTATTTAATACGGGTACTATTCACAACAAATTGGTTTCTTCTCTGACCAAATTATCGTTGATTTATGAATCTTACTCTTGAAATTAAAACCATGTTTTGATTATATTATTTTTATATAACATTATTATAACCCTAATGATGATATTTCTCTTTGACTTGAGTGTAAAGATGGGTAGATTATTGGTATGATCGTGACCATAGGTTCTCTTTGGCCAGTAGTGCAAAAGTTGAATTGTTGATCGGTATGATCATGACCATTGAATTTATAAATTGAATATTTTTTGCTTAAGTGCAAAAAGGTGAATTGATCAACATGGTTATAATTATTGTTATATAACTTCGAAATGATTATGTATTTCTTTGATATATGAATATCTTTGGCTCGTAATGCAAAGATGACTTTGTTGTTGAATATCTTTTTGTAGAATGCAAAGAAAAGATGAATTATTGATGAATATCTTTGGCTCGTAATGCAAAGATGACTGTTGTTGAATATCTTTAAATTTGTAGTGTAAAAGATGAATCTGTTGATGAATATCTTTGGCCCATGGTAAAAAGATGAATTTATTAGTATGATTATGAATGAGAACCGTGATTTGGTATAACCATGATATTTGATGTTTCGTGTAAAGACAAAGACAAGTGATGAAAATTATCTTCGCCCCGGATGAGAAGAGGAATTTAGAATCACAATTATGATTATGAAGTTATTCATATGATTGTGGAAAGGAACCGCTGATTTATATTACAGGATAAAACATTGTTGGTGGACTTTTAACGCGGAGAAGATAATAGATTTTATAGTCTATTCGACTCTTCTAATGGATTGCTTGTTCACCGCAACTATGGTTGAAAAGTTTTATCATCTACCATATGTTCTAAATCTCCGATTCATTACCGATGAAGACTATTGATAATTTATTTATCTTTAGTCATAATATTTTTTATCGAGCTAGTTGTGCTCACCCTTTTGTTTCACAATTCCTTTCGTGTAATAAAAGTATAGTCGGGTTGAAAGGGGATAACAAGGAATAGAATCGGTGGTCTATAGTTGTTGAGGTTCTCCCAAAAGAGTATGAAAATAATTTTATTGAGGGCTTTAGTGTGTCAGATTTTATACATCATTTAATAGTTATTTTTGGTGAATTAAATAGGGTGAGGCGAACCCAACTTTGGAAGGGTGTTTTGTCACTATCATACAAGATGTCTAATGACATACAAACTCGTGTTATCATAAGACATGGTTCAGCTTCATCCACTTGCCGAGTATATTTACAAGCACTACCTATATAATCTTGGTGTTTGTTTGGAGTATAATACCAAATTAGAGACAAATGGAGATAATGATATGTCAAGAGAAGACTCACCATCGGGAAGAATATGATAGTAATCTTCTTGTTTTTTTTTGGGTCTATCGGGTCAACCAAGGATAATTCTGTGGCCATATGATATCTACCATAACCTAAAAGCACGGCCTCCCATGTACGGTTTTTTTCTTGAGCACTTCCCAAAGATTCTAATTTCTAAAACAGCTTTTTGACTATACCTTTATGTAAGGTGTCATCATGACGCACACAGCTTGGTATATATTTGTATCCAAACTCACAAAGATATGTGTTGTTGTATTTTGCACGACAATTGTTGTAATAAAGTTGTAGTTGTTTTTCATACTATATATTTGGCGACTCGTAATGGGTTGGATGGAATGGACCTATTTTGGGGTTGTTACATTTGGTATCGAGCTATAAGTAAAGAGCCCCGAGCCTCTCATCACCGGTGACTTCTCGTTGATGGGGGATGCAATCCGCTTTACATTCGTAGGGGACGCCTGCTCATGCTGCAAACCGATAGTATCAATGTGAGGTGTCTTGACACAAGTTGGTGTCCAGAGTTACATTTGGTATCGAGCTTAGGATATATGATCTCCGCGAGATCGGGGAATAGAACTAGGAGGGGAGAGATGAGTAATCCTTCGAGTGTGTCCTACCTAAGCTTATTTGTTGGTCACCATAATATCGGATATTATGTGATATGTTAATTTGTTAAATTAACCCTTGTTTTGAAGTTGTATTCTAGAATGATATCCTAAATACGTGAGATGAGCAATGGAGAAATCATGATGATGTGAAAGATGAAATCGAAATGAAAGCAAGGTATTCTCAACTCTTTGAAATACTGTGTACGTAAATTTCGGGGACGAAATTTCATAAGGAGGGAGATTGTAAGACCTCGAATTTTATGAAATAAAAGTATTCAATTTTTCTTATAATTACTATTCAAGAAATGGTTAAATTGATAAAAGTTAAAGTTAAGGGTGATATATGAATTTTTTTTTCAAAATACACAAGTGGTTATAAAATATTCATTGTTTGTTTGGGAATATTCGTTTGGTCGTGGAATATTCTTTCCGCTTGGGAATATTCGCATTTACTGCAAGCAGCCCATTTGTGGGCCCCATAATGTAATAACTGCTTGGATGAAGAAAACGACAAAATTAAGTTTTTATAAATAACTACAGAATCGCTATCAAGCTAACACCGCTTGAATACCCTATTGGTAAAAAGTAAGTAATACGCGTTGTTGCACAAGAAGACACCAGATTGCAGACAAGATTTTTTCAATTATTGATTCTTACGTGAGAATGCACTACTCAATAATTGTTAAAGTAATTACCGCTCAATATTTTATTTTATTGATTCAATAATTGTCAAGGTTGATATTTTATATTATCATTGTTTCAATAATTATCACCGCATAATATTTCTCATTATCGATCAATAATTCATATTATTTGAATAATATTATTAGATAGCACTATTGGCAATGTCTAGAAAGTTCGCCTAAGGAGAGGTTTGGTCACCTAATCAAGCGCCAAGAAGGAGAAATTTTATCGAAAGCCCCCTCTTCCTCGAACCTACTGGTCATTCATTATTATGATTCTCAGAATATTATTTGTGAATAATTAGTTATTGATTTATATGATAAGAAAATATTTATTTGATGTGGATATAAATGATGGATTTATTTATGTATTTATAAGTGAAGGAATTAATGATGAGGTGTTTTATCAAGATTTGTCGAAATGGAGAACAAAATATGGGATTTTCGTAAAAATTAGTTTATTACTTGATTTTGTAAAATCCATAACTCTTTGTGTATAATGAGTTAAGAGATGAGCCATATATCAAAAGAAAGCCCTAGAAGTAAGCTAATCAGAAATTTGAATCACCCAAAAATTCTTTGTAGATATTTCGTGGTGAAATTTTGAATGAAATCGTCCGAAGGACTAATAGTCCGAAAAATCGTTGTTCTTCACTATATATATGTGAGTTATAAATTTTGATCCGACCGCTGGATCGTTGTAATTTTTGGATATGTTATACATATATAAGTTGAGTATATGTCCACAAATTTTGAACCGTTAAAAATGAACGAATGATTTGTTATGAATTTTAAGAGGTGACTCGATTCTAAATTAGGTTTATAATTGATTTTGGTGGAAAATTCTAGAATTGAGTGGGCCCCACTTGTGGTTGGTGAAGAAATGTGCTGAATTTTATTTCAAATGTGGTGGTGGAATAGTAGCGTAAAGCCATCAGTTGCAGTGTCAAGTCTCGCTTCTACGGCTAACATTTTCCTATAAATAGAGGGCTAAGTTAGAATTGAAAATCACACCGTAAACAAAGTTTTCTCTCTCTCTCTCTATATTATCGAGTGTATTTTGTGAGTATTTAGATACTTTGAGAGTTGATATTCATCAAGATAAGCAAGTTTCATTCAAAGATCACTCCGATCTCCTTCCGTAAGTAAGTATTTTTGAGGTAAGGATAAGTAAGGGATGTTATTTTCTTCTCGAATGATATTATTTCTTCAATATCATTATGTCAAATATCGGTTGGAACTTTTTATCAAATTTGAAACTTTTTCATGTCTGGGTTACTATTCATGAGTTACTATTCACGAAGTTACTATTCATGAGTTACTATTCACGAAGTTACTATTCACGAGTAGTACTATTCATGAAGCGTGAAGATGTTTTTTTTTGTGGAATTTCTATCTTTTGGTGTCTGAGTTACTATTCACGATACTTAAGACTATTCACGATATACAAGACTATTCACTTAATACTTAAGACTATTCAATTTAAAAAATGAAAATTTTTCTTTTCGCCTAAAATATCTATTCGGATACTAGCTTTGATTGTATCCATGTTTTGATCATTCTTGAATTTTACACCACTATGATTATTTTGAGGTATTTTTGGATGTATAGATTAGAGTTATGGATTTTATGAGAAAAGACTATTTTAAAAGTAACTATTTATAACTCCTCATGCGGTTAACTCCAAAATTGATGAAATTTTTATTGAGAGTACATCTATATAATATCGTTAGTACTCAGAATTTTCGAATTTTTGGATAAAAGTACAATTTATGATAAATGTTTAAATATTCTATGGGTTTTGGCCATATGAAAAATAGTAAATGAATTTTTAAAATTTCGAGAAAAATATATGTTCAATATGGGACTATTTTATGCTAAATCCCGTAAAAGAAATATTTTTAGAACCGATTTGGTATTTTTCATGAAAATGTTCTAGTTATGAGCAAATGAATTAAATATGTTATGTGAAGTAAGAAAATTAGAAAATATGATTTTATGGTTTGAGAATCATATATAGAGGTATATGCAGATTTTTGATGAGGGTTTTAGTTATCGGTGATGAAATTTTATGAGTTTGGCATTTTATGATGATTAAATGCATTAATTAGTAAAGTGTAAACAATTTAATTAAATTGTTTATAAGTTTGAGAAATGATTAAAATATTATTATAATATTAATAATATTAGATTATGAGATTTCTAAGTGATTTATAACATTTGGATTAAGGTGTTATAAATATGGATATGAATTTTATTATGAAACTTTATCTTTTCGTGTCGAGGTTACTACGCACGATATACGGACTACGTATTTAATACGGGTACTATTCACAACAAATTGGTTTCTTCTCCACCAAATTATCGCTGATTTATGAATCTTACTCTTGAAATTAAAACCATGTTTTGATTATATTATTTTTATATAACATTATTATAACCCTAATGATGATATTTCTCTTTGACTTTGAGTGTAAAGATGGGTAGATTATTGGTACGATCGTGACCATAGGTTCTCTTTGGCCAAGAGTGCAAAAAGTCGAATTGTCAAAAGTTGAATCTTGTCATCGAATTTACAATCAATATCACTGACCATTGAATTTACAATTGAATATTTTTAGCTTAAGTGCAAAGGTGAATTGATCAATATGGTTATAATTATTGTTATATAACTTCAAATGATTATGTATTTCTTTGATATATGAATATCTTTGGCTCGTAATGCAAAGAGATGACTGTTGTTGAATATCTTTAAATTTGTAGATGCAAAGATGAATTATTGATGAATATCTTTGCTCGTAATGCAAAGACTTTATTCGTAAAGCAAAGATGAATTATTGACTCATTGTTGAATATCTTTAGCCCCGTAGCAGTAGTGTAAAGATGAATCTGTTGATGAATATCTTTGGCCCGGTAAAAGCAAAAAGATGAATTTATTAGTATGATTATGAACAGAACTGTGATTTGGTATAACCATGATATTTGATGTTTCGTAAAGACAGTGATGAAAATTATCTTCGCCCTGGATGAGAAGAGGAATTTAGAATCACAATTATGATTATGAGTTATTCATATGATTGTGGAAAGGAACTGCTGATTGATGTTACAGGATAAAATATTGTTGGTGGACTTTTAACGTGAGAAGATAATAGATTTTATATCTATTCGACTCTTTTAATGGATCGCTTCGTTCACCGCAACTACGGTTGAAAAGTTTTATCATCTACCATATGTTCTAAATCTCGATTCATTACCGATGAAGACTATTGATAATTTATTTATCTTTAGTCATAATATTTTTTTATCGAGCTAGTTGTGCTTTCACCCTTTTGTTTCACAATTCCTTTCGTGTAATAAAAGTGTAGTCATTGGGTCGAAATGGGGATAACAAGGAATAGAACGGTGGTCTATAGTTGTTGAGGTTCTCCCTAAAGAGTATGAAAATAATTTTATTGAGGGCTTTAGTGTGTCAGATTTTATACATCATTTAATAGTTATTTTTGGTGAATTAAATAGGTGAGGCGAACCCAACTTTGGAAGGGTGTTTTGTCACTATCATACAAGATGTCTAATGACATACAAACTCGTGTTATCATAAGACATGGTTGTGCTCATCCACTTGCGAAGTATATTTACAAGCACTACCTATATAATCTTGGTGTTTGTTTGGAGTATAATACCCAATTAGAGACAATGAGAGATAATGATATGTCAAGAGAAGACTCACCATCGGGAAGAATATGATAGTAATCTTCTTGTTTTTCTTTGGGGTCTATTGGGTCAACCAAGGATAATTTCGTACCATATGATATCTACCATAACCTAAAAGCACGGCCTCCCATGTACGAAGGTTTCTTGAGCACTTCCCAAAGATTCTAATTTCTAAAACAGCTTTTTGACTATACCTTTATGTAAGGTGTCATTGTGACGTACTTACAGCTATATATATTTGTATCCAAACTCACAAAGATATGTGTTGTTGTATTTTGCACGACAATTGTTGTAATAAAGTTGTAGTTGTTTTTTCAGCACCATATATTTGGCACTTCGAATGGGTTGGATGGAATGGACCTATTTTGGGGTTGTTACATTTGGTATCGAGCTATAAGTAAAGAGCCCCGAGCCTCTCACCGGTGACTTCCTTCGTTGATGGGGATGCACCGCCGCATTACTCTCCGTAGGGGACGCCTCTCATGGTGGCAAACCGACAGTATCAATGTGAGGTGTTGACACAAGTTGGTGTCCGTGAGTTACATTTGGTATCGAGCTTAGGGATATGATCTCCATGAGATCGGGAATAGAACTAGAGAGGGAGAGATGAGTAAATCCTTCGCTAAAGTGTCCTACCTAAGCTTATTTGTTGGTCACCATAATATCGGGATATTATGTGATATGTTAATTTGTTAAATTAACCCTTGTTTTGAAGTCAGTATTCTAGAATGATATCCTCAAATACGGAGATGAAAGCAATGGAGAAATCATGATGACAAGAAAGATGAAATCTGAATGAAAGCAAGGTATTCTCAACTCTTTGAAATACTGTGTACGTAAATTTGGGGACGAAATTTCATAAGGAGGGAGATCAGAAGACCCTAATTTTATGAAATAAAAGTATTCAATTTTTCTTATAATTACTATTCAAGAAATGGTTAAATTGATAAAAGTTAAAGTTAAGGGTGATATATGAATTTTTTTTCAAAATACACAAGTGGTTATAAAATATTCATTGTTGTCGGGAATATTCGTTTGGTCGTGGAATATTCTTTCCGCTTGAATATTCGCATTTACTCACAAGCGCAGCCATTTTGGGCCCCATAATGTAATAACCGCTTGATGAAGAAAACGACAAAATTAAGTTTTTATAAATAACTACAGAATCGCTATCAAGTAACACTCGCTGGAATACCCTATTGGTTAAAGTAAAGTAATACGCTGCTGTTGCAGACAAGAAGAGTACTCCAGATTTGACAAAGATTTTTTTCAATTATTGATTCTTACGTGAGAATGCACTACTCAATAATTGTTAAAGTAATTACTGTTCAATATTTTATTTTATTGATTCAATAATTGTCATGCGTTGATATTTTATATTATCATTGTTTCAATAATTATCACCGCACAATATTTCTCTCATTATCGATCAATAATTCATATTATTTGAATAATATTATTAGATAGCACTATTGGCAATGTCTAGAAAGTTCGCTCTAAGGAGAGGTTTGGTCACCTAATTGCGCCGCCAAGAAGGAGAAATTTTTATCGAAAGCCCCTTTCTTGAACTACCTTTCGTCATTATTATTGTGATTCTCGTAATATTATTTGTGAATAATTAGTTATTGATTTATATGATAAGAAAATATTTATTTGATGTGGATATAAATGATGGATTTATTTATGTATTTATAAGTGAAGGAATTAATGATGAGGTGTTTTATCAAGATTTGTTTAAATGGAGAACAAAATATGGGATTTTCGTAAAAATTAGTTTATTACTTGATTTTGTAAAATCCATAACTCTTTGTGTATAATGAGTTAAGAGATGAGCCATATATCAAAAGAAAGCCCTAGAAGTAAGCTAATCAGAAATTTGAATCACCCAAAAATTCTTTGTAGATATTTCGTGGTGAAATTTTGAATGAAATCGTCCGAAGGACTAATAGTCCAAAAATCGTTGTTCTTCACCTATATTTAAGTGAGTTATAAATTTTGATCCGACCGCTGGATCGTTGTAATTTTTGATATGTTATACATACATAAGTTGAGTATATGTCCACAAATTTTGAACCGTTAAAAATGAACGAATGATTTGTTATGAATTTTAAGAGGTGACTGATTCTAAAATTAGGTTTATAATTGATTTTGGTGGAAAATTCTAGAATTGAGTGGGCCCCACTTGTGGTTGTTGAAGAAATGTGCTGAATTTTATTTCAAATGTGGTGGGTGGAATAGTAGCAGTGTAAAGCCATCAAAGTTGCAAAAGTTAAGTCTTCTTCTACAAGGCTAACATTTTCCTATAAATAGAGGGCTAAGTTAGAATTGAAAATCACACCGTAAACAAAGTTTTCTTTCTCTCTATATTATATTGAGTGTATTTTGTGAGTATTTAGATACTTTGAGAGTTGATATTCATCATAAGTTTCATTCAAAGATCACTTCCGATCTTTCCTTCCAAGTATTTTTCTTTGAGGTAAGGGATATTATTTTTTCAGAATGATATTATTTCTTCAATATCATTATGTCAAATATCGTTCCAACTTTTATCAAATTTGAAACTTTTTCATGTCTGGGTTACTATTCATGGGTTACTATTCACGAGTTACTATTCACGAAGTTACTATTCATGAGTTACTATTCACGAAGTTACTATTCACGAAGTACTATTCATGAAGCGTGAAGATGTTTTTTTGAAATTCTATCTTTTGGTGTCTGAGTTACTATTCACGATACTTGACTATTCACGATACTCAAGACTATTCACGAATACTTTGACTATTCAATTTAAAAATGAAAATTTTTCTTTTCGCTCTAAAATATCTATTCGGATACTAGCTTTGATTGTATCCATGTTTTGATCATTCTTGAATTTTACACCACTATGATTATTTTGAGGTATTTTTGGATGTATAGATTAGAGTTATGGATTTTATGAGAAAAGACTATTTTAAAAGTAACTATTTATAACTCCTTGCATGGTTAACTCCAAAATTGATGAAATTTTTATTGAGAGACATCTATATAATATCGCAGTACTCAGAAATTTCGAATTTTTGGATAAAAGTACAATTTATGATAAATGTTTAAATATTCTAAGTGGTTTTGGCCATATGAAAAATAGTAAATGAATTTTTAAAATTTCGAGAAAAATATATGTTCAATATGGGACTATTTTATGCTAAATCCCGTAAAAGAAATATTTTTAGAACTCGATTTGGTATTTTTCATGAAAATGTTCTAGTTATGAGCAAATGAATTAAATATGTTATGTGAAGTAAGAAAATTAGAAAATATGATTTTATGGTTTGAGAATCATATATGAGGTATATGCAGATTTTTGATGAGGGTTTTAGTTATTGGTGATGAAATTTTATGAGTTTGGCATTTTATGATGATTAAATGCATTAATTAGTAAAGTGTAAACAATTTAATTAAATTGTTTATAAGTTTGAGAAATGATTAAAATATTATTATAATATTAATAATATTAGATTATGAGATTTCTAAGTGATTTATAACATTTGGATTAAGGTGTTATAAATATGGATATGAATTTTATTATGAAACTTTATCTTTTCGTGTCGAGGTTACTACGCACGATACGGGACTACGTATTTAATACGGGTACTATTCACAACAAATTGGTTTCTTCTCTCCCACCAAATTATCGCTGATTTATGAATCTTACTCTTGAAATTAAAACCATGTTTTGATTATATTATTTTATATAACATTATTATAACCCTAATGATGATATTTCTCTTCGACTTGAGTGTAAAGATGGGTAGATTATTGGTATGATCGTGACCATAGGTTCTCTTTTAGCCAAAGAAGTGCAAAAGTTGAATTGTTGATGGTAATGATCATGACCATTGAATTTACAATTGAATATTTTTAGCTTAAGTGCAAAGGTGAATTCGATCATCTTTCGCTCAGAATGCAAAGATAATTATTGTTATATAACTTCCAAAATGATTATGAATTTCTTTGATATATGAATATCTTTGGCTCAGAATGCAAAGATGACTTATTGTTGAATATCTTTAGCTCAGTATGCAAAGATGAAAGATGAATTATTGATGAATTATCTTATCTTCGCTCAGAATGCAAAGATGACTTGTTGTTGAATATCTTTAAATTGTGTAGTAAAAAGATGAATCGTTGATGAATATCTTTGGCCCGTGGTGCAAAGATGAATTTATTAGTATGATTATGAATGTGAACCGTGATTTGGTATAACCATGATATTTGATGTTTCGTAAAGACAATGATGAAAATTATCTTCGCCTCCGGATGAGAAGAGGAATTTAGAATCACAATTATGATTATGAGTTATTCATATGATTGTGGAAAGGAACTGCTGATTTATATTACAGGATAAAACATTGTTGGTGGACTTTTAACATGGAGAAGATAATAGATTTTATCTATTCGACTCTTCTAATGGATCGCTTGTCTACACGCAACTATGGTTGAAAAGTTTTATCATCTACCATATGTTCTAAATCTCGATTCATTATCGATGAAGACTATTGATAATTTATTTATCTTTAGTCATAATATTTTTTATCGAAGCTAGTTGTGCTCACCCTTTTGTTTCACAATTCCTTTCGTGTAATAAAAGTATAGCTTTGGGTTGAAAGGGGATAACAAGGAATAGAACTGGTGGTCTATAGTTGTTGAGGTTCTCCCTAAAGAGTATGAAAATAATTTTATTGAGGGCTTTAGTGTGTTGTATTTTATACATCATTTAATAGTTATTTTTGGTGAATTAAATAGGGTGAGGCGAACCCAACTTTGGAAGGGTGTTTTGTCACTATCATACAAGATGTCTAATGACATACAAACTCGTGTTATCATAAGACATACGGTGTGCTTTCATCCACTTGCCGAGTATATTTACAAGCACTACCTATATAATCTTGGTGTTTGTTTGGAGTATAATACCAAATTAGAGACAATGGAGATAATGATATGTCAAGAGAAGACTCACCATCGGGAAGAATATGATAGTAATCTTCTTGCTTTTTTTTTGGGGTCTATCATAGACCAAGGATAATTACGTGGCTATACGATATCTACTATAACCTAAAAGCATGGCCTCCCATGTACGAAGGTTTCTTGAGCACTTCCCAAAGATTCTAATTTCTAAAACAGCTTTTGACTATACCTTTATGTAAGGTGTCATTGTGACGTACACTGATTGGTATATATATTTGTATCCAAACTCACAAAGATATGTGTTGTTGTATTTTGCACGACAATTGTTGTAATAAAGTTGTAGTTGTTTTCATACTATATATTTGGCGACTTCGAATGGGGTTGGATGGAATGGACCTATTTTGGGGTTGTTACATAATAGTCAACCGTCATTTGGCATAATGATTACTGGTCAAAGTTGGGTTAAGTGACAATTTGTATAATGGGCCAATTCAACGACTAAGCCAAAATAATGGAAATGACCCAAGTAACCGGATCCAACCGAAAGAACCCAATGAAATGATCAAGTAGCCGGGCCCAAACCGTTCGGATCAACCAACTTAAAGATAACACGATCCATGAGAGAGTTTTCATTAAATCTAAATTTCAGTAAAAAAAGGATTATGGCCCAACAATCGCTATTAGAATTTGTTACTATATATGAACTAGTACTTACCAACAGAGAATTCAAAGACAACCACAACAGTCATCACAGCCCACATTGCAGAATCACCAAAGCTATAATAAAGAGTCTGAAAATAATAGAACAATGAGACTAATGTGAGTGCTAATCCTACTTTTAGTGAATGAATAACTCGTCTGGGATCGTCTTTTCCTAGCTTCTTTGTAATTCTAGCAACTTCCATCACCTTGGCTTGCAAATTCTCTATCATAATCACAAACCACCACGATTCCATTAACAAATATGGAAATTAAGAAAAATTTCGTACACTAAAAAAAATAGATCGACAGAAAGAAAGATGTGTGATGTTTGTGCAGATAACATGCTTGATGTCCCAAATTTATAGATGTCACAAATTTCATTACATGAACATGTCTATGTGTGTTTTTTGTACGATTTTACGTACAAAAAGAGTTGGTGTAAAAATTGAGAGGTTGAAATTGCTAGATGACTAAGTGGATTCTAACTTTGGATGATGATATATGTCTGTTATCCATACACGAGCAAAATTCAAGAATTCCTCTCAAGTACTAGTTTAGGTGGTGAAAGTTAAATCAACTAGTCAACTTGCAACCCTTTTAATCGAATTTGTTCCATCTTCAGGATTCCCCCCCCCAACACTGAAGTGTTTGAAGTGTAAATTTGACCTGTTTCACACTGCTGAGCTTCAAGTTGATAGCTGTTATGCACTGAGCCCATTAAACCTTAGGAAACTGTAGATATTTTCGTTGGATAATTGAGCTTCTTTATCTTGGTGGGATATAATTATTTGCCTTTTTTTGGACTTACAAAAGCTTCAACTTGTTATATTGGGTGCACAGTTTGTTTCACTAAATAAATAAATCACCCACAAGTTTATTTTGAGGTAGAAATGAATTGGAGTCATATTTTACGTCATGTTTCTACGCGTAGTAAAAAGTAATTTTGTGGGACGTAGTCCGTAGCGAAGTCAAACTTTTCAAAATGAAGAGACCCTTATCAATTAAGGCAATAGGTTAAATTGTGAACTCAATAGTCAATGCTCAGGTACTTTATTAGCCAATCTATGGCTTTAAGCCTTTAACTCTAGTATATGTATACTCTTGTTGTTGAGTTACTCTTTAAAAACTAAAATGTCTTATTTCGAATCGACACTTTCTGACTATGCATTCGCTGCTCATTCAAAGTTACATATTTGGAAAGAAATTCCTAAGTTTGGCATATTTTTTTCTTGAGAAGGGGTTTAAGTCTAAAATTTTGGAGTACATAATCGACTTAAGAGAAAAAGTTTGGGCTTGATTGTTATCGCTCTATGAAAAATTCAGATGATTCTTCCAATTAAAATGATAATCGTTGGAATAGTTACCGGATTTGCCACCAAACTATATATATATACTTGAAATTGAAGGCGCATTGATAATTCGGATGATTTCCAGAACATACTTAAATATACTTTGTAAAAACTCGTACATAGCTTTAGCTCTACGACATTTTTACATGCTTTCCTCCTAAAATATCTAGCTTAGGTGTTTGACACGCTTGACATACTTGACGTGCTTGGGTCGATTTTGTTCACAAGCATTATGGTTTTCTTCACTTGGATCATGGTTTTGATTGGTTGATGGCATTTCACTTGGATCCTACTCGTTGACTTTAATTTCTATTGGTTAGCTGTGATTTTGTTTAAGTTTCTCTTGGTTGTGATTAGTCCAAGTGTTCACTTGAATTGGTTTTATAATAACCTAGTTGAACTTAACCTTAACTAGAATTTTCACTAGGTTGATTAGGGTTTTAATCCAAATAGCTTGTTTAGGGTTTTTCCTAAGTAGCTTACAAGTTACTTAACCTCGAAGTATGACAAAGTAGCTTGTCATTACTGATATATCCTCAAGCTTGTCGGTGAAAAATTTCTAAGCACGGTGTTTTCTGTGTTTTTCTTCTGAATTTTTGTCCCATATATAATTCATTGTTATACCATGAAATCACATAAAACATAGTTTAGGTCATTAAAATTAACATTTAATCCGTGCGATTATATTTTTCGAGCCTTATAAATATTTGGGGTATTACATTCACCCCTCCTTATAATAATTTCATCTTCGAAATTACAGTATAGTTATCCCTAATATTCGTTTTACTTACTTTGAATTTTCTTAATCCATCATTTTATCAGTTAAAACTCTCTATGAGTTTATCTCTTACTATCTCCAATCAATTTTTATAAGGTTATATCCTAAGGTACTCTTACCCTAGAGCTATAATCTACAGTTATGATACCAAAATGTCACGCCCCCAAATCCATGCACCCATTACAACGGACCTGGTGCTGACTAACCATCATCTTTCTTAACATCCACCAACAATATACTTGATAAAACCCCTATTTATTAAAAAATTTGCATCATATACTTTATGCCAGAATTGTATACTTTATAATTTTACATTACATCACAAAGTCATTACAACTTTACACCATAGAAGAAGACAATAATAAAATGTATTTCCTATATTATCAAACTCTTCTAGTAATACTTACTTAGCTGCAAATTTAAAAAATATTTACAAGAATGAGCTTAAAATTGCTCAGCAAGTCTAAAAGATTCATAACTATTCTAATTCAAAGAATAGAAGCTCAACAAAAGATATTTCAATTGTTTTAACATAGAAAAGTTGAGTGGTAATTAAACCAAGAACTAATGTTTGTCTGTCTTTCGATGTAGAATCATACTACGGATTCCTATAGGGGATCAACTTAATGACATCCTATGTTATGCATAACATACACTACACTGGACTACTCATGAACAATGTTTAAATCGGTTACCCGACACGTCATTTTTACCCCCAATGAATAAAGGTTGTTCATCTTAGTTTACTTTACATGCAGAGGTCACCCCAAAATAATTTGTTTTGACTAAATAGCTTATATAAAGAAATATATTGATTCGGTATTTCACAAATAAACGCTTATTTCTTAAGTTATGCCGAAACTAGTAGCAATAACTTCATTCAAAAATTTATAACCCGTTGTTGCATAAAGTTCATAAATATCATACAAAACTGGTAATATAAATTTGGATACACTATAAGAAAAAGGCCTAACAGTGATCAAGACTATCAGCGACCGCACGTTCGGTCGCTAATATTAGTAATAGCGACCGACATATGCAACCGTGATTTACTCCAGTCGCTATATCATATTAGTGACCGCATGTGGTCGCTGAGAGATCGCTAGCATAAATTTGCCTCCCAAAAATTAACGTGAAATGTTGGCGCGAAGGTTTTGTCGCGACCATTTTGAAATCAAATGACCGCGACGCGATCACGATAAGTCCATGTCATCAAAAATTAGCGACCGCATACGGTCGTTAACGGTAATCGCTGATCAAATTTAATGTAAGGCATTCGCTCGACGCAACAGGCGAGGAAAAAAAAGAGGGAGCTCAGAATAGAGAGAAGAGGGAGAAAGGGGGAGAAGAAGGAGAAGAGACGCCACCGGCCCGCCGCCGCCACCTGAGGAGAATACCCATTTGGTAATCCATCATTTTTTCTTTCTTTCTCCCAATATTATATTTCTACTATTTGAATGTGTCTATACCGATATATAGTCAATCGCGTATAGTTAATCTGATTTGTGTTTTATATCTTATGTTAGATTAGATTGCATATTGTTCAATTCTTCAAGTAGCTGTTCGATTTGATTGGGTTTCCTAAACTTTACAATTTTTGGAGCTGGTTTTATAAAAGATCAAGCAGGGTAAGATTCATTGTTTCTATGAAGTTTTATAAATCACTTATTTTTTGGTTAAATGAAATTATTATCAGTCAGTTGTACACACATAGATATCTTTTACTCCATATACTGTTGAAGTTGTGAATTAGTGTGCATTTGGAAAGTACGTTTTGATTGTAAGGAGTTAATCAGAAAATTTTAAGTTATTTACAGAAATAATTGAATTTTAATATGGCCTCTCTTTAATTCTTATTTATCACAATTGCTTGTGATTTAAAGACAATTACAATTGGTGTGTAATTGCTTTAGTTGAACTCGGAGAGAGTTATAATTAGAAAAGAGGCTTGCCCATGAATTTTAGAATATAGTTTAGAGTTTAGAACGCACTCATTTAATTTGGTTATACAGAGCTTCACTTAATTTATTCAAAAATATTAAATTAAAACGTTAGAAATACAACATTAGAAATTAAAATAACATACTAAAATTTTATAATATAGTATAATAAAATTAAAAACCAATATTTTAAAAATAAAATAGAATGAGAAGAGAAAATATTTATTGTAATTAGTTAACCAAAAAAATAAACTAAGTTCTATTTACTTATTTTTAACTAATAAATTAAAATAAATTAAAATAAAATAACATGATATAATATAACTATTAAACTAAGTAGCATTTACTTAGTTAATTTCTCATACTAAATTTAATAACATTTAATATTTGACATATAATATATATTAAATATGATTAAGTATATAATTAAATTAAAATATAATATCATACAAATATAATAAAATATAATATTAAAATTAAATAATATAAAATATATTTTTAAAATACAATACAATATAATATAGTAAAATATTATATTAAAATAAAATATAATATCATATAAATATAATAAACTAAAATATTAAACTAAAATATAATATCATATTAAATATATTAAAATATAATATAATAAACTAAGTAGCATTTGCTTAGTTCCACTACTAAATATAATTAAAATAATAAAATATAATAAATGATATAATAAATAAACTAAGCAGTATTTAGGAAGTTTTCCATTGCTAAAATAAACTAAGTAACACGTGCTTAGTTTCTCACCGAACCCATAAAGATATTAATGAACAAAAGCAATATCATACTCCAAAGTTAAAGAACTAAGAGATAAGTGCTCTAATCAGAAGTAAGTTAATTATTGCGCTCATGTGTAAAGTAAAGAAAGAAGCTTGCAAAAATCAAAGTGCGAGTTTTTGGAACTCTTAATTTGTAGTATACTCCTGAACTTTTTACTGCTTTAATTTGCATTCATTCGTTATTGTTTTGGTCTTATTATATTGAGAATTTGTATATTTCTCTTGGTTTGTGTCTTGGGTGCCTAGAAATGACCATATATGCATGTCGTCGTGCATGTGGCTAGTCCATATTATAGGGGAGACTGGCGAATTTTTTTTGTTGGTTGGGTAGTTATGAACATTTATAATATTAACGAACTCTTTAGGTGCTTACTAGTATGCTCAAGTTATATGGTTACTAGCTAGTATGCTCAAGTTATATGCTTACAAGTATGCTTAAATGTTAATCATAGGCTTACAAGTATGCTCAATTCATATGCTTACAAGTATGCTCAAGTCATATACTTACAATTATGGTATGTTATATGCTTACAAGTATGCTCAAGTCATATGGTTACAAGTTTGCTCAAGTCATATGCTTACAAGTATGCTTAAATGTTAATCATATGGTTACAAGTATGCTCAAGTCATATGGTTACAAGTATGCTCAAGTTATATGTTTACAATCATGCTATACATTAATAAGCTCATGTTGTCTGTAGTAGGTACCGTGATATCATAGACCTCTATTCAGACCGTAGTTGGATGGCACGACGAAAGTCAAGTGCCCAGATAGGTGCTACAGTTGACTTTAGAGCTGGTTGCCAAGTATTTTTGGACTATGCGTATAGTCACCCGAAATGTGTGAATGGTCAGAACAAGATACGGTGTCCATGTTTGAAGTGTAAAAATGTAAATTATATGGAAAGAGACGTGGTAAACTATCATTTACTTGTTTCTGGGTTCATGAAAAATTACGAAGAATGTTGGTGGGCACGTGGGCAGAGAAGAGATGGTGGCATCACAAAAGTACACAATCCGGGCAGTAGTACTCATTGTATGAATGAAATGGTTCATGATATTGCAGGGCCAGATTTTGATTGGGAACAAGGTAGAGAGTAATCTATAAATTCTGATGCCAAAGACTTTTTTAAGTTGTTAGACGAGGGTAGCGAGACATTGTGACATGGTTGCACCAAACACACTATATTGTCTGCAGTGGCAACATTACTTAACATCAAGGTTGATCACAATATGAGCCATGAGTGTTTTGAGTAAATCTTGAAGGCCATTAAGAGTATGTTGCCTGACGGTGAGAAATTACCTGATAATTATTACTTTTGTAAGAAAATGGTGAAGAAGTTGGGTCTTGGATACCAAAAGATCGATGCATGTCCCAATGATTGCATGTTATTTTATAAGGAAAATGAACAGATGACAAGGTGCACGTTTTGCAGTCATAATCGGTGTAGGCCAAATAAAGAGGGTGTGACTACAAAAAAATCAACTACACCGTTTAAGATTTTAAGGTATTTTCCAATAACAAATCGGCTAAAAAGATTGTACATGTCTACAAGAACAGCTGAACATATGAGTTGGCATGCAAAATCTCCAGCTAAAGATGGAGAACTAAATTATCCCGCAGATGGGCAGGCTTGGAAAGATTTCAACTTTAACACATCCTAGGTTTGCATTGGAACCTAGAAATATGAGGCTTGGATTGTCCACCGATGGTTCCAACCCGTTTGGCCACTCAGCTGTTCCGTACTCATGTTGGCCTGTGATCTTTACTCTGTAAAATTTGCCTCATTGGATGTGTTTGAAACAATCATACTTGTTTCTTTCACTCGTGGTTCCTGATCATAAGAGTCTTGGAAAGAACTTAGATGTTTACTTAAGACCTCTTATAGATGAGTTGAAGGTATTGTGGGAGGATGGAGTACAGACTTGGGATGTTGCAACAAAAACAAATTTCAACCTTAGGGCAGCGGTTATGTGGACTATAAGTGACTTCTCAGCTTATGGTATGTTAGTTGGATGGAGTACACATGGGAATTTGGGTTGTCCATATTGTATGGAGTATACAAAGTCTTTTAATCTATCAAAAGGTCGAAAGTCTTGCTGGTTTGACTGTCATCATCGGTTCTTACCGGTAGATCACCCGTTTTGAAAAAATAGAGAACACTTCAGGAAAGGGAAAGTAGACAATGATATGCCTGCATCGCGATTGTCGGGAACGGAGATGCGAGACCGTGTGATAAGATTGCCGGTCATCCCCTTTGGTAAGATTGACGCCACAAACATAATCAATGGGTTTGGTAAATCTCATAACTGGGTTCGGAAAAGCATCTTTTGGGAACTGCCTTATTGGTCTACAAATTTGATTCATCATAATCTAGATGTGATGCATATTGAGAAGAATGTGTTCGAAAATGTGTTTAACACAAGGCCGACCCTGAGTTTTTAATGGTCTAAAGCGAAAATAAAAAAAATTGGGCCTATTTCATTGGGTAATTTTTTTGTGATCCTTTAAATTTAAACTGATGTGAGTTGGTCTCTTTTGTTTGGGTATATATATATAACACAAATATCTCTTGGGGGCCCTAAAAATTTATCAATTTAAGTGGGCCTAAAGCCCAGGCACCTTGGGCTTTAGCCTAGGGCCGGTGCTGGTTTAACACCATGATGAATGTTACGGGGAAGACAAAAGATAATGATAAGGCACATTTAGACATGAAATATATTTGTAAGCATCCTGGAATAGAACTTTATGAATCTCCTAATGGTACGATTGTCAAACCCCATGCAAGGTACACATTGTCCAAAATTAAAAGCAAGTTAAAAATGTGTGCACATAGGTTAAGTCTCTGAAACTACCGGATGGATATGCGTTAAACATTGCAAGGTGTGTTACGTGTGAGAAATTGCAAGGGATGAAAAGTCATGACTGTCATGTGTTCATGGATAGACTCATGCCTATAGCATTTCGGGATCTGCTTGATAAACTAATATGGGATGCTTTGACGGATCTTAGTCATTTCTTCAAAGACTTATGTTCAAAAACATTAAATGAAAAGGACATGTCTGTACTTGAGAAGAACATTATAGAGATCACGTGTAAACTAGAAAAAATATTCCCACTTAGTTTTTTTTTGACTCCATAGAGCATTAGCAAATCCATCTTCCCTATTAAGCTCGTATTGGGGGTCCAGTTCAATATATATAGATGGATGTACCCTTTCGAGAGGGTGATGGGAAACCTTAACAGGAAGGTGAAGAATAGAGCTTATGTCGAGGGGTCGATATGTGAGGCATACAGTTTCGATGAGATATCTACGTTTGTCTCAGACTATTTTTTGGATGAAGTCTTGACAAAGGTCAATCGAGTCTCGAGATATGATGATGGGGGAAATGTTGAACTAAATGGTCGACTTTCTGTATTTGGTCTATCGGGCCACACTTATGAAAAAGGGAAGCGCATATTCCTCTCTGAGTAAGAATTACATGTTGCACATACTTACATTCTTCTCAATTGCGAGGGGATTGACGAATTTGTAAGGTACACATGTAAACTTGAAAATTTATCCCTTAACTTTCAATGACATGTAATATACATTCTAATATGTTAATGTTTATAACATTGTATAGATTGTACGATGACGAGTTAAAAGTGAAGCATCCCGACATATCTGATAAAGATATTCAAATTAATCGTGATAAAAAATTTGCACTTTGGCTAAAGGACAAAGTAAGTTAAGTTACTTAAGTACGACATATATATACTCCATATTAACTAGACTTCATTTAATAGGATGGAGTTTTTGTAGGCTTTGACTGAGGGATCAACGATTCCGGCTAATGTACAAGTTCTAGCTATGGGACCAGACAGGGACCAAGTCATCCGCAATGGTTACAAAATAAATGGTTGTGAATTTCATACAAAGGCATATGGGTGCGGTAAAAGAACAACGAAATCTAGAGTGTGTGTGTCCAAGGAGATTGTTACAATGAGCTTGGTCGTGCCTTTTATGGGGAGTTGGATGAAATCGTAGAGTTGTCATATTAACTTGTTTAAGTGTCGTTGGTTTGATTTAGAAAAAGGGATACGTGTTGACAGACATTGAATTGTCGATATTGACCTTCATAGGTCTGCGTACTCCAACGAACCGTTTGTTTTACCAACTCAAACAGTACAAGTATACTACACTCCTAGTCCTGTTAGGAAAAAGGATAGACCACCTGCAGATTTGCAAGTTGTAATTCATACTCCCACGCACATTCGTGTAGAAGTAGTTGATGAGGAGATTTACCAAGAGCAGATGCTTCATAGAAAAACTATAATAAATGTGGAGGACGAAAATGAAGTAATCCAGTTAGATGATGAACCACATGAATTAGATCCTGAGTCAATACTTGTGTCAAATGACATTAATACTGAGGAGGAAGAGTTATTGACTGACACTGAATCTGAAGTAGATGATGGTTATGAATCTGCAATACATATACAAGTTGAATCTGACTCAGACACTGACACTTGAATAAATGAAATGTGTGTTTAGTATTACATGTTCTTTATATCATTGTCATGTTTATGTAAATAACTATTTAAATGCAATTTCCTATCATTATTGTTATTTTATATTCATATATGCATGTAATCAAATATAACTCATACTAACTTCTTGATATTTGTAATATATAGATGGCTTCTGAAGCAGTGCAAAAAAAGCGTGGGTTAGGTAGGGGGCCTAATCATATGCCAAAGGCCGCTACTAATCCGGATGATCGGATTCTTATTCAGATTCGTCCTCCTCCGAATAGCACGTACGTCCGCATCATTTATAAATAAGCATTTTAGATTCCATTTATACAAGATATATAACTAATATAAATTGCTTTAAATATTATAATATATCTACTTATCTGTGATGTAAATTATTGTATATTATAGTGATTTTTCAGATAATAAGATCGTCAAATGCATTTCACAGTTGTGCTTATAGAATTGGCCCACACTGGTGATTACGTGGGCGAGCACACCTATCGCCCACAAGGATGCAGTTTGGGCTGAATTTCAGATATATTTTTTTTAAATTATGACAGATAATATAATTATCTAAGAAAAATTGTTTAGTAGTGTTGGATTATATGTTAAAAGTACCGTTTTAATATTATTGTTGTTTTATTTATAGAAAAGGTATAGATGGGAAGGCGCGCAGGATTTAGTTATACAGACACTATTCTGGCAAAACTGCGTCTTTCACACCAAAGACAATTTGAACAAAGAACGACAAAAAGCCCTACACAATGCATCGATCGACCATCCTGGCCAGGGAAAGGAGTACATGCATGAGCATAGCCCTCAGGTGCACCCAAATTCATATGGATCGAGATGTAGCCCAATGGAGAAATTCGAGATGGGTCAAAGTATGCAAGACTGCCACCACTAACAGATCATCGGGTGTACCTGATGGCGAAAAGGCAAAAGGAACCTATAGGGGCGGCAGTATATCACAGTTGCAACATATCACTACTAGGGTACGTATGAATAGTTTTAATATGTTTACAATCATGAATTGTAAAATATCACATATTTACTTAGTAATATTAGAATATGTTTTGTATAGGAGTCTCAGTCTCAAGGTCAGCCTATCCATTGGCTAGATGTGTACGTGGCCACCCGTGATGGTCTGCCTGATGCTATCCATATAGCGGTAATAAGTTTTAACAACTTTGATCTTGTTTATCAAGTTTTACGTCATTCTTTAGAATTTTACCAATTTATTTTTAACTATTTAATTGTTAACATGATGACATGATACTTATAAGCGTTTATTGAATAAGCGTTATCTTGAAGGCACCCCACGTCCGCCAATTGATCAAGAATTATAGGAGAGGGCGTCTGTTGTGAAGAAGAACTACGTCATAGGTCAAGGACAACAATGACGCCCAACCTTCAATGGCTCAGGCAGCTATGCTACCCAGTCTTCACAGTCATCGAGTCATCCAGCTATTCATACTCCTGTTGACTGTGTGAGAGCTATATGTCGAGATCACGATCTTATTCGCATCATCAAGGGCATCCGCGGCTTTGAGTCTTGATGAGTTAATGATGCAAATATGGCAAGCAGCAGATTCTGACGTACGGGGATGGCGACGAGGTAATCAATCTTATTTATTACAATCAAATTAGTGACTTATATATACATATATTGTTGTGTTTAATTTGTTGTATATTGTCGTAATACCAGTATCAATATATATTATATATGTAACTTATTTTATTATTTTGTTAATTACAAGGTGATCAACGAGAAACTAATTTGGACAATGATGCATGACGACCGACTTAGTCTTGATGTGTAGTTATTTATGAACCTTATACTTTTATATTCATTTTTTGGATGATTGTATGTTACTTAAAGATTAGATTTATTTATATTTATTCAGTTCATATTGGTTTATTTTTAAATGTTTATATAGTTTATACTAGTTAATTTGTGTATATGTGTCGGTATATGGATGGATGTTTATTTTGTTGTGCATGTTTATATTATTGTGCATATGTGTTAGGATATAAACTAGGTACAAAACAGGTACAGTTTTTTGGGCAATATACAAAACAAGGGAAATTGTTTTTTGGATTTTTATACATTAACAACCGCATGGGGTCGCTAATGTTTATTAGCGACTGCTAATTATATTAGGGTATTAGCGACAGCTTCGGTCGCTGATGGCGGTCGCTGACTTGTGGCCCACGTCACCTTTTCGCTCTGAACCATGCTGACTTAGCTTAGCGCCAATTTCGGTCGCTAATATCAGTTGCAGATACGGTCGCTAATAGTGGTCGCTGATGTGCATTCTAGCGACCAGATTTTATGTGACGCCTATCAGCAACGATTTCGATCGCAGATGATTATCATCGACCGATACCGGTTGCTGATAGGCGGTCGCAGATAGGCCTTTTTCTTGTAGTGATAGATCAAACTTGCATAAAAATAGAACATGTTGTTACACGGAGTGCAAAGGAATAAAAGAAACTTACTTTAAAAATAGAACACGTTGTTGTACGTAGTGCGAAGGAATAGAAGACTTGCCTATATTTTACTTCGATTGCTTACGCTAATTCGAGTTTCTTCGTTCACCCTTTTGAAGTGCTAGCTTTAAACTTTGATTGCTTGGATCTTGAAATAACTTCTGATAATTATTATTCTAGCTTGGTTTCGGAGTGTTTGAAGTGTATATTTCGTAAAATTAAATAATAGATGGAGGCTTGTATTTATAGGCTAACATGGTTTGGGTTTTATGGACATTTTAACATGTTTGTTTCCTAGATATCTAGCTTAGGTGCATGACGACATGCTTGACAAGCTTGGGTTGATTTTGTTCACAAGGATTATGGTTTTCTTCAATTAGATCATGGTTTTGATTGGTTGACGACATTTCACTTGGACCCAAATCCTTGACCTTAATTTCTATTGGTTAGTTATGGTTTCGTTTAAGTTTCTCTTGGTTGTGATTGGTCCAAAAGTTTCACTTGGATTGGTTTTATAGCCTATTTTAACTTAACCCTAATTAGGATTTTCGCTAGTTTGATTAGGGTTTTAATCCAAGTAGCTTGTTTAAGGTTTTTCCTAAGTAACTTACAAGTTACTTAACCTCGAAGCACGAAAAGTAGCTTGTCATTACGGATATGTCCCCAAGCTTGTCAGTGAAAATTTTTTAATCACAACGTTTTTTGCGTTTTCCCCTGGAAATATATTTTTAGATATATTTCATCGTTACCATAAAATCACATAACACATAGTTTAGATCACTAAAATTAACCTCTAATCATATATGATTATATTTTTGAGCCTTATAAATATTCATGGAATTACATTTTCCATCAAAGAAAAACTTTACAATCCTTTGCACAATTAATTGGTAGTCATTTCGTCAGCAGAACTTCATGTGACATGTGAGCCAGCATAAATGTGAAGCCATAGTGGAGTGAGAGCAGTGGGCAACATGTCAATCATCATCTAAGATTGAAGGAGTCAACAAATGCTAACTTGCACCTGACAAATACGTTAATCAATTTTTGAAGGAGAATTGGATAGAGAATTGAATAGTCGGACTGACGACTCTAAACCAAGCGTTTCTTGGGAGGCAACTGTGACGCCCCCAAAATTAGGTATACATCACCCATCTTAGGTCCCCACTTACATGGTACAGAATTTAAATACAACTTACTAACATAACTGCCGTGGTATAATATCGACATAAACCGTGAGTTTAAATACAAATATCGCTCTACTAGATATTATACAAACTCAAAAAGGAGTCCTCATTACAATTATTATCACACTATTTCACGTAATAGTGAGAACTACTAATGCTATCTTCGTGACCATCACTGCTTCCCACTCATCCCAAATATATTCTCATTTCACAAGAGAATGTGAAAGAAAGGGTGAGCTCAACTAGCCCAAGAAGAAATATTATGACTAAGATAATACGTAATAAATTATCAATAGTCTTCAACAATGTTAAACTGATAAAATACAATAGACAACCAGTTTAACTGCAGCTGAATAAGCAATCCATTAAAAGAGTCAAGTAGAAAATAAAGTCTACTATCTTTTAGGTTTTAAAAGGTTTTTCATCATCATTATAAATTGAGACTCACTTTTAATAAATATTCCACATCATCGAATCACCCCTGCACTACGGCCAAGGATATTCTTTAGTATCACGACCACAATTATTCATGCACTACGGGCCAAGAATATTTGTGTATTCATTAATGGTCATGATCATGCCAACAATCATCCCACCAATGCACTACTACCATCGAGGATTTTTATCACATCATTTGTAACATTACTGGCCATGATTACAATCGAATAGTCTCTGGTCATAATCATACCAAGTCCATCTATGCACTACAGTCAGATGACTTTCAACATAATATAAACATGAGGATGATGACAATGATATAAGAATTTAATAAAACAAGTTCAAGAATTATTTTATCCGTGAATTATTAACGCCCAAATTATCAACATGATCTTCGTTTTGTAGAGTAAAATTCAAGAATGATCGTAAGAATATTTCCATGAAAAGATATCGATGAAACGCAAATATCAAGAATATTCCACTAATTTCATGGAGTATAGAAGTCAAAGTTTTAACCAACCGGGTATAATAAAAAATAGAATAACAAAAGAAATCACCATGCATGCGATAGATCATGACAGCAAAAGTTATTCCAATGTAATAATAAATAATCGGAACCGTGTCCGCGAAAACGCATGCATGTGATGTTCCAATGTAATAATAATAAAGATAACCAGTCCTAAAAACACACGAGCATGAATGTTCCAATGTAATAATAATAAAGATTTTAACCAGTCCGGTGTAAAACACATGCATGTGATGTTCCAATGTAATAATAATAAAGATTTAAACCGTGTCCCAGGTGTAAAACACACGATGTGATGTTCCAATGTAATAATAGAAGAATGTCACCAAGTATAGGTAAACCACGTATACAAAAGTTATTCCAATGTAATAATAAGCAATGGAATAACAACAGCTTCTCTTCATGAATAAGAAAGAATAACACCCTTACATTTGGTAGGAGATTGAATACCGCAAAGAAAGTAGTAAGAAAAAATACTCTTCTTCTTTCTCTCTTATTCTCTCTATACTTTCTCTCTATAGCTTGAATGAATTCGTGAAAAATAATGAAGCCCTAGGCCTCTATTTATAGAAGATTTCTAGCTTAGCTTAAAGACCTGCCGTGTGAAAAGGCAAGTGGCTTGACGACTAATGATGTGAAAAGAAAAGTGGTTTGACGCCTGTAATGTGAAACGACAAGTGGTTCGACGCCTGTAATGTAAAACGACAAGTGGTTCGACGTCTGGTAAAGGTAATTACTATTAACGAAGGTAAATACTATTGACGAAGGTAAATACTATTCACAAGGGTAATTACTATCGATGAAGGTAATTACTATCGATTGAAGGTAAATACTATTCACAAGGGTAATTACTATCGACGAAGGTAATTACTTATTGATGAAGGTAAATACTATCGATGAAGAGACTCTTAGATGATGACATATGAGCCCCCATAAAATAATCAAACTTACCACAAATCATTTTTTTTTTTCATCAACACATATTTAATCTTTCAACAATTATTAATCATTTATAACTTGTCGCCTCAATTATTGATTTAATACTATAACATATTATATGTATGATAATCGCGACAATAATTGAATCAATAATATAAGAGATATGATGCGAAGAATTATCAGAAGCAATAATTGAGCATAGTCGAGTGACTTCTCACGTAAAGCATCAATAATCAATACCGTGTCTTACTATGCAACCATGCGTATTCTCGTATTTCTTTTACCAAGGGTAGTTCAACAGCTTTAATTCAGTAACACCTCCGCCAAGTTATTTTTATAAAATATTTTTGTCGCTTTTCTCAATCCGACAATAATTACATTGTGGGGTCCACCAATGATTGAGTAGTTGTATGCGAATATTCCCTAACAAAAAGAATATTCCCAGGCCAAACGAATATTTTATAACAACTTGCATACTTTGCAAAATTTATAAATATTACCCACAACTATAACATTATATCAAATTTATTCCATAATATTCAAAAATAATATTTATAGAAAAATTCATCTTTATTTATAAAAGCTGGGGTCTTACAGCAACCCAAGTTTACTTTGTGTTTTTATTAGAATGCATTTTAGTTTATTCATTGTATTTGCATTTTAATTAGTTGTGTCAATTGTTTTCAAATCCAAGTATTGAACGAATCAAAAAATGCTCTAAATTCACTAGATGAGAACGCTAATGTGGCCAATAAGCCGGTTCTCAGGAAAGTCCTTTACTTTAATTTTTTTTTATCTTAGTCATTGAGAAAAATGTCTAGTTTAAGTTTGGGGATGTGTTTAAATTTGTTTTATTTTATTTGGTACTTGAGCATATTATGTTATTAGAGTTGAATTTTAGTTAGTTATGTTCTTGAGCAATAGATTGATATTATTTGATGATGGCTGATAAAAAAAATAACCCTTTCGGAATTGAGAAACATGCTTAGTCTATATTTTGACTTATTAATTAGTTTTACACTTTTTATGATTCTTTTGCACTTGAGAAAGCACATATCCATCTGTTAGCTGGTTGGGACTTAGAAAAATTTTATATGGTTAAATGTTTGTGGGACGAGATATCATTGAAACTTTTCAAATTTAATTGAGCATCAATTGAAGAAAAATGTAGGCATTAACATAAGTTTTGGAGATATTTTGGATTATTTAAAAATTTTGAAGAACCTTCGATTAATTGCATCATGTGGTGGGTTGAGATGGAGTGTAAATGCACTCACTCATAAATACATGAAACGAGATGGAGTGTAAAACACACTTTTTTAATACAAATGAGATGGAGCATAAAATGAACTCACTAGAAAAAGAAGAAAAAAAGGAGTTTAATACTTGAGAAGGGAAATAAAAAAAGAAAAAAATAGAAAACAAAACAAAACAAAACAAAAATTCTTTTGATTCCCTAATTTATGTGTTGTCTTCACTAGCAAAGATTCATGTGATAAGTAAGTTGTTTAGAGTTGATATTGAAAATCTTTTATAAAGTATGTGATTATATAATCTTATCTGAGTTATGACTTATTTGAACATTTGAATGCATACACGCACATAAAGGATCATGAGTAGATGTGAAAATGCTGAATGTGTTGAAATTTTAGACTTTGGATGTTCTTGAAATTTTGCTTGAGTTATTGTTTAAAGAAATCTTTGAAGCCATTTTTAAATTCAAGTTGATTAGTTGCTCGAGGTAGTTGCTACTTAGATTTAGTTTTTTTTTTAGTTTTTGTTCTTAGTGTTTTGCTAGAGGACAAACAAATATTTAAAATTGAGGGTATTTGATGAGTGAGTTTTATACCTATAAATTGAGTATTTTTAGTTTAATACTTTTTGAGTTTTTAAGTATTTTTTTGTTACTTTTATGTGTTTTTATTTTATTTAGTAGGATAATGAAAGTTAGTCATTGAAGATGATGCTTGGAAGAAAAAATATTCAAAATTATAGCTAAAAGAGCACCACTGGAGTCTATAGCGACGGGGTTTAGTGTGACGCCTTCAAAATAGATTCATACAACCTATTTTGAGTCGTCAAATATATACTATAGAATTCAAATACAAACTTTCCTATTTACAACTATTCAACTGTTGAGCAAAATACGACCACACATACTGTGAGTTTTAATATAAATATTGTACGTAGACAATACTCACACTCAAATAAAGTCCTCATTACATTAATTTCACACTATCGTGAAGGCTGCTATAGACTATCTCGGACCATCACTCCATTTTCTAACTAGTCACATCTATATTCTCATTTCCTGAATAGAACAATGAAAGAAAAGGGTGAGCTCAACCAGCCCAATAAAGAATATTATAACTAAGATGCTGAAGAATAAATTATTCTTAGTCCTCAACAGTGAAAAATCTGATAGAATACAATAGACAATAAGTTTTAGATCAACAACTACAGCGAAAATAGCAATCCATTAGAAGAGTCAAGTAGAGCATGATGTCTACTATATATCTTCTATGATTTAAAAGTCGATCATCAGTATTTTATCCCTGTAACACTAATCACTAATTATTTCAAATCAACGAATTATCTATGCACTACGGGCCAAAGAGGACTTTCATCACAAACCTTTATCTGTAACATTAATGGTCATGATTATACCAATACACAATTCCTAGTCATAAATCATACGAAACAACAATCTATCTTTGCACTGCGAACAAAAGATGACTTTCACCACAATATAAGCATGATGATAATGACAATGATATAAAAAATGAATCGAGTGAGATCAAGGATAAATATTAGATATTTATAACTTAATTTATCCGTAGTTTAAGAATGTCCAAATTGTTAACATAATCACTAATTGTGGAGTAAAATTCAAGAATGATATTTAAGATTTGAATTTTAAAGATAATTTGGAAAAGGAAAATAAACTAAATTCCGTCATGAATAGTACTCCTACATGAAAAGTACCCCGGATGAATAGATTAAAATTTAATAAAAAAGTTTAAACCAATAGTCCAATGAAATGATATTAGATGAAGCGCAAACTATTAAAGATATTTTACTAATTTCAGGGATTTCACCATTTAATAATAAGGTTATGGAAACAAAAAAAAATTGTGTACCATAAATAGAGAAATATGAAAGAAAACGATATCCTTGACGAGTACAAAAGAAATGACATCCCATACGAGTATGAAAATATACGAAACTGCAAACTAACCCAAAATCGTGAAGTGTTCATAGCTTTCTGCAAGCTGACCCAAAATCGTGAAATGAATCTAGGGTCTCGATCAGAAACTATGGATACTCGCATACCATGCAATCTTACAATCTCATTTAAGTACATATGAGTAAGACGTTCAAGTGAATAAGTTTTTTGTATAGGCAAGAAATGAGCAGACTTGGTTAATCTATGACGACGGAACTACCATCGTCATAGTCCAAAAATCATACCAGCGCCATGATGTTGTGGGGGTAGAAAATTAGCGCCACAACGCTGCCGAGTAGAGCCGCGACATTGGTTCGCGTGGGCTAAAGGCTTTCTAGGCGTGTTATGCTAGCTATTATATTTAATTTGGGACTTGCTTTATTTGCTTTAAATTGGATTCAAAATCTACCAAGCTAAGAAAGAGGCCTATAAATACACGTGAAGGATGATAATATAAAGGGAGATTAACGCATCATAACACTAACACACATCTAAATTAGAGTTCTTCGTCAGATTTTCAAGAGGGCGAAGGAGAGCAGTTAGAGGCTAAGTGTAGAGATTAAGAGAGGTTGTGTGACACATATTTTCATGTCTTCTTTTTCTTTAATTTTTGTAATCTCAAGATGTTCTTTGGATTTATGCATGATGACGTTCCTGAACTTTGTTATGAACTAACTTTTTAATTAATTAGATTATAATGGAACCCAATGTTTACTATAAATTGATTTTCTCTCGTTTTGGTTATTGTTGATCATATATAAATCGTTTATCATATTTTGTGCTTATGTATATATGATTGCCTAGTTAGAAATTATTGTGATAACTTAGATGCAATTGGAAGATGAATTCTAGAGTTAAATTGAAATATGATAATTTGTGTTCTTGATTAAATATCATGATTTTTGTATAGGATAGGAATATAACTATATATGCTTTATGTTCCAAGTTATTTCACATAGGAATATAATGATTTAATTAGAAGGGATATTTTTATCTAACCATCGGAATAGGTTTGTTAAATAATATTTGTGAATTCTCGGTTAACGATTTATGATTAATTAATTAAAAAGAGAGTTAAGGTATTTAGATGAAGCATTGGGGGAAATTGTAATCTTAATTACTTTTAAATCTGGTTTACATCCTTGCTTAGTACGTAGTTTAGTTTTATTTAATTCAGTTTGGTTTTATAATTTTAATTCATTAGTTTAAATAAGATTGAATTGATACAAAATTAGTATTTGGTTAATATTATTAGCATATTCCTCGTGGGATCGACACTCTAATTAGTATTATATTACTTGTTGATCGTATATTTGTATGCGTAAATTGTTTATAACCAAATTCGACAAACAAGATAAATAATTTTTTAATAATAAAATTTAACATTGTCAATTATATTCAATATATTTATTTATATATATAATTTTTTAAATAATAAAATTTAACATTATCAATTATTGTGACAATTTAATTATTTAAAATTTAAAATCTATATTATAAAATAATTCAATTTAATTAATATCAATTACATTATAAGTAAATACATTAAATTAATATTCCTTCCTACCTCTACTACGAGTAGAGGCTGGTATCCTATGTTTTTTTGCCTACCGATCTTCTTAGTAGTGGAATTGGTTTAATTTCTATTAATCTTGTCTATTAAATCTCGCATTGGACCATGATAAATGTGATTGTTCATATCAACCATTTGCTATAAATCATTACTCTCTCTCTCTCTCGGACAAACAAAAACACATCTCTCTCTCTCTCTCTCTCTCTCTCTATATATATATATATATATATTCGTTTTTTTTAAAATAAATAAATAAAAGTGAAAACTAATTAATTTTTAGCGTCATTTAGTACTTAGCGCGCGAATCAAAAATGGAAAGAAAGTAGAAGAAGGAACTTTTACTTAACTTCAATATTCAGATCCGAACATAAAGAAAAATGAAAAAGAATGAGCTTTTAGCTCAATATACCCATACTCACAATAACTCTTAGCAACATTTATTTACATTTCCTTGTGTCAACTATTCCTTGAACCGGAGGAAATTCCATGTTCTGAATTAGCTGGCTGCAGCTGATCCATTAACCATAATATTCACAAGTACTTCAGGACAATAACTCTTAACTGGCAAGTCTACATTCTTGAATTGTGCAAGCAAAGCAAGTTCATGCACCGATTCTGTAATTTTTTCGACGCAAATTATTATTTCGATTAATACAGATGCTAATGTGGCAACTGGCATCACTTGAACGAATTCAACGTCTTTCCATAAGTCTGATTTTAGTAGGGATTTGAGGGTTTCTGCTGCCATTTTTGAGTTTGCAATATGGGAATTATCAGAAGAAGATGGTGTAGTCATTGTTTTGATAGCAATAGCTAGTTCTTTCATTGCTTTCCCAGAATCCAAGCTTGTTTTTGTGAATATATCCTTAACTTTTCGACGGATTTCTTCAGGCATCTGCATTGATACGAGAAAATTTTCAATAACCTTTTCTTTTACTATACATTGCTGTATTATTTTGTCTATATATTGATATATATATTATACCGCTTGTTCCAAAGTTCATGATATGATTTCAGATGCTTTATCCACTAAAGATTTAGGTTTAGGATCCCAAGTTAAGCATTTAAATTTATTTTTAAGAAAGTTGGTTAATCGCGGTGAATAGACACACACATACAGCTTCACTCACGTGCAAGAGACTCTATCAACCAATTAACTAATATTTTTGACTTTTGAATGTGGAAGATTGGATCCGGTTTTGGCAACTCCACCGTAGTAAGTTAATTCATATAGTATTTCATTGCATTAATTATAAAAAATATTAGATTAACCAATGCATAAAAAGCTATAGAACTTTTTGAAACATTTTCTATAACCAATGCAATACCAAATTATGAAATTTACTAGGGTGAAGTTGATGCCAATTTTACTCTAAACGGATCCTTAAATTTAAAATTAATATGAATTTAATTAATTTTTAAAGCAATACATTAATAATATTAACGATTATATTTATTGAAATTATATTAAATCATGTCAATTTGGCTTAAAAACACTTTTGAGCATTTACCTTTCATAAAAGTATGAAGTAAACTTAATTTTTATTGTTTAAGAGATTGAATTTTAATGTTTTTAAATTTTAAACATTAAACCTTTCGATACTCGCTGGATTTCCAGATGTGGCATTACATGAGGTTGTCACGTCCACTTCAATTAATTGTAATGTCAATATATTCAACTAATGTGTTTCAGTTTTTTTTTTTAAGAGAAAAGGAAGGGAAAAAAAATAAAATTTCTTTAAATTTTATATTTGTGAGTTTTTTTAAGGAGAAAGTGAAGAGATTTGAAGGTAAAGTTGATTTTATTTTTGGCTCAAAACTTTCCTCCCAAAAGTAGGAAGATTTGGAGGGATGAGAAAGGATGAGAAAGTTAAATATTTTATATTACCTAAAATAACTTTTCAAAATAAATCATGTCATTTATTACATTAATATGTAAAGTTAATATATAGTGCGGTTTAAAAATAAAAATATTTTTCATTCCCTTCCCTCCTAAACTCGCAAAAAAAAAAGAAAAAAGTATATAATTAAAATCTCATACACCTTCACTCCCTTTCTAACTCACAAACATTTCCTTCTCATCCCTTCCCCTCCTATACTTTCCCTTCTCATCTCATCCTTCCAAAATCACAAAAGAAAACATAAGGATTGGAGTTCACTTTTCAAAATTTAAAATGTCACAAAAGTGTTGTTAAGCTTATCAATTTTGAATTTTAAGTTTATCACAGAGTTATTTTAATTTTCAATATGCTACTATTTTTTTTGTGAAACCGTAACACATTAAAATTTGTCTATATCTAGATTGAACGTGGATAAAGTTTCCATACAGTACTTGTTTATCCGAGTTGAGAAAGCCATTAAGAGCTTCAATGCGGTAGGCACATTGGCGAGTTAAAGCACCAACTATCAGGTATTGTTTCCAAGGGTGGCAATACATGAACTGCCCATGACCTGGCTCCCATCTTGCAAAGTTAGCCTGCATGCCAAATCAAGGAAATACGTACGTCTTACATTTTATTATTCTTCACATAAAGATGAAAACTTAGAGAAATGAACTCACCAGTGTTTCCTCAGTGCTCTTTGAATTAAGAACACTTTTGTAACCCAGCATAAATGATGCCGTATTATCCTTGAGTTGTTCTTCCTCCGATGTTTTGAAATATTCGTCTCCATATCCTACAAAATCTTATGTTCATTAATGGTATGTGCTAATGTTAAAACCAACAACCATATTAAGTAGGTTTCATCAAGTGGTACTGATCATACAATGTGCTGAATTAAGATACGCGTCTGAAAATAAAATATATAATAAATATTATATAATAAATAATAATAATTCAATTCTAAAATAATCTAATAATTCATAATTCATAATTCTAAAATAATAATAATAATTCATAATTCATAATTCATAATTCTAAAATAATCTAATAATTCATAATTCTAAAATAATAATAATTCAATTCAAATAAAAATATTATATAATAAATGGTTTAAAAAAAAGCTCCCTATGTTTTTTTTTTTTTTTCCTTTTCCTACGTTTTCTCTCAAATTTTGGTCTCTCCAAACATATCAGCTCATGTTGATGTAATGCTATGCATGTCACCATACTTTATAAACCCGTACGGAAGACATACCTTCCAAGAAAGTTCCAAGCTTTTCAATGTTGAGAGCAACTAGGTTTTGAAGATCTTCACCGGCCCATACAGGGCATACAAAAATGGACACAATTACACAGGTAGCAGCACCAATGAGAATGGTCGATAGCCGCTTGTGAGCCAACTCTAGTATTTCATTGGTTCGAAAACTAGATACAGATACTAAACAAAATGTCAAGATGAATATCAACATTCCATAGTCGTATCTAGCCCTGATTTTGGGGAAGAATCTTACAAATGTTATTAGGGCAGCTGCATAAATTAAATATATAACATTAATTAAATACATGCACCATAATTAACAGAAAATACTTTCACAACTATTTAGAGTCGAATTTTGGTGTCACATTGTATGTCTCTTCTATGTACTATTCCACAACTATGTATTACGTACTACTACCTAAGCACCTTTATTTATTTATCTACAGTTTACGTAGATTGCAATATATAAAATTGGACAACAAATGAGACGAGGTGTAACAACAGATTTGAATACAACTTTTTTTATTGATTGGACTATATATATAAATATAATGCATGAATATAAATTACCTTGTAAGAATACAAAAATTCCTAGTATTATGGGTTCACTAGTCTTTCCAGATATAGCAGCCAAATGATGTGCTCCAACTCCAAGAGCACCAGCTAAAAGCGTTGCTAATGCCCTATTTAAGCCTTTTCCAAGTGTAGCACCTGCATGTGAATGTATAAGAACAACTACTTATAAAATCTATATTGGCTAACATAAGCTATTATGAGAACACTAAAGATAAAAATATTGGCGGGAAAATATGGATTCTGTTCTTTCCTGTACAAATGATTTCCTATATAAATAGCATAGCAAAGAGTTGCTTTTTTGTTGGTTGACAATTTTTTTACGAATCATATAGGAAATTGTTGCATCTGTATAAAAAATAATTGGATCTGTAATTTATTTATTTTTTGCATCTTTTTTCGCGTAATTATTTTTATAGTTAGTAGAACTAGTTAGTATATATGAGCTAGTACTTACCAACAGAGAATTCAAAGACTACCACAACAGTCATCACAGCATACATTGCAGAAACACCAAAGCTGTCGTAAAGAGTCTGAAAATAATAGAACAATGAGACTAATGTGAGTGCTAATCCTACTTTTAGCGAGTGAATAACTCGTCTGGGATCGTCTTTCCCTAGCTTCTTCGTCATTCTAGCAATTTCAATCACCTTGGCTTGTAACTTCTCCATCAATGTCACAAACCACCGCGACTCCATTGATAAATTATGGAAATTTAGAAAGTTTGCATGCACTAAAAAATAGAATGAGAGAAAGAGAGATATGTGATGTTTGTGGAGATGACAGGCTTGATGTCTCAAATTTATAGATGTCTCAAACTTCAAGCCATGAACATTTTTATGCGTGCTGTACGATTTTGGGTACAAAAAAAAAGTTGGTGCAAAAATTGATGGGTTGAAATTGCTAGATGACCAAGTGGATTCTAACTTTAGATCCTTACACAACAGCAAAATCCAAGAATTCCTCTCAAGTACTAGTTTAGGTGGTGAAAGTTAAATCAACTATTCAACTTGCAACCCTTTTAACCGAATTTGTTCCATCTCCAAGAATTTTTTCCACACTTTCAAGTGTAAATTTGACCTGTTTCACACTGTTGAGCTTCAAGTTGATAGCTGTTGTGCACTGAGCCCCATTAAACCTTAGGAAACTGTATATATTTTCATCCGAGCTTCTTTATCTTGGTGGGATATAATTATTTGCCTTTTTTGGATGTATTAAAGCTTCAACTTGTTATATTGGGTGCAGACTTTCTTTCACCAAATTGATAAATTTATCAGCCACAACTTGGCTCATATTTTACGTCATTTTCCAATGCCTAGTTAAAAATAATTACTACTTGGGTACGTACTAGCTAGTAACTAGCCAAGGCAGACTTTTCAAAATGAGGAGACACCACCCTTGAGAAATTCCCTACAATATGAGAAACTGTGAATTCAGTGCTCAAGTAGCTAGGCCTTCTCATCAGCATTAATATTTGGTCATTGCCTCTAGCTCTAGGTATATACTCTCCTTTCTTAAAAAGTGGGACTTTTGCTAATGTGACGGAATTAAGAAAGTAATGCACTACTTTGAGAATTCATATAAAGCTTCATGTTATTTATCTTATTTTTTTATTCATTTTTTATGGGCAAAAGTAATTTTATTAATACCAATCCAAAAGGTTTGGATATATATAAAAATAGAGAACACCAAACCAAATACTGATCACACCTAGACATAAAGCCACGTACGGCATATATAACACTGAAAGGTTCCTAGCTTCCCAAATAGACCATAATGAATACACAATAACGCCACTAATCACGCAGTACTCCCCCATTTACCTCTCCTTCCCGCAAACAGATTCAGTCCCCATGGAAAGAATTTAGAAATAGAGCCCGGAATCACCATCTCCGTGTGTCACCCACCAAAATTGAAGTACATACCCGGCAGCCATGCCCACCAACAGTTAAGTAGAATATAAAAACAATAAGTCTTGGCAGACCCGAATATTGGACATTTTCATTATTTTTTTTGCTTGCGACTCCTAAAAAAATATATAGTATTTATTCTAACAGGAATTTTTATAAAATATAGTGTTTTAGGTGTAATTTAGATACATATACAAGAATATGGTTATACAGTCTGTATAACCATGTTCTTGTAGTTGGAATACTATACATTTTTTTAGAGACAAGAAATTTTTTTTGAAAATGTCCAATATTCATGTTCATGTAGAAGGACTCGTATGAAAAAGGTTTGGGACACTAGTCCCTATATATTGTCTATTGTCTATGATCAAAGGTTCCGTTTGCCAGAGATCGAAGGTAAAATTTGTAAAACAAAATGCTCCAATCTCTTGAAATTAACACTTGATCAAGCATGTTGTACTTACCTTTACAACCGCACCATATAAACTTCTTACCTTCAAATTAATTTTAATTGGAAATAATTAACATATAGGGTTATTAGTGCATTAGATCTTTCAAATTTAACAAATCTCGTGTCTCATCTCCTATCCATCCCACCATGTAGTATTTTAGTATAATTTATTTACTAATTATTTACAGTTAACTTTGTACGTAAATGGATAAAGATCATTAGCTATAACATCACTATAGAAGAAGCGATATAAGATGAGACTTGAGTTGGGACAATAAATTTGAATTCCACAATAATAGACACTCAAATAAGTAGAAATGTAACACTCCGGTCTCACACCAAAAATATAAGAAAAATTTATGTGTATAAAAAATTAAATAACTACCAATAGTATATTCATGATCTTTTGGAAGATTTGTTCCAGACCCGAAAGAAAATGAAAAAGATAAAAATGCCCCTCTCTGAGAGTTAAAAGGGGTACAATTGATTCAGTCCATTCCTGTCAACATCTCAATATTAACTTTACCAAGAGAAGTGTAAGTTTATTTGCTATTTCACAATTTCTCATCTCAAATAAAAAGAACCCAATACACTCTCATGAGAAGGGAAAATTAAGAAATAGCCGCTTTGTTACATAATGTCTGAACCAGGAATTAATAAGAACCTTAGTTTGAATTGAAATGGAAGACATGTCAGCGCTCGAGTGTACATCTATTTTTGTTGGTGGGGAATGTATAAGAAAATAGAAATGAAATCACTTTCCCTCGTGTATTTGGTCCCAAAGGGATAAAATAGTTTAGATTAGTTTGGTATATCTCTTTTTTCTTTTACCTAATTACCGACTAATGGTCACATTTTAGGCAGGGAGATAAAGATGAGGGGAAATCACTTTTTCTTTTGTTTTTTTCCATCTTTTCCTTGTTTTTTCTTTCTATTTATAAGGGGAAAATATGTATATGGCTGAGGTTGACATACCCAAAACGATCAAGTTTAAGTAATGAAATGGCGAGGACAAAAAATTGTTCCATTAACCAAATTGATGAAATGACAACTATATAATTGACAACATGAGTTTCAAGACATAAGTTTTTTATCCTTTATATAATCAGATTTACATTATGCATTAAGGATTGCCACATAAAAATTTAGAAATCCAATATGACACTAACGGATATATAATTCCTAAACGATAAAGAAATACTTAAGAACTGTTATTAGTGAAATTTGATCCAAACTTTAATTAAAATGTGATTATAAAACTACCATTGGGTTTGTTCCTAGAGCATAGGGTTGGTATGTTATGTAAGGAAGTGATACTACAATTGTAAGATGTACGAAATTTCCAAAGATAGTAAAATTATCGGTCATTGATCGTGGACTAGTCTAATGTTTGGATGCACTACGTAAATTTTGTATTTTGTGTGATTGTTTTTTTTTTCTTTAACTATTGTTTTCACTCTGTTATTATTCTCTAACTGAAACATCTAGATCAAAAAAAAATTGAAATGGATCGGTTTCAAGAACTTGTAAAGTACACAAAATTCCGTATCGATCATAAACTTTACAACCTATCCATTGATGCTGTATATATCATCATAGTTTTCAATTGATGATCCAAATACCATGCACATGTATATATTCTAGTAATACTGACAGGTTTTTTAAGGCATTTCATTAGGTTTATTCTTTTTATTGATGATATGCCAATGCATTTCACAAGTCCTCTCAAATAAAATGAACTGAGTTCTCTCTCATGCGATAAGGAAAAAGCAATGGCATATTAGCATCTTAATTTGTAATATAATATGTGAACCATGAATACATTTAAACCTTAGTTTTAATTCAAATGGAAGACATGTCAGATCTACTAGTTCTCCAATAGTTTTCTTGCCAAATTTGTAAGGGGAATGAATAAGAAAATAGAAATGAAATCATTTCCCCTCATGCATGTACGTGGTCCCAAAGGGATAAAATAGTTTAGTTAGTATCTGTTTTTTCTTTTAACTAATTACCGACTAATCACATTTTAGGCAAGGATAGAAATATAAGGGAAAATCACTTTTTACTACTTCCAAATTAAGAAAATTGTATAGCTGTGGTCAGTGGTGTATCTAGGATTTTTATTAAGGGTGATCACCCTTATATTTAAAAAATAATTAAATAATTGACAGGAAAAATAATAGAAATGAATAGTTCACCAAATATAGAGTTCATTAAAAATATATTAAAATAATTATAAAATTATTTTTCGAGGTCCAGTTTCTTTATTTTTTTTACAATCGTATCATTTTCAGTTATATCAAATATATCTTTTCAATGTAAGCCACTATTTACTAACTATTGAGTAGAATGAATATTTTTTGCATCCTATTAAAAAACGTAAATACACAAGAAAATACAATTAGAAAGAAAAAAACATCCCTACTCTTAAATATATATATACTCCATATAAAATACTACATATGAATTATATGCATAAAAATAATTTAGAATAAATATACTCAATTCCATATCAATTATTCATAACATATGTTAATTATATGTAAATCAATAAATAAAATTAATTTAAGACAATATGCACGACAAATTAGAAGTGGAGAAGATTCTAAAATTTAGAAAAATTAAAATTTTATAGAAATATATCAGAGAATTTGAGAAAAATTGAATATCATGGAAAAGAATGATCAACATAATTACAATTTACAATTTTAATTGAAATTGAAGATAGGACATACCTAATTTTTGAATTGAAATTTATAAAGTTGTGAATTTTGTAAGTTGAGACATTAATTTCTTATATATTAACAAAAAAAAATTACATGTTTGGATATAAGACTGAGATATTACAGAAATACCCAAAACAATCTAAGTTTTATTAAGAAATGTTGAGACAAAAAATTGACCCACTAAAGAAATTGATAAAATGACAAAAATATTAATTATTAACAAAATTTCCAAGAGACTTCATTTTGGACCATTGTCACAGCCAAATAGCTTGTGCTAACATAACCATACTATCCTCTATATAATGATCAGATTTATATTAAGCATTAAGGATTGCCACATAAGAAGTGACAAATGATCCATGACACTTAACGGATAAATTCTTAAAGGATAAAGGAATACTGAAGGAACAGCAAGATCGAGAAAATGAAATGGATTAGTTTCAAGTACTTTTAAAGTACGCAAAATTCATTCTGGATCAATTTACAACCTGTCCTTTGATGCCGTATATATATATTATCATAGTTTTGAATTGATGATCGAAATACCTTGCACGTGTATATGTTCCAGTAATACTGACATTTTTTTTTTTTTGTAAGGCATTTCATTAGATTTATTCTTCTTATGGATGATATGCCAATGCATTTTTGTATTAGTAAAACCCGATATTACCGATATATATATATATATATATATATATATATATATATATATATATATATATATATTCATGCTGGTAATTCCATCTAAGGGTGGTGATTGAGGTATAAGGCATCATGTTACACCTTCAGGTCCTTACCACATTTGAAGTTTGAAATTAAAGTTTGACATCGATTAAATTAAAGTTTCAATATATAAACTTTGATTAGGGGCCTCTCACTGGTGATTTGAGCTATTTGATCGGTTCCATCAAGAAATGTAAAGAGTGAAAACCCTAACTGAACACAACTAAATATAGTTAGATAATAACTTTTTAATACAAACGTCAATGATTAGGTATCGTACTAACAAGAACACTGAATATAAAACTATTAAATTTACAAGAAAGACAATAAACTCACAAAGAGAATACAAGAGATAATTGTGGGCCCAAGTATAAAATTAGAGTTCATATGACCTAATTGAATCAAATGCACAATTAAGGTTCTACGGCCTCGTTAAATGTGTAAATTAGGGTTCGCATAACCTAATGGAATAAAGACAGAAAAGTCATAAATAAATGTGCTAGACCCGGGAGAAGCCTCCACGTGTCCCGAGGTAGAAGACTCGTGGAGGCGGCTTGTTTTGGGAATTGATTGAGGGATTGGATTGGTGGCTAGAAGGAGAGGTCAATATGGGCATTATTCTAATGACTAAAGGGTATTTCTAGAATCTCGATCCCTGAAAGCATGTGCCTTGCACATGACTACTTTCCAAAAAATCATATAAATACCCATTCCATTCCATTTGGAAGGGGACTTCTCTTCAGACTCAAGACTTGGACTCTTGGAAGATCAAAGGGACCCTTTTGGTGACTTAAAAGCATGGAGATTCTACCTAAAAGCACTAAAGGGGTTTGGACATTCTCTCAACTCGAAGGACTCAAAAAGGCTCTTGGAATCCCTGCTACCCTAACACGGTTCCCGGATTCTAGGAGTTCTGCTACACGTCGTTGGAGTAATCGCACACCTGTCGTTCTCCCCTCTTCAATCAACCAATCAATTCCGAGCTCTTTGTGGATTTCTCTCTTCCTCAGCCAACGCGAAACCCTAACTGGCAAGACACGATTTTCTTGCCTATAGTAATCAATTAGGATAGGGCTAATTACACTTCTCCAACATTGGGAACATTAGGAAGCATATTTATAGCCATAAACTACTCTTCAACATCAATTAGGATAGGGCTAATTACACTTCTGTTACATAAAATACTATCTATGGGCCCAGGTGCAAATTAGGGTTCATTTGTCCTAATTAAATTAAATGCACAAATTAAGGTTCGCATTATGATTTAATAAAAAGACGGAAGAATCGAAAATAAAGAGAGAATCTTTCACGTGTCCCGAGGTAGAAGACACGTGGAGGCGACTCATTTTGAGAATTGATTGAGGGATTGGATTGGTGGCTTGAAGGGTAGGACGATCTGGGCATTACTCTGATAACTAAGGGTAAATTTGGAATTTCCCCGAGGACATGTGCCTTGCACATGACCACTCTCCAAAAAACCCTATAAATACCCCTTCCACTCCATTGGGAATGGGACCTCATTTTTTAGACTCTTGGACCTTTTAGAAGACTAGGAGATTTGGATATTCTCTCTCAACCCGAAGACTCAAGAAGGCTCTCTGAATCCTTGCTACCCTAACAAGGTTCTCGGATTCTAAGAGTTCTGCCACGTGTCGTTGGAGTAATCGTTCACCTGTTCTTCTCCCCTCTTCTATCAATCAATCAATTCCGTACTTTTTGTGGATTTCTCTCCTCCTCAGCCAACACGAAATCCTAACCCTAATAAGGTACGATTTCCTTGCCCACACCATCAAATTTATAATTTGGCCCCCAAAATATTTGAACTTATAATTTACTACATTAAGTGTCCAATTTGATACAATTTAGCCCCCAATTTTAGAATTCGGTCAAAATTGGCTATATTAATATCAATTGACCGTATAAATATACGGTTTGACTTAATTTATAAAATAATTATTTACAGTTCTGTTACATCAAGTGTAAGACCCCAACTTATTATGAATAAAATTAAATTTCCTCTATTTATTATCTTTAAATAATAAGGAGTTAATTTGATATAATACTTTGGTTATGGGTGAAATGTGCAAATTTTACAAAATAAGCAAGTGGTTATAAAATATTCATTTCTGTCGGGAAATATTCGTTTGGTCGTGGAATATTCTTTTTGTCGGGAATATCCGTACGACGGCGCAGTCATTCGTGGGCCCCATAACAGGATAATTGTCGGATGACGAAAACCACAAAGTATGAGTTTTTATAAATAACGGCGTAATCGTTACCGTTAACACTGTTAGAATACCCGATGGTTAAAATACGATGTACGCCGTAATGGCACAATGAGCACACCAGTATTGCAGACAAAGATTGTTGAATTATTGATCTTTACGTAAAGAAGGCACTACTCAATAATTGTTACGAGTGAGTTATTGCTTAATATTTTATTTTATTGATTCAATAATTCTTTGCATTGATAATTTATATTATTGTTGTTTCAATAATTGTCACTACACTATATTTTCCATTCTAAGATCAATAATTCATATTATTTGAATAATATTATTAGATAGCATTATTGACAATGTCTAGAAAGTTACATCGAGGAGAGGTTAGAATCATCTAATCAGCGCCAAAGAAGAGAAATCCTTATCGAAAGCCTCCTCTTTTACAGGAGCGGCTTTGGTTGTCATAATTATGATTCTGTAATATTATTTGTGAATAATTAATTATTGATTCATATGATAAGAAAATATATATTTTATATAAATGATGGATTTATTTATTTTATGTGATTATAATTGAAGGAGTTAATGTTGATGTGTTTTATCTGTATTTTTGTCGGAATGGAGGTATTAAAAATCAAATCAGTATTTTTACGATATATTGTGTGAGTTATAATTTTTAATCTGACCGTTGGATCGTTGTGATTTTTGGATATGTTATATATATATATATATAAGTTGGGTATATGTCCACAAATTTTGAACCGTTAAAAATGAACGAATGATTTGTTATGAATTTTAAGAGGTGACTACTTCAGAAATTAGGGTTATAAATAATTTTGGTGGAAAATTCTAGAATTGAGTGGGCCCCACTTGTGGTTGGTGAAGAAATGTGCTGAATTTTATTTCAAATATGGTGGGTGGCAATAGTAGCAGGTAAAGCCATCAGGTAGAATGTCAAGTCTGCTTCGACGGGCTAACATTTTCCTATAAATAGAGGGCTAAGTCAGAATTGAAAATCACACCAGAAACATAAGCTTTCTCTCTTTCTCTCTCTATATTATCGAGCGTATTTTGTGAGTATTTAGATACTTTGAGAGTTCTTGCTCAAGATAAGTTTCATTCAAAGATCACTTCCGATCTTTCATTCAAGCACTTGCTTTCTTTGAGGTAAGGGATGTTATTTTCTTCATATATGATATTATTTCTTTCAATATCATTATCAAGTATCGATCTGAACTTTTAATCAAATTTGAAACTTGTTGTGTTCTGGGTTACTATTCACGATATCTGGACTATTTTACCTAAAAATTGAATTTTCTTTTTCTTCCAGATGTCTTTTATGGTTACTATCTTTGATTGTATCCATGTTTTGATCTTTATTTTTGAATTCTACTTCACACTTGGTTATTATGGAGTATTATTGAATTTGGATAAACCGAAATATGAATCCTAATATTTGTCCTTCATCTCAATTGGATTCGTTATCTTAAATGTTTTCATCATCCTCGGTCCTTAATGGTGATATTTGATGAATATCTTTGGCACGTAATGCAAAGATGAATGATTACCTCGATGAATATCTTTGGCTGTGTGGCAAAAGATGAACAGTGTTGAGATGAACATGACCAACCGGGTGATATAAATGAATATCTTTGGCCCAGAGTGCAAAGATGTATATTGATTGATGTTACAGGGGATAAAATATTGATGATGGACTTTTAAATTCATAGATGATAGTAGATTCCATTCTCTACTTAACTCTTCTAATGAATTGTTGTTTCACCGCAATTGTTGATCTAAAACTTGTTGTCTGTTGTATTCTATCAGATTTTTCCTGTTGAAGACTAAGGATAATTTGTTGTATATTATCTTAGTCATAATGTTCTTTACTTGGGCTAGTTGAGCTCAACCTTTTCCTTTTGTGTCCATTTTTCTTCTCGTGAGGTGAGAGTTTAGCAGGACTAAGCCGGGGGTATGGAGTGATGATTCAAGATAGTTGTTTTAGTAGTCCTCACTATTTTGTAAAATAGTGCATCAATAATTATAATGAGGACTTTATTTGGGTGTGGATATTGTCTAGAAGGCAATATTGTATTTAAACTCACAGTATGTGTTGTCGTATTTTGCACGACAATTGTACTAATAAAGTTGTAGTTTTTTTTTCTGTACCATGTATTTGGCGACTCAAAATGGGTGATGTATACCTATTTTGGGGGCGTCACACTTGATGTAACATAAGTGTTATTAGCACGTATTCTATACGATCAAACCGTATACGTTTCTTATCTGAATGAAAATTTCGGTCAATTTTGGTCAGATTCAGAAATTGGGGGGCTAAATTATATCACATTAGACACTTGATGTAGTAAAGTGTAAGCCCAAATTCTTTGGGTTCCTAATCATGAATATGATGATACTTAATGTAGTAAATTGTATTTAGCCTATTAGGATAAGAAAATTAAAAAGATATATATATATATATATATATATATATATATATATATATATATATATATATATATATACTAGAAAAATAAGAATACATGACGGAATTTTGTGACAGTTTTTAAAAACAATCACAAAAGATAGTAATCAGTAATGGACTTTTTAAGCAATCACAAAATAATAGTATATATGATGACTCTTTGTGATGACTAATTTTGTCATCAATGTATTATAATTGTGATGGTCATGTCAATCACACTAATTTTTTCACGTAAAATAAATTTTCTTTTTGTGACGCACTAAGTCATCACTTATAGATATATCCTTTTCGTGATTGCATTTAAGCTATCGGTTGACTTAGTCATATTCTAGCCTTATGTTTTGATGATGAAATGTTCAAGTACTAAATTGTTTGATGGTGTTTCAGGTTTGTTGATAAAGGATCGTTGGTGGGATTTTCAAATGGAGGAAGAAAATTTCTCTTTTCTAGAAAAACAAATGTAAGATCACTTGCATAATAATTGATTTTTCATTTAAAGGCTCTAAGACATATTATTTGCATTTTTGATATATGTCTTAAATGAAAAATATTTTTAAATGATTTTATGAAAAAGGTTTTATAGAGTAATACATATATTAATTTGTTATCAATGTTACATGTTTAGCATGCATATTATAAAATGGTATTTGATATACACACACTTGAACTACTCGTGGAGATATATATCAGTGTGTCTAGTTAACTAAAAAGGTGAATAACATTAATTGTGATATGTATGCATGTAATCATGATTTCCTAGAATAACTAAAGGACGGCAGCTACTTTATTGAGATTTGTTATTTGCGGTTTTCAAGGTGTAATTGTTTATTGGAACTCTAAAGGTTTGTTGAGAAAAGTATGATGTCATTTAGCTTTTAAGTGTTTCACGTCACCTTTTATGTTGTGAGATAAAGTCAAAATGTTATATGGAGAGTTATCTCTTAAAGGTGTTGAATTATTCAAACTGCATAAGCTAACAAAGTGTCTGGATATATATTGGACTAAGTCCAGTTTTACCGTTGTGAGAATTTCGTTGGTTTTTAATTAGAACATATCTATTATTAACGGTAACTTGTGTAAAGGCTATATAAATGATGTTTCTTATTTAGAAAATTACACAACTCACGAAATATTCATTGCACTTATTACTGTTATTATTGAGCAATCTGATTTTGTCAAGTGCAAACTTTTGAGAAGCTAAGCAATTAATTTTCCGGTATTATTTGAAATTTGGTATTCTAGAAGAAATTAATTGTTTATCTATTGTGTGCTAATTGATCATTGCATATAGTTGAGCTTTTAATTGTTAAATTGATTATTCTTGCATTGATCATAGACCTCTATAATTGTATTGAATTTTCTGTTTTAGACTAAGTGTAGTGGTTTTAATCCTAGTGGATTAGAGAAAGAGTTACAAACAGGTTCAAGGAAGCAAAGGTGCTTGAAGAGTGCATAGGTGCACAAGGAGCAAGAGAGCTCAAGGGAAATTAATTGTTAATTAATTGTTGTTGGAATCTGTTTTGTAATCTGTATTTATTTATAAAAAAATAAATAAAGTGAGTCTCCAATACTAGTTGGTATTGGACGTGGACTAGGCTATTATTATAGAGGGTAATAGCTAAACCACGTAAAAAATTTTGGTGTTGATTTTATTATTTGCTTTACTTTAAAATCACATAAGCTAGTTTAATTATCTTAATAATTAAAATTTGAATACTTATATTATATTAAGATAATTCTTTAACATCAAGTATTTTATTTAATAGGCTATATTAATTCAGTAAGCTGATTTCAATCATTAAAGTAGCCTGAAATTAATAGTTTTTAAAAGTTGGTCATAGATTCCCTCCACACTTATTCAACCCCCCCTTCTAAGTGTGCCTAGATAAATTTTACTATCACTAATATTTTAATGAAATAAATAATCAAAATAATATTTTATGACGGTCATGACAATCATTAAAAAAGATTAATTTTTGTGATGATTTTTATTTGTAATTACAAAAAGAAGGTATTTTGTGATGGAATTTTCAAGCCATCACAAAATAATAAAATATATGATGGCTCTTAATGATGACTAATTTTACCATCATTATAGAGTATTTGTGACTTCAATTGCAATCACCAAATCTTATGTGGAAGTAATTTTGTTTAGTAAGTCAACTCACATATGTTTCCTTTTATATTATAATCATGATCTGGACTTTGGTGTAATGATAATACTCGTTATTTAGTTTGCAAATGGGAGAGGGTTCAAATCCTACAAGTATCATTTGATACAATTAATATAGATACAATTAATACAGTGAAATAAATTATACGTAAATAGAGATTCACGTTCTTAAATTTGATCCCTAAAGTCTTGTTTTTTTGTGATGACTTTGACAATCACAATAGATTACGTGTTAATGTGATTGTATTAATCATCAGAAAAGCACTAAGTGTGACGCCCCCAAAATAGGTCCACACGACCCATTCTGAGTCGCCAGATATCATACTATAAAAATCAAATACAAACTTCATTTATACAATTGTTGAACTGTCGTGCAGAATACGACCACAGTTAAACTGTGAGTTTTAATACAAATATATGTAACTCTCATGGTGCCTCGACCACAACCTTACAATGGTACTTTACATAAAAAGTATAGTCAAAAACTGTTTTAGAAATTAAAATCTTTGGGAAGTGCTCAAGGAAACCTTCGTACATAGGAGGCCATGAATCTAAGTTATGATAGATATCATATGTCCAGAGAATTATCCTTGGTTGATACAATAGACCCCAAAGAAAAATGAGAAGATTACTATCATGTTCCTTCCAATGGTGAGTCTTCTCTTGACATATAACTATCTCCACCGTCTGCAATTGAACATTATGTTTCAACCAAACTCCAAGATCATATAGGTAGTGCTCGTAGATATAATCAGCAAGTGGATGTGCACATCCCTGTCTTATGATAACACGAGGTTGTATGTCATTAGACATCTTGTGTGATAGTGGCAAAACACCCTTCCAAAGTTGGGTTCACCTCACCCTATTCGGTTTACCAAAATTAAATATCAAATGACGTATACAATACGACACTCTTATCTAAAGTTCTTAATAAAATTATTTCCATACTATTTAGGAGAACCTCAACATACCTATAGACCACCGCTTCTATTCTCCTGTTACCCCCACTTTGGACCCAACTACACTCTTATTACCCTAAACGAATTGTGAAGAAGCAAAAAGGGTGAAAGACAACTAGCCCAAAGAAAGAATATCATGACTAAAGATAATTTACATCATCAATAGCCTTCATCAGTAATAAATCAGAGATTTAGAACATATGGTAGATGATAAAACTTTTCAACCATAGTTGCAGCGAAACGACCAATCCATTAGAAGAGTCAAATAGACCATCAGGTCTATTATCTTCTCCATGTTAAAAGTCCACCAATAATGTTTTATCCCTGTAACATCAATCAACAATTCTTGTCCACAATCATATGAATAACTCATAATCATAATTATGATTCTAAATTCATCTTCGCACCCAGGACGAAGATAATGTTCATCACCTATCTTCACCTGAAACATCAAAAATCATGGTTATACCAAATCACAATTTCTGCTCATAATCATACTAATAAATTCATCTTTACACTACGGCCAAAGATATTCATTAACAATTCATCTTTGCACTACAGGCCAAAGACATACAACTGTATTTTAGAGGAGTCAAGTAGAACATGATATTTACTATCTTTTACGAATTAAAAGTGTATAATCAATATATTATCGCTGAGACTCAGCTTAATAAATAATCCACATCATCGAATCATCCCTGCACTACGGCCAAGAATATTCATGTAATCATCAATGGTCATGATTATACCGAATAATCCTCGTTATAATCATATCAATAATCGCTCCATCAATGCACTACGTGCAATGAGGACTTTACCACATCATCTATAATATTACGGTCATGATTATACCGAATGATCCCCGGTCATAATCATACCAATAAACAGCTTCATCTATGCACATAAGCCAAAGATACTCATCAATCAATAGTTCATCTTTGCACGTAAGCCAAAGATATACAACTATAAAACCAATAATCAACTGGCCCATCTTTGCACGTAAGCCAAAGATATACAATCAGAAACCAATAATCAATACCCATTCATCTTTGCACGTAAGCCAAAGATGACTTTCATCATAATATAAGCATAAGGATGATGACAATGATATAAACATTAATCAAACGAAATCAAGGATAAATATTAAAAACTTTAAATTTATCCAGAGTTTAAAAATATCTAAATTGTCAACATGATAATGCTTTGTGGAGTAAAATTCAAGAATAATATTCATGTACAAAAATAATTTGGACAAAAAAGAAATATATTTTTCGGATAAATAGTACCCCGCAATAGTACCCTATGAATAGTACTTCAGGAATAGTATTTCGTGAATAGTACCCTGGCATGAAAAGTATCCCAAATACCCGAGTGAATAATATTTGGGTGAATAGTAATTTGGGTGAATAGTAATCCGTGAATAGTAACTCGTGAATAGTACTCTGACACGAAAAGTTCCCCGAATACCTGAGTGAATAATACTAGAGTGAATAAGAATCGGGTGAATAGTAACTCATGAATAAGAACTCGTAAAAAAAATACCAAAGGAAATGATATTCCATGACGAGTACAAAAGAAATGATATCTCATACGAGTATAGTAAAATATACGAAACTGCAAATGGATTTTCACCCGCCATGCGGTAATCCACGTAGATGCATCATTTCCACAATTTAATAAAGAATGAATCTGAAGGATCATTCACCATGCTCACAGATAATCCACATAGACATGTGTTATTCCAACAAAATAATAAATAATGGAATAATGAAGAATTCACCATGTATGCGTGAGTCCGCGATAGACAAAGTTATTCCAATGAATAATAAAGAATGGAATAACAAAGCAGAATTCACTAGTAATGAGATAGACCACATACGCATATGTTATTCCAACGAAATAATAAAGAATGGAACCGTGTCACAGCGTAATCCGCATGCATGTGATATTCCAATGTAATAATAAAGAACGGAACCAATTGTCATGCGTAATCCGCATGCAGATGTGATATTCCAATGTAATAATAAAGAATGGAATAACAATTGAATTCACCGTGGCATGCGATAGATCAAGATTGACGAAGTTATTCCAACGTAATAATAAAGAATGGAATAATGAAGAATTTCACCATGTATGCGGTACTTAGCAGACAAAAGTTATTCCAACATAATAATAAAGAATGGAATAACAACCCTTATGAGTATTGAAAGAAAATAACTCTCTTCATGAATACGAAAGAATAATACCTCTTACCTTAGAAGAAATTGGATACTGGAATAGTGAGATAGCAGACTTCTCTTCTTTTTTCTCTCTATAATAATTGCTCTATAGCTTTAGTGAATTAGTGAAAAATAATGAAGGAATGAGCTTCTATTTATAGGAAAATATAGTTTCCATAATTGCACATTTTGGGGATCGAAATATTACAGTATAATACCTTCATTTTTTCCTTCATTTTTAATTTAGTCATGCAAGTATTATCAAACTTGCACCACCTCCCCTAATAGTAAATCATGTGAATCAATAGTAAATCATGTGACTCAATAGTTCTAAACATGTGAAAAAAATAATTATAGTATAGTACCTTCATCTATACCTCTATTTTTAACTTAGTCATGCAAGTATTATCAAACTTGCACCAACTCCCCTAATAGTAAATGAATGTGATTCAATAGTACACACATGTGAACAGATAGTTATAATCATGTGAATTAATAGCAATTAATTGCTCATTTATCCGATTAATTACCCAATAACTTCCAGACATCAATTATGATCGAAATAAATGTCGATTTCCACTAACACTAATAATTCCCACACAATGGAACTATCAATTTCATCTTTAATCAACACGAACTTATTCATCATTAATATTATAACTCACAATATTTAACAACCAGGTCGTTCCCGGGAAAGAGGGGGATTTCCGATAAGGATTTCTCCCTAATGGCGCGCAATTAGATTATATAACCTCTCCTTAACAGAACTTCTAGACATTGTCAATATTACAAATAATAATATGAATAACTTTGTCGTCTCAATTATTGATTTAATAATATAACATATTATACAGATGATACTGTGACAATAATTGAATCAATAATATGAGAGATATGATGCAAGAATTAATGTAACAATAATTGAGTATAACTGAGTGACTTCTCACATAAGCATTAATAATCAATACCGTGTGCTACTATACAACCACGCGTATTACTATACTTTTATCACCGATTATTTTATGACAACTTGTTTACTTTAAAAAAAAATTACATATCACCCTTAACTTTAACCTTTTATATATCAATTTGACCATTTACTAAATAGAATAATTATGAAAATTGAATACTTTCATTTCATAAAATTCGAGCTCTCACACTAAGCGTTTGCGTGATTGTCAAAACCATCACGTAAAACCTTTCATGATGGACGTATACAAGACGGCCATTGTGATGCTTAAGGTCATCACGTAAGCCTTTTGTGATGGTTTTCTTACTTTTTGTGATGGATTTGGGCCATAACAAATGACCATTTTTTTAGTAGTATATATCAAAGTTAATTTGACCGACGATAAAACTAATTTAAATAGGTTTTTCAAGTTTTAAACAGTCGGTATATATTATGTCTGAAGGTAATGAGACTTGTAGTACTCGTTCCTAATTTTGATTTCATATATAATGGATTCTGTGACGACCCCAAAATTAGGGATACATCACCCATCTTGGGTCGCCACTTACATGGTACAGAATTTAAATACAACTTACTAACATAACTGTATGGTACAATACAATCTGACATAAATCTGTGAGTTTAAATACAAATATCGCTCACTAGATATTATACAAACTCAAAAAGGAGTCCTCATTACAATTATTATCACACTATTTCACGAAATAGTGAGGACTACTAATGCTATCTTCAGACCATCACTTCGTTTCCCCAACTCGTCCCAAATATATTCTCATTTCACGAAGAGAACGGTGAAAGAAAGGGTGAGCTCAACTAGCCCAAAGAAGAAATATTATGACTAAGATAATGCGTAATAAATTATCAATAGTCTTCAACAATGTTAAACCGATAAAATACAATAGACAACCGGTTTAATCAAGCGGTGAATATGCAATCCATTTAAAGAGTCAAGTAGAAAATAAAGTCTACTATCTTTTAGGTTTTAAAGGTTTTTCATCATCGTTATAAATGAGACTCGGCTTTAATAAATATTCCACATCATCGAATCACCCCCGCTTCTACTACCAACGATATTCTTTAGTATCACAACCACAATTATTCATTACACTACGGGCCAAGAATATTTGTGTATTCATTAATGGTCATGATCATGCCAACAATCGTCCACCAATGCACTACTACCATCGAGGATTTTATCACATCATTTGTAACATTACGGTCATGATTACACCGAATAGTCTCGGTCATAATCATACCAAGTCCATCTATGCACTACTGAGGCCACGAGATGACTTTCAACATAATATAAACATGAGGATGATGACAATGATATAAGAATTTAATAAAACAAGTTCAAGAATTATTTTATCCGGGAATTATTAACGTCCAAATTAGTAAACTTCAAGAATGATCGAAGAATATTTCCATGAAAAGATCTTTGGATGAAACGCAAATATCAAGGATATTCCACTAATTTCATGGAGTATAAAGTCAAAGTTTTAACCAACTGGGTATAATAAAGAATGGAATAACAAAAGAAATCACCATGCATACGATGAGACCATGCATGCATAAAAGTTATTCCAACGAATAATAAATAACGGAACCAGTCGGTGAAATTCACACAAGCGGGATGTTCCAACAGAATAATAAAGATTTTAACCGGATCCGGTGTAAAACACACGAATAGGATATTCAACGTAATAATAAAGACGGAACCAGTCCTGTAAAACACACGACGTGATGTTCCAATGAATAATAAAAATTTTAACCAGTCCTGTAAAACACATGAGCGAGGATGTTCCAACGGAATAATAAAGATTTAACCGGTCCTAAAAACACACGAGCATGGATGTTCCAACAGAATAATAGAAGAATGTCACCAAGTATAGGGTAAATCATGCATATCTGAGTTATTCCAATGAATAATAAGCAATGGAATAACAACAATTCTCTTCTTCATGAATAAGAAAGAATAACACCCCTTACATTTGGTAGGAGATTGAATCTTTACTTGGCGAAGTAGTAACAAAAAATACTCTTCTTCTTTCTCTCTTATTCTCTCTACTTTACTTTCTCTCTATAGCTTGAATGAATTAAGTGAAAATAATGAAGCCCTAGGCCTCTATTTATAGAAGATTTCTAGCTTAAGCTTTTCTTAGTGTGAAAAGGCAAGTGGCTTGACGATGGTTTGGCGCTTTGTAATGTGAAAACGACAAGTGGTTCGACGTCCGGTAAAGGTAATTACTATTAACGAAGGTAAATACTATATTGACGAAGGTAATTACTATTGACGAAGGTAAATACTATTCACAAGGGTAATTACTATTGACGAAGGTAATTACTATCGACGAAGGTAAATACTATTCACAAGGGTAATTACTATTGATTTAAGGTAATTACTATTAACGAAGAGACTCTTAGATGATGACATATGAGCCCCCATAAAATAATCAAACTTACCACAAATCATTTTTTTTTTTCATCAACACATATTTAATCTTTCAACAATTATTAATCATTTAGAACTTGTCGTCTCAATTATTGATTTAATACTATAACATATTATACGAGATGATCTTTGTGACAATAATTGAATCAATAATATAAGAGATATGATGCGCGTTAATTCTTGTAGCAATAATTGAGCATAAATGAGTGACTTTTCACGTAAGCATCAATAATCAATACCGTGCTACTACGCAACTACGCCAGACATCGCATTTCTTACCACCATAGGGTAGTTCAATAGTTTTAACGGTAACACCTCCGTAGTTATTTTTATAAAATATTTTTGTCGCTTTCTCGATCCGATAATAATTACATTATGGGGTCCACCAATGATTGAGCCATTGTATTTAATATTCCTAACAAAAAGAATATTCCCCAATTAAACGAATATTTTATAACAACTTGCATACTTTGCAAAATTTATAAATATTACCCACAACTATAACATTATATCAAATTTATTCCATAATATTCAAAAATAATATTTATAGAAAAATTCATCTTTATTTATAAAAAGTCGGGGTCTTACAACCTCCCTTCTTATGAAATTTAGCCCTCGAAATTAGGGTGCGATACACGGTATGTTAAAGAGGTAAGGATACCTTGATTTCATTTCGATTCTAACTCCCAAGTCATTTCCTCAACATCGTGGTTCCTCCACAAAACTTTGACTTGAGGTATAACCTTGGGCGTAGAATATGTTCCTTCTTATCCAAGATTTGAGCAGGGAACCTCTTCATACGTCAAATCTTACGCTATTTCGTCCGCTTCTAACTCAATAATGTGGTTCGGGTCTTTCACATATTTACGTAACATGGATATGTGAAAACGTTATGAACACGAGACATATTTAGGCGGTGGCGAGTCTATAGGCCACGCCCTACTCGATCGAGGATTAAAATGGACCGATGAATCGAGGATTAAGTTTTCCTCTTTTCCAAATCTTGTAACTCCTTTCCATGGAGCAACTTTTAACAACACATGATCTCCTATATCGAATTCCACGTCCTTTCGATGAAGATCAAGATAACTGCTTTTATCGATTTTGTGAGGTTTTTTATACGTTGTCGGATCGTTTGAATCTTTTAAAAGTAGTCATGCGTACCAACTCCCATCCCCAACAACGTTGCTTCACCCACCTCATCCCAAATATCGAGAACGACACTTTCTTCCATACAACGCTTGAATGGAGCCATGCCAATACTTGCTTGATAATCTGTTGTTGTGGAAAACTCCACCAATGGTAAGAACTTGTCCCAACTCCTTGAAATCAAGGACACGAGTCTTAATAGATCTTCAAGAGTTTGAATAGTCCTCTCCATTGTCCGTCTCGTCCGTGGATGATATCGCCGAGCTAAAACCGTAAGTCTGTGCCCATAGCTTTTTACAAACTAACCCAAAATCGTGAAGTGAATCTTGGGTCTCGATCGAAAACTATGGATCTGGGGTATACCATGCGATCTTACAATCTAGTTTATGTACATACTGAGCAAGACGTTCAAGTGTATAAGTTTCTCGTATCGGTAAGAAATGAAGCGGACTTGGTCAATCTATCAACAATGACCCAAATCGCATCAATGCCTTGAGAAACCTTAGGAAGGCCGTGAATTGAAATCCATGGTAATGTGCTCCCACTTCCATTCGGAATTTCAAGTGGTTGCAATGGACCTTTTGGTACTTGATGCTCGCTTTAACTCGTTGACAAGTTAGACACCTTGAGATAAACAAATATTATCTCTCTCTTCATATTGCTCCACCAAAATGTATGACGAATATCATGATACATTTTGGTACTCCCAGGATGGATTGCAAATGGTGTGTTGTGCGCCTCCATCATGATATTATACTTTAAATCAGGGTCGTTAGGAACACAAAGTCTGGAGTTGACTCGAAGTATTCCTTCTTCATCGATTCTTACTTCCTAGTAGCACCTTCTTGCACTTTTTTCCTCATAATGACGCGGCTCCAAGTCTCGTGAAGCTGGCGACTTTAACTTTATCGATTAAAGTCGGTTCTACTCAGATACTCGCTATCATCACATGCGTTCTCGAGTCTTTAACTCTATCTCCATCCTTTGCAAGTCACACAAAATGGGCCTTTGCGTTGACAATATCGCACTTTCGTGCTTGCATATGATTTTCAACTCATATCGTCGGCTACCACGTTCGCTTTTCGAGGATGGTATTGGATGGTATGATCATAATCTTTCAATAGTTCAAGCCAACGTCGTTGTCGCGTGTTGAGTTCCTTTTGAGTGAAGAAATATTTGAGGCTTTTATGATCCGTAAAGATCTCCACTTTCTCCCCATACAAGTAATGCCTCCAAATTTTAAGTGCAAAGACAACACCGCTAACTCTAGATCATGAGTAGGATAATTCCTCTCATATTCTTTGAGTTGTCGCGAGGCATAAACTATAACTTTTCTATGTTGCATAAGAACACATCCCAACCTTTGCTTCAAGCATCATCAGAGATGACAAATCCGTCCGAGCGGATGGTATTGTCGAGCAGTCTTGAAATAAGTCTCCTCTTGAGTTCTTGAAAACTCTTCTCACATTCTTCGCTCCAACCAAACTTTGTATCTTTCCGAATCAATTTGAGTCGATGGAGTAGCGATTCGAGAAAATCCTTCCACGAATCTCCGATAATAACCATTTAAACCGAGAAAGCTACGTGACTTGATCCTTGATTTAGGTTGTTCCCGACTTTGAATAGCTTCAATCTTTCTTTGGGTCAACAGATATTCCATGACTTGATACCACGTGCCCAAGGAATGCTACTTCTTCAAGCCAGAACTCACATTTCTTTAACTTGGCATAAAGCTTATATTCACGAAGCTTTTGGAGTGTCAGCCTCAAGTGTTGCTCATGATCTTCACGGCTTTTGGAATAAATAAGGATGTCATCAATAAAGACGACCACAAAGTGATCTAAATATTCCTTGAATACTCGGTTCATCATATCCATGAAGGCGGCGGGGAGCATTAGTCAATCCAAAGGACATGACTAGGAATTCATAATGGCCGTCTGGAGATTTCGGAAAGCCGTCTTTGGAATGTCACCGTTCTAATCTTCAATTGGTGATATCCTAACGAAGATCAATCTTTGAAAAGAATTTGGCTCCTTGCAATCGGTCAAACAGTCATCAATACATGGCAATGGATACCTATTTTTGATGGTGACATGATTTAACTCCGATAATCAATACAAAGTCGCATACTCCCATCTTTCTTCTTCACGAATAGAACAGGAGCACCCCAAGGAGAAGTACTAGGGGACGAATAAATCCAATGTCTAACAATTCCTGCAGATTGGGTCTTTAACTCCGAAGTTCAATAGAGCCATTCGATATGGGGCTTTGGAAATAGGTTTTGTATCGGGTTCAAGATCGATACAAAATTCAATTTCACGCTGGGGGTAGGCCGAAGTTCTTGAGAATACGTCGGAAATTTATTAACAATAGGAATATCGCTTAAAACCCGACGTATTTTATTTAAATCAGTAATATGAGCTAAGAAAGCTTGACATCCGTTTTTCAATAAACGAATAGCTTTATGGCTTGAGATAGACCGTGATTGATTTTAATGGTTTGGTCGTTTGAATTAGCATAATAGGTTGATTAGGAATATGAAAGCTAACAACCTTACGAAAACAATCAATTTTTGCATGATAAGTAGTTAACCAATCAATCCCTAGAATCACGTCAAATGCAAGTATTTTTAATGAAATAAGATCGACAGTAATGTGAGGGTACCGATTTGAACCAAACAAAACTTATAAACAATTGGATGTAATGAAGGTTTCTCCAAATCGGAGTTTCCACATATAAGTCAAAGTCTAATTTCTCCTGAGTCAAATTTAATCGATGGCGCAAGTAGGAGAAATAAAAGAATGGGTAAACCCAGATATCAAATAAAGTATAGACTTCATTAGAGTTTATGATAAGCTTACCCGTGATGACCTCATTCGGATTCCTTGCTCTTTGGGAGGTCACAACAAACGCTCTCCCTTGCACTACCGATTTTGAATTTTCTGGGATAGCCTTTAGTGCCTCCATCCTAGTTGATTGTGTCTTCTGAAACGATAAAATCGAGCTAAGTGACCTTTTCTTCCACAATTATAACATGCTTTGACGACATGACGCAGCTTTGATCGATGTGTCCCTCTCCTCCGCATTTGAAGCATATGATAGGTGGTCTTTCTCCTTCCTTAACAATGGGTGCTGGTCCTGACGTCTTTCCACCATTGTTGAATCTCCGTTTCTTGAAATGTCCATTCTTATTGTTTTGGCCCGATTACCACCGAAGTGGTTTACCATATCTGGCCTGTTGATTCCCTCCACGCTTGTTGTCACCGCTTCGATGACTACTCATTGGTATTATAATTTTGCCGGTTTGCTCTCTTTTTAGTTGTGTTGACTCATTATCGCGTTCCACTAATCGAGCCTATTTACAACATCTGAATACAAACCACGTTTATGAAATAAGATGTTAACATATCTCCGACTTCAAACCTCTTAAAAACATTCGCGCCATTCTCTCTTCATTATCCACCAAGTGGGACGCAAACCGTGATAACTCCGTAAATTTTGCCTCGTATTGCGACACGGTCATATTGTTTTGTTCCAACTTGATAAATTCCACCTCCTTCATGTGGCGAATACTTTCGGAAAGTATTTGTCGTTGAATGACTCTGGAACTTCTCCCAAGATATCTTGATGCAATGAGGTTGAGTACGCTTTTACCGATTCCCACCAAGAATCCGCCTCTCGCGCAACATAAAGCGCCAGAAAGGGAACCTTTTGCTCCTCGAGCATCCCAAGACATCAAATATCTTGGTAATCTGTTTTATCCATGCTTCCGCGAAGTGGTTTTGGCTCTCCTTAAACTCCGGTGGTCCCAAATTGAATTGTTTAGCGGTGACCGCCTCGAGAGTTTTCCGTGTTTCCACCTACGTTTTGGACAGAGAGTCGCTCTCTCATTTGTTGCATAAATTGCATAAAGCCTCCCGAACATTTGATCATTCATCATTTGGTCAATGTTGTTGTTTGCATGAGGATTGTCGCCTTCCTGATGCACTTATCCTTGATTATTGATATGTGGTGAATCAACGATCGCCTGCGCTCCATTGCTATTCTCAACATTCTCAGATGTCATTTTCAGATACTGCCACAAAACAAAAGGTTAATTGACATGTAACAAATTATCCCTATCTTCTGACCAACCAATAAAATAGCACATAAACTTAGGTAGGTCATACTAGCGAAGGTATTCCCCGTCTCTCCCCTCCTAGTACTATTCTCACATCTTAGCCAGGATCATATCCTAAGCTCGATATTAATCGTGATTTACCCCAAAATTAGGGATACATCACCCATCTTGGGTCGCCACTTACATGGTCTGAAATTTAAATACAACTTACTAACATAACATAATGTGGTATGCAATACGACATAAATCGTGAGTTTAAATACAAATATCGTCTACTAGATATTATACAAACTCAAAAAGGAGTCTTCATTATAATTATTATCACACTATTTCACGAATAGTGAGGACTACTAATGCTATCTTCAGGACCATCACTGCTTTCCCCAACTCGTCCCAAATATATTCTCATTTCAAGAGAACAAAGTGAAAGAAAGGGTGAGCTCAACTAGCCCAAAGAAGAAATATTATGACTAAGATAATGCGAATAAATTATCAATAGTCTTCAACAATGTTAAACCGATAAAATACAATAGACAACCGGTTTAATCTGCAGCCGAATATCTGATCCATTAAAAGAGTCAAGTAGAAAATAAAGTCTACTATCTTTTAGGTTTTAAAAGGTTTTTCATCATCATATAGTTGAGACTCGACTTTAATAAATATTCCACATCATCGAATCACCCTCGCACTACTACTGACCAAGGATATTCTTTAGTATCACGACCACAATTATTCATGCACTACTGGGCCAAAAATATTTGTGTATTCATTAATGGTCATGATCATGCCAACAATCGTCCACCAATGCACTACTACCATCGAGGATTTTTATCACATCATTTGTAATATTACGGTCATGATTACAATCGAATAGTCTCTCGGTCATAATCATACCAAGTCCATCTATGCACTCACAGCCATGTATGACTTTCAACATAATATAAACATGAGGATGATGACAATGATATAAGAATTCAATAAAACAAGTTCAAGAATTATTTTATCCAGAATTATTAACGTCCAAATTAGTAAACTTCAAGAATGATCGGAAGAATATTTCCATGAAAAGATCTTTGGATGAAACGCAAAGTATCAAGGATATTCCACTAATTTCATGGAGTATAGAAGTCAAAGTTTTAACCAACCGGGTATAATAAAGAATGGAATAACAAAAGAAATCACCATGCATACGATAGACCGCATGCATGGGTTATTCCAATGAATAATAAATAACTAACCGGGTCGGTGAAATTCACACCAAGCGGATGTTCCAACAGAATAATAAAGACGGAACCGGATCCGTGTAAAAACACACATGACAGATATTCCAACGTAATAATAAAGATTTTAAACCGGTCCCAAAAACACACGAGCATGTGATGTTCCAATAGAATAATAAAGACGGAACCAGTCCTGTAAAACACATGCATGTGATGTTCCAATGTAATAATAAAGATTTTAACCAGTCCTGTAAAACACACGATGTGATGTTTCAATGAATAATAGAAGAATGTCACCAAGTATAGGGTAAACTGGTATATCTGAGTTATTCCAATAGAATAATAAGCGATGGAATAACAACAATTCTCTTCATGAATAAGAAAGATTAACACCCTTTACATTTGGTAGGAGATTGAATCTCGCTGAAGAGTAGTAAGAACAAAATACTCTTCTTCTTTCTCTCTTATTCTCTCTATACTTTCTCTCTCTATAGCTTGAATGAATTAAGTGAAAATAATGAAGCCCTAAGCCTCTATTTATAGAAGATTTCTAGCTTAGCACTTTGCCGCAGTGTGAAAAGGCGAAGTGGCTTGACGAATCGGTTTGAAGCTCGTAATGTGAAACGACAAGTGGTTCGACGTCTGGTAAAGGTAATTACTATTAACGAAGGTAAATACTATTGACGAAGGTAATTACTTATTGACGAAGGTAAATACTATTCACATGGGTAATTACTATCGACGAATGTAATTACTATCGATGAAGAAGGTAAATACTATTCACAAGGGGTAATTACTATCGACGAAGGTAATTACTATTGATGAAGAGACTCTTAGATGATGACATATGAGCCCCCATAAAATAATCAAACTTACCACAAATCATTTTTTTTCATCAACACATATTTAATCTTTCAACAATTATTAATCATTTATAACTTGTCGTATCAATTATTGATTTAATACTATAAACATATTATACGAGATGATAATTGTGACAATAATTGAATCAATAATATAAGAGATATGATCGCGAATTCATCATAGCAATAATTGAGCATAAATGAAAGTGACTTCTCACGTAAGCATCAATAATCAATACTGGTAAGCTACTACGCAACTACGCCAGACATCGCATTTCTTTACCACCGGGTAGTTCAACAGCTTTTAATTGGTAACACCTCCGTAGTTATTTTTATAAAATATTTTTGTCGCTTTCTCAATCCGGCTAATAATTACATTATAGGGTCCACCAATGATTGAGCCATCATATTAATATTCCTAACAAAAGAATATTCCCCGACCAAAACGAATATTTTATAACAACTTGCATACTTTGCAAAATTTATAAATATTACCCACAACTATAACATTATATCAAATTTATTTCATAATATTCAAAAATAATATTTATAGAAAAATTCATCTTTATTTATAAAAGCTGGGGTCTTACAGATTCCATAACTCTATTTGGATTAAAAGTTATGCCACTTTGAAATTACAAAAAAATGGCCTTTTGTGATGACTCAAATCCATTATATAAATTCAAAAAATCATCACAAAAGGTTTTTGTGATGACTTTAGTCGTCACGAAGGCCATCTTATATACCCCCATCATTAAAGCCTTTTTGTGATGATTTTGACAATCACACGAACACTTAGTGATTTTGTGATGATTAATACAATCACATTAACACGTAATCTATTATGATTGTCCAAGCCATCACAAAAAAGCACATGACTTTAGAGATCAAAGTTAAGAACGTGAATCTCTTTTTACATACAATTTATTTCAATATATTAACTGTGTAAGACCCCAAATTATTAATAAATAAAATTTATTTTCCTCTATTTATTATTTTGAAATAGTAAGGGTCGATATGATTAATGTGGATAGTTATGGGTAAAATACGCAAATATTTCGAATAAGCAAGTGGTTATAAAATATTCATTATTGTCGAGGAATATTCGTTTGGTCGTGGAATATTCAATCTCGTCGGGGAATATTCGCAATGCCATGGTAGCGATCTTTTGTGGGCCCCATAACGGAAAGCGATTGGATGAAGAAAATGACAAATATAAGTTGTTTATAAATAACGGCGTAGTTGTTACCGTTAATACTGTTGAAATACTCGGTGGTTAAAACACACTAATACGTCGTTTCTTTAAAAATATTTTTCATCATCTTCATCTTAAATGATGATATTATGGAATATCTTTGGCCCAGTAGTGCAAAGATGAATGATTTCTGAAGAATATCTTTGGCCCGTAGTGCAAAGATGAGCAGTGTTTAGATGAACATGATCAATCGATGAATATTTTTGGCTCAGGTGCAAAGATGAATATTTGATTCCGATGTATGTTGATTGATGTTACAGGATAAAAGATAGACGATTTAACTTTTAAATTCATACATAGAAGATAGTAGTTGCATTCTCTACTTAACTCTTCTAATGAATTATTATTTCATTGCGAATATTGGTTTAAAAACTTGTTGTCTATTGTATTCTATTAGTTTTTTTTTCTCTCATTGAAGACAAACGATAATTTGTTGTATATTATCTTAGTCATAATATTCTTTATTTGGCTAGTTGAGCTCACCCTTTTCCTTTTTTGTTCCATTTTTCTTCTCGTGATGCGAGAATGTAATGAGTACTAGTCGGGTATGGAATGAAGGTTCTAGAGAGAGTTGTTTAGTAGTCCTCACCATTTTTGTAAAATAATGTATCAATAAATGTGATGAGGATTTATTTGAGTATAGATATTGTCTAGAAGATAATATTTGTATTTAAACTCACGCTTTCTTGTTGTAATAATAAAGTTGTAGTTGTTTACATGCATATGTATTGACAACTCGTAATGGGTGATGTATACCTATTTTGGGGCGTCACGGTTGGTATCGAGCTTAGGATATGATCTCCATGAGAGATCGGGAATAGAACTAGGAGGGAGAGGCGAAAATCCTTCGCTAAAGTGTGTCTACCTAAGCTTATTTGTTAGTTAGTCGGTCAATATATAGGGATATTATGTGATATATTGATTTCTTAATTAACCCTTGTTTATGATAGTTTTTAAGAATGGTCACGAGAACGTTAATGATGGAGTAAATGAGACCGTGGAGATGCTCGTATTTACCAACGAGGAGAACGTGCAACAGTCGGCAATGTACCTCATGTGAACAACACCACCGAGCGGAGATGATGAACGAGGGATGTTTAGAAGTTTTTGCGATTCATGCAAAATCGAGGAGGTGACTCGTGTTCAAAATACAGGAGGAAATGATAGCAATTCACGGGTGGTCACAACCAAAGCAGCTTCAAAGAGTTGGGACCACCGTGCAGGGAAAGCGGATCCGATTAAAGCGAGACGTGGGTCAAACAAATTACTAAGATATTCGATGTCTTGGGATGCACGAGAGGAACGAAAGTTCCATTCGCTACTTTTATGTTCCGTGGCAAGGCAGATTACTGGTGGGAATCTGTGAAGCGTACCCATCAAGTCGCACTCAAAGCATGTCATGGGAGACGTTTGAAAAGCAGTTCAATGACAAGTACTTCCACGAAAGTATTCATCGTATACGAAGGAAGTGGAGTTTATTAGACTGGAGCAGAATAACATGACGGTATCCCAGTACGAGGCGAAGTTCGCGGAGTTATCCAGGTTTGCACCTCATTTGGTGGAGAATGAGGAACGTATGACGCGGATGTTTCTGAGAGGTTTGAAACCCAAGATACGTCGAGATCTCATTTCTCATAAATTTTCTCTCTATTCGGATGTTGTCAATGGGGCTCGATTGTTAGAAAGCGAGATAACGAAAATGCGTTCAACCGAGGGACCATAACCGAGGATCATCTGAAGATAATAATGATCCATCGTAATAACGATAACCAGCGGAGAAAGAAGAATACGGACAAAGGCGGTAACCACTCTGGTGGTAATCGTGGCCATGAAAATAGAAGAAGCGAGTCGAGAGGAGATTTTAAAAAGAGGAGATTCAACAACGACCATGTGAAGACGTCAGCGCCAGTAGCAACTGGTTCCAAGGGAGGAGAAAGACCACCGGTCGTATGTTACAAATGCGGGAAAGAGGGACATATCAGCCCAAATCGCCCTGACAATTAAAGGTATGCTATAATTGTGGAAAAGAAGGACATATCGCTCGAGATTATGCGATATCGAAACCCAGTCCAATGAGAATGGTGACTCGAAAAGGATGTCCCGAAAAAGTCAAAGTCAACGGCCTCGAAAGAGCGTTTGTCTTGGCCGGTCAAAATGCGAGAACCCGAACGAAGTTAGCACGGTTAGTTAATTATAAATTCTTGCGAAGTTTATACCTTACTAGATCTGGTTCTACCCATTCTTTTATCTCTTTGCTTGCGCTTTCAATGTTTGAACTTGACTACGGAGAAATTAAACTTTGACCTATCTGTGGAGACTCCATTAGAAAAACTTTTATTACATCCGTTGTTTAAAAATCTTGCTTGATTCAGTTGGCACTATCACATTACACATTAACCTTATTTCTATAGAGATATTTGCTTTTGATGTGATTTTAAGGTTAACTACTCATCATGCCAAAATTGATTACTTTAAATAAGGTTGTTAGTTTTCATATTCCTAAGCAACTCATGTTATTCAATTCAAGCAATCAAACCATTGTAGTCAAACATTTTCATATCAAGCCATGAAGTCATTCGTTTATTACGGATGTCAAGTTTTCTTAGTCCATGTTATGGATTTGAATAAAGACACGTCGATTTGAATAATATTCCTGTTGTTATTGATTTTTCCTCCGGCGTATTTCTGAAGAATTTCTTGGCTTACTCCCAAAGCGATATTAAATTTTGTATCGAATTTGAACCCAAGACAAAACTCATTTCTAAAATCTCATATCGAATGGCTCCTATTGAACTTGAGGAGTTAAAAATTCAACTATAAATTTGGTACCGAGCTTTTATCCGGTGACTTCCTTTGTGGAATGCAATCAATCCATACTCTCCGTAGGGGACACCATATTCGTCGCGATAGTAAACCGATAGGTGTCATTGTAACGTCTTATCCAAGGTTGGGATATGAGTCACAATTGAGAACAACCTAAGCTCCGGAATCGAAATACGTAGCTTTCAGGCTTAGTTGGTTATTATCGGAGATTCGTTGAAGGATATTCTCGAATCGTTATTCCATTAACGCAATGACTTCAGAGAGATAAAAATTTGAATGGAGCAAAGAATGTGGGAAGAGCTTGAAGAACTCGAGAGGAGACTCATTTCAAAGACATGTACGACCATACCATCCTGGAAAAGCGAACGCGTGGTAGTGGCGTGTTGAGTAGAAGATCGTATACAAGTCGAATACGATATTGTCAAAGACTCATTTCGTATAATTTACAAATAATAGAGATGGAGATGAAAACTCTAGTTACCCACGTGATGATATACGAGTATAATCAACTTTAATCGATAAAGTTAAAGTCGCTCAAGCTACACAATCGAGTGATGAATTTGAAGAAGGAGGTGCGAAAGTTGTTATTTCAAAAGCGAGAATCGGTGAGGTGAGGAAAGCTCAAACCTTTGATTTATTAATCCATTTGAAATTCTCGATCGAATAGGAACCGCGTGGCCTATAGACTCGCTTTTATCGCCAAGTATGGCGACGCGTGTTCATAACGTTTTTCACGTATAGATGTTACGTAAATATGTGGACGACCGAACTACATCATTGAGTTAGAACCCGGACGAGATAGCCAAGACTTAACGTCACGAGGAGGTACCTGTCAAGATTTTGTAGAGGAAAGAACATGTCCTATGTATCGGAGGTCATACCACAAGTTAAAGTTTTGTGGAGAAACCATGCTATTGAGGAAATGACACGGGAGTTGGAAACGGAAATGAAAGCGAGGTATTCTCATCTTTTGAAACACACCAGTATCGTCGTCGTCAATTTCGAGGACGAAATTTCATAAGGAGGGGAGGTTGTAAGACCCCAAATTATTAATAAATAAAATTTATTTTCCTCTATTTATTATTTTGAAATAGTAAGGGTCGATTTGATTAATGTGGATAGTTATGGTTAAAATACGCAAATATTTCGAATAAGCAAGTGGTTATAAAATATTCATTATTGTCGGGAATATTCGTTTGGTCGTGGAATATTAAATCTTTGTCGGGAATATTCGCAATGGCCAGCGATCTTTTGTGGGCCCCATAACGAAAGCGTTTGGATGAAGAAAACGACAAATATAAGTTGTTTATAAATAACAGCGTAGTTGTTACAAGTTATCTTGTTGAAATACTCGGTGGGTTAAAACACACTACTACTGGCGTTGTTGAACAAGAAGACACTGCCGTATTGCACCAATTATTGATTCTTACGTAAGAAGGCACTACTCAATAATTGTTACGATAATTATCGCTCAAAGATTTTATTTTATTGATTCAATAATTGTTGCGTTGATATTTTATATTGTTGTTGTTTGATAATTGTCATTACATTATTTTTTTTATTATCGAAGCAATAATTCATATTATCTGAATAATATTATTAGATAACATTATTGGTAATGTCTAGAAAATTACATCTAAGGAGAGGTTTGGTCACCTAATTGCGGCCACCAAGAAGAAGAAATTCTTATTGAAAGCCCCTCTTCCTGAGAAGCAGTCGGTTGTCAATATTGTGATTCTCAGTAATATTATTTGTGAATAATTAATTATTGATTCATATGATGAGGAAAATATTGATTTTATGTGGATATAGATGGAGAAATTTTTAAAATGACAATTGTTGAAAATTAATATTTTATCATTTTCGATAAAATAATTCATATAAATATATTATTTTAATAATATATTAATCTGTGATATTTTTATAATGAATGTGGGATATATGAATATATGAGGAGGAAGAGTATTTTTGTGGCATTAAATGTTTAACACATATTTTGTGTGTTGGTGGACACAATTATTGACCAAAATTTGATTATACCAATAAAATCGCTTCGTTTGTGGATTTGGTTAATTTACTGCTTGGAATTTGGAAAACTTCCTTCTACAAAGTTGTATATAATGGAATTTCCTATGGAAAGTCGCAAGTTTTGAATTTTTCTGATAAAAGAGCTATTTATTGTGAATTATTGAAGTTTCGATATATCGGGTGTGAATTGATTTTGGAGTTTAAATTATTTTTGTTAGAAAAAAGCGTTTTTGTATTTTTTGGACATCATTAACATGTGTGGCTGGTGTTTTTGACCAAAAGGTGGGCTAAGGAAAATTTGTATAATTATAATATATTATATTAAATTTTACTGCTTTTGGTGTTCTAAGCAATTTCCTATAAATAGGGTCTTGGGTTAGAATTGAAAATCACACCGTAAAAGCAAGTTTTCTCTCTATATTATCGAGCGTATTCTTGTGAGTATTTTGAGTATACTTTGAGTATTGCTATACGGTGCAAGTTCAAGTCATAGCCTTATATATCCTGTTTCAACTGAAATCTTGTCTTTCGAGGTAAGGGATGTTATTTTCTTCTCAAATGATATTATTTCTTCAATATCATTATCTTTGAAATATTAGTTGGAACTTTTATCAAATTTGGAACTTTTTCATGCCAAGTTACTATTCACGAGTTCTTATTCATGAGTTACTATTCACGAATTACTATTCACGAAGTACTATTCATGAAGCGTGAAGATGTTTTTTGTGGAATTTCTATCTTTTGGTGTCGGAGTTACTATTCACGATATCGGCCTTTATTCACGTATCTGACACTATTCACGAATCACGGACTATTCATTCATAGAAAAATGAAAATTTTTCTTTTAAGTCTAAAATATCTATTACGGATACTAGCTTTGATTGTATCCATGTTTTGATCATTCTTGAATTTTACACCCTATGATTATTTTTGAGGTATTTTTGGGCGTGGATAAAACAAAAGTACGAATCCTTAATCCTTGTCATTTTGTTTCACTGGATTCGTTTCTTTAAAAATATTTTTCATCATCTTCAGTCTTAAATGATGATATTATGGAATATCTTTGGCCTGTAGTGCAAAGATGAATGATTTCTGAAGAATATCTTTGGCCGTAGTGCAGATGAGCAGTGTTTAGATGAACATGATCAATCGATGACTATCTTTTTGGCTGTAGTGCAAAGATGAATATTTGATTCGGATGTATGTTGATTGATGTTACGGGGATAAAAGATGAGCGACCAGAATTTTTAAATTCATACATAGAAGATAGTAGTTGCATTCTCTATTTAACTCTTCTAATGAATTATTATTTCAAACTGCGAATATTGGTTTAAAAACTTGTTGTACATGTATTCTATTAGTTTTTTTTCCTGTTGAAGACTAACGATAATTTGTTGTATATTATCTTAGTCATAATATTCTTTCTTTGGGCTAGTTGAGCTCACCCTTTTCCTTTTTGTTCCATTTTTCTTCTCGGGAGGCGAGAATGTAGCGAAATCTTAGTCGGGGTATGGAATGAAGGTTCTAGAGAGAGTTGTTTAGTAGTCCTCACCATTTTTGTAAAATAATGTATCAATAAATGTGATGAGGATTTATTTGAGTATAGATATTGTCTGTAAGATAATATTTGTATTTAAACTCACAGTTTTACTGTTGTAATAATAAAGTTGTAGTTGTTTCTGTACCATGTATTGACAACTCAGAATGGGTGATGTATACCTATTTTGGGGGCGTCACAAACTGTATCAAATGATATTTATAGGATTCGAACCTTCCCCCATTTGCAAACTAAATAACAAAGTATTATCACTAAACCAAAACTCATATCATGATTATAATTTTAAAAAAAAATATAAAAGAAAACACATGTGAGTTGACTTGCTAAACAAAATTAGTCCCACAAGATTTGGTGATTGTAATGACAGTCACAAATACTTTATAATGATGGTAAAATTAGTCATCACTGAGAGTAATCATATATTTTATTGTTTTGTGATGGCTTAAAAAATCCATCACAAAATACGTACTTTTTGTAATTGCAAATAAAAATCGTCACAAAAATATATCTTTTTAATTATTGTTATGATCGTCATGAAATATTGTTTTGATTATTTTTTCATTAAAATATTGGTGATAGCTTAAATGCAATTACTCAAAGGGTATATACTTAAGTGATGGCTTAGTGCATCACGAAAAGAAAATTTATTTTGTGCAAACAAATTGGTGATTGACATGTCATCACAATTATAATATATTGATGAAAAAATTAATCATCACTAAGAGCCATCATATATACTATTATTTTGTAATTACTCAAAAAGTTCATCATAAATTATTATCTTTTGTAATTACTTTTAAAAACTCTCATAAATTTCGTCATGTATTTTTATTTTTCTGGTATATACCGACCCAAAAACTTATTCCAACTCAACTTCTAATTCGTCCACCGTATCAGTGTTCATATTTAAGATTTTATACTACATATATGTCTACGGAGGTTAAAAACATGACGTTCGTTTTTCTTACACCGGCCTTTCTTGTTAAGATCTGACGATTACAATTTAAAAACACGACTTTCGTATCGCAACAGTCTTGTGGAGAAAGACTTTAATTTACTACCACAATATAGTGTTGTGGATGCATGGCAACTTGCCTACTACAACATGATGCTGCGAATGGAAGACTTGTGTATAACAGCACTGTGTTGACGAAACACGTGTTATTAAATCGTGGTCGCTAGATCTTGCTTGAATCATGCAAGATGCGGTGCTCATGTAAGTCTACATAGTAACAATTTAATATATATATATATATATATATATATATATATATATATATATATGTGTGTATATGAAATTGTTAAATAATTCACAACAAAATCCTATAGTGCTAGTTTTTACCGTCACGACACTTTTGTTGTAAAAATAATAAAAAATATTATGAATTTAACAATATATATATAGAGAGAAAGAAAGAATCCATTGAACGTACTTGCTACGGGTCTTTATAGAGCATACACTATTTTTATCGTCCATTTTAAACATCAACGGATGAGATTAAAAAAGCAAAACAACGCTGTCGTTTTGTTAAGTAGTCTTAACCAAATTTGACTAAGGCATGTCTTAGATTACTTTTATATATATATATATATATATATATATATATATATATATATATATATATATTAAGGAAAGAAAAAATGGAAGGTCACTTAAATTGGAAAACGGATTATCGTTGGCGGGCAAGAACAAATTTTTAGGGGGGTCAAAATATATCAATAAAAAAATTTTATTTATTAACGACGGAGCAAGGAAGAAGCAATAAAAATATTAGAGATATGGCAATCATATTTTTTGGACAATTTTGCTTTTAATAATTATTGTGTGATTATTTATACCTTTTTAACAATAAACTAGCTAGATAACATTTGCTACAATATATATTATTTTTAATAGTTAAATAAATTATATTAAATTTAAATTTAAAAATATTTTTTAATTTAATTTTAAAAAATCAAACTTGAGTTTGTATCTATATGTTAAAATTTCACAAATTATCGGAATATAAAATGAAAGGTGTTAAAATTATAAATAATATAAATAAAATTATTTTTATTTTAAGAATGTATTATATTATAATTCTAATAATACACGTTTATACTGGAGTAGAGTATTATATAAGGGTGTACACTATCGGTGTATTAAAGACAATTAATTATCATGTCCCAAATATTTTTCTCATCTTAATTTAATATATTCTTCCTCCCCCACTTTCTCTCTCTGTTTCCCCGCTCCTCTGACCTCTCTGAAAAATTAGAACCCAATTCCCTGTTCTTCTCTTTCGTTTCCTTTCTCGCTCAAAGCCTGGGTTTCAAAGTAGATATGGGTCTAATGGTAGAAGAAGAAGAAGATGATGATGGCAGAAGAAGGAAGAAGCAGTAGCTGACTGGCCGCCTCCTCCCCCCCCCCCCCCGCCCCCCCCCCCCCCCCCGCCCCTGCCCCAGCACCGCCCTCCCTCCTCTCGTTATGCGTCGACCGTCCGGCTACCGGGGGCAGATGCCCCCCCGCGCCCCCCCTAGTTCCGCCTATACGGATCATACTGCATTATTACTTGTGAAAGTTAAAGATAGACTACATTATCGATCCATATGGAATATTTTTTTTCTTGGGTCCGGTCATCTCTTCCCCAATGTAAATATTATCATCCAATTATTCTGCCGAAACTTTCCATTACCAGCAACTGATCAGTGGGTTCAGATATAAGGATATGTGGAATAAATAGAACATCAAAGAACATGAAAGGGAATAAAATCAAGCAAAAGTGAAACTAGTCCCTCCCTATGTTTCATTTTTCCAGAATTTCGTAGCTTCTCTCTCTATTGGTGCAATAATCAATCTAGCTAGGGTTCCTCAAAAAAAATATCTAGTATGGGAATAATATATTAGTCTGATTTGGACCGATTTCCTAGTTAGAATTAATATATTCTCATAACTATGGAGCACTATTTCTTGCGGTTTTGCCGTTTGGAAATAGTGTTGTCATGAGCGGACCCAAAGCAAGGGCAGGGGCACATCCCCTCACTGGATTTTTACCTCATCATATATATATATACTACTCTTATTAATATATTTACAAATTTTAAAGCATATATAGTGAAACAAAATAAATAGAGTAGTACAGTTATATTAATACACTACTAATTGTTGGTTATACTTCAAACTTATGGTTTTCTGAAAGTCCCACATCGACTATATTAGGAACACTCATAGTGTATACACTACTGCAAAGTAGTAAATAGACAACACTTAAACCACAACGTTTCTATAAAAAATGTTGTGATATTTTTTTTTACAACGTTTTTTAACAAAACGTTGTAGATACATATAAAAAAACGTTATCTGTGACGCCCCCAAAATAGGTATACATCACCTATTCGAGTTGTCAATACATGATGCGAAACAACTACAACTTTATTATTACAACAAGAAAAGCTGTGAGTTTGAATACAAATATTATCTTTTAGACAATATCTATACTCAAATAAATCCTCATCACATTTATTGATACATTATTTTACAAAAATAGTGAGGACTACTAAACAACTCTCTCTAGAACCTTCATTCCATACTTCTCAACTTCATCGCTTATATTCTCGCATCCTGAAGAAAAATAGAACAAAAAAAGGAAAAGGAAATAACTAACTAGCCTAGTAAAGAATATTATGACTAAGATAATATATAACAAATTATCGTTAGTCTTCAACAGGAAAAAATCTAATAGAATACAATAGACAACAAGTTTTAAATCAATATTCACAGCGAAAATAATAATTCATTAGAAGAGTTAAGTAGAGAATACAAACTACTATCTTCTATATATGAATTTAAAAGTTCATCGTCTATCTTTTATCCATGTAACATCAATCAATATATATCTGGAATCAAATATTCATCTTTGCACTACAGGCCAAAGATATTCATCAGTTGGTCATGTTCATCTAAACACCTGTTCATCTTTGCACTACGGGCCAAAGATATTTATCAGAAATCATTCATCTTTGCACTACAGGCCAAAGATATTCAATAATATCATCATTTAAGACTGAGGATGATGAAAAATATTTTTAAATAAACGAATCCAGTGAAACAAAATGACAAGGATTAAGGATTAAGGATTCGTACTTTGTTTTATCCATGTCCAAAAATACATCAAAAATAATCATAGTGGTGTAAAATTCAAGAATGATCAAAACATGAATACAATCAAAGCTAGTATCCACAATAGATATTTTGGACGAAAGGAAAATTTTATTTTTCGATGAATAGTCTTAGTATTCGTGAATAAGACCAGATATCGTGAATAATGTCATATATGTGAATAGTAACTCGACACCAAAAGTTCCAAATTTGATAAAACTTCAGATCAATATTTCAAAGATAATGATATTGAAGAAATAATATCATTACGGAAAAAATATCACTTACCTCGAAAGATCAAGATTTAATAAACAAACAGGATATAAAGCATGACTTGAACTTGCATCAGTATAAAGCAATACTCAAAATACTCACAAGAATACGCTCGATAATATAGAAACAGAAAACTTCAGTTTCTGGTGTAATTTTCAATTCTAACCTAAGCACCCTATTTATAGGAAAATGCTTAGAACACAAAGCGAAAAATTTAATATAATATTAATATATAAATTAAATTTTCTCTACGCCAACCTTCTAAGAACCGAATTCACTCATTCAACACACATATGTAACACACCCATAATGAAAAAAAGCGTTTTGTGGCGCCCCAAAATTAGGTATACATCACCCATCTTGGGTCGCCACTTACATAGTACGTAATTTAAATACAACTTATTAACATAAGCGTAGGTATGCAATACGACATAAAGCGTGAGTTTAAATACAAATATCGCCTACTAGATATTATACAAACTCAAACAAAAAGTCCTCATTACAATTATTATCACACTATTTCACGAATAGTGAGGACTACTAATGCTATCTTCGGGACCATCACTCGTTTCCCAGGCTGTCCCAAATTATATTCTCATTTCAAGAGAAACGGTGAAAAGAAAGGGTGAGCTCAACTAGCCCAAGAAGAAATATTATGACTAAGATAATGCAAAATAAATTATCAATAGTCTTCAACAATGTTAAACCGATAAAATACAATGATAAACAACCAGGTTTAATCTGCGGTGGAATATCTGATCCATTAAAAGAGTCAAGTAGAAAATAAAATCTACTATCTTTTATGATTTTAAAAGGTTTTTCATCATTTGTTGTAGGCTGAGACTCAAACTTTAATAAATAATCCACATCATCGAATCACCCCGCACTTACGGCCAAGGATATTCTTTAGTATCACGATCACAATTATTCCTGCGCATCTACTGCCAAGAATAGTTGTGTATTCATTAATAGTCATGATCATGCCAACAATCGTCCCATCAATGCACTACTGACCACTCGAGGATTTTTTTTTACATCATTTGTAACATTACGGTCATGATTACAATCAATAATCCTCGGTCATAATCATACCAAGTCCATCCATGCTCTACAGCCATGATGACTTTAAAAAAATATAAAAATGAGGATGATGACAATGATATAAGAATTCAATAAAACAAGTTCAAGAATTATTTTATCCGAGAATTTTAACGTCCCAAACTGTCAACATGATCTTTGCTTTGTAGAGTAAAATTCAAGAATGATCAAAGAATATTTCCATGAAAGATCTTTGGATGAAACGCAAATATCAAGGATATTCTACTAATTTCATGGAGTATAGAAGTCAAAGTTTTAACCAACTAGGTATAATAAAGAATGGAATAACAAAAGAAATCACCATAAATGCGCGATTGCTTGCATGAGGCAAAGTTATTCCAACATAATAATAATAACTTAACCAGTCGGGTGAAATTCACAATCGACGGATGTTCCAACAGAATAATAAAGATGGAACCAGATCCGTTGTAAAACACATGAATAGGATATTCCAATGAAATGATAAAGATTTTAACCAGTCCGTGTAAAACATGCATGTGATGTTCCAATGCGAATAATAATAAAATCGGAACCAGGTCCTGTAAAACACATGAGCGTGATGTTCCAATGAATAATAATAAAGAGCGGAACCGGACCTGTAAAACACATGCATGGATGTTCCAATGAGAATAATAGAAGAATGTCACCAAGTATAGGGTGAGTATCACGTATACAAGTTATTCAATGAGAATAATAAGCAATGGAATAACATAAGGATTTCACCAAGTATAGGGTATCTGGCGTATACAGTTATGTATAAGGTATGCCACTTTTACAAAGTTATTCCAACGAATAATAGTGAATGGAATAACGAAGTTCTCTTCAAGAAGAAAGAATAACACCCCTACCGTAAAAAGAACCTGAATATAGAAGTAGTGAAGTAAGCAGAATACTCTTCTTCTTTCTATAACTTTCTCTATATAACTTCTCTCATAATTTCTCTCTGTAGAGTTTCAATGAATTAAGTAGGAAAATAATGAAGGAATGAGCTTCTATTTATAGGAAAATGGAATGCATAGTAACTAATCCATGAACGGTCCAGATTGATTTACTTTAATCGACGGTCCATATTTAAAGCAAAATCTTTTAAATAAAATATAATATATTCTATTTATATAAAAACATTTCTATATGCAAATACTATGCAAAACACTATGCAACACTATGCATAATAAAATATAATATATTTTATTTATAAAATAACTTTAATAAAGTATTACATTTTATATATAAAAGATGTTTACGCTTTTATTACGTTAATAATACTGAATAAAACAAAACGCGTCATTATCGCTTATAATAATTCATATTATTAATCGTGATAATGGAATCAAACTAAGTGACTTCTCACATAAGCATCAATAATCAATCAATAGTGTCTTCTACTACGCAACCACATCGACATCTTTATTTCTTACTACCGAGTAGTTCAACAAGATCAACGGTAAAAACTTCCGCCGTTATTTCAATAAAAATATTTTTGTCTTTTCTCAATCCGACAATAATTTGTGTGAGGGTCCACCAATGATTGAGCCGTTATTATACGAATATTCCTCGCTAAACCGAATATTCCCACCAATCGAATATAATATAACCACTTGATACTTTGCAAAATTTATAAATATTACCCACAACTATAACATTATATCAAATTATTCCATAATATTCAAAAATAATATTTATAGAAAATTCATCTTTATTTATAAAAAATGGGGTCTTACAGGTTTTTGTTATTTAAAATATTTTAAACTTCCAAAATCAATTATTTTGAGCTTGAACATCAATAATTCACAATAATAGCCCTTTTGTCGGAAAAATTCAAACTCATTGTTTTTTATAGGAAATTCAATTCTCTACAACTTTACTGTAAGAAAGTTTTTCTAAATTCCAAATGTAAATTGGCCCAAATCCACAAACGGACAATTTTACAAGCTATAATCAAATTTCGATCGAAATGGGGTCCACCGACACATAAAACATGCCTTAAATATTTTTGGTAACAAAAATATTCCTCCTCCACATATACTCATATATCCCACATTCATCGTAAAAAATATCATCATTATTATATTATTAAAATATAATAATATATTTAAATAAATTATTTTATCAAAAAAATAAAATTTTAATTTTCAACAATTGTCACATTAAAAATTTTCTCCATCTATATCCACATAAAATCAATATTTTCCTCATCATATGAATCAATAATTAATTATTCACAAATAATATATTAGAATCACAATATTGATGACCAGGCGGTTCAGGAAAGAGGGCTTTCCAATAAAATTTCTCCTTACTAGCGCCTTGATTAGGTGACCAAACCTCTCCTTGAAGCGAAACTTTCTAGACATTGCCAATAATATTATCTAATAATATTATTCGGATAATATGAATTATTGCTTCGATAATGAAAATACTTGTGTAATGACAATTATTGAAACAACAACAATATAAAATATCAACGCAAACAATTATTAAATCAATAAAATAAAATAATGAGCGATAATTATCGTAACCATTATTGAGTAGTGTCTTCTTACGTAAGAATCAATAATTGGTGCAATCTGCAAGTCTTCTTGTGTGTTAACCACCGAGTATTTTAACAAGATAATACTTGATAACAACTTCTGTAGTTATTTTTAAACAACTTATATTTGTCGTTTTCTTCATCCAATCGCTTTTCAGTTATGGGGCTACAAGGTCACTGCCGTCGCATTTAATATGCCTCGACGGTGAGAATATTCCACGACCAAACGAATATTCCCAGACAAAAATAAATATTTTATAACCACCGCTTATTTTGAAATATTTGAGTATTTTACCCATAACTATCCACATTAATCAAATCAACCCTTACTATTTCAAAATAATAAATAGAAAATTAAATTTCATTAATAATAAGTTGAGGTCTTACAACCTCCCTCCTTATGAAATTTCGTCCTCGAAATTGACGTCGTCGCACTGTGTTTCAAAAAGGTGAGGATACCTCGCTTTCATTTCCGTTTCCAATTCTAGGTCATTTCCTCTATAGCATGATTCCTCCACAAAACTTTAACTTGTGGTATGACCTTTCTTGGCGTAGGACATGCTCCTTCCTATCCAAGATCTTGACAGTACCTCTTCATACGTTAAGTCTTCTATATCTCGTCCTGGTTCTAACTCTATAACGTGGTTCGGGTCTTTCACATATTTACGAAGTACAGATATGTGAAACACATTATGAACACGAGACATACTCGGAGGTAACACGAGACATACTCGGAGGTAACACGAGTCTATAGGCTACATTTCCTACTCGATCAAGAATTTGAAATGGACCAATAAATCGTGGATTGAGCTTTCCTCTCTTCCCAAATCTTGTAACTCCCTTCCATGGAGCAACTCGCAACAATACATGATCCTCTATACTAAATTCCACGTCCTTTCGATGAAGATCCGCATAACTCTTTTGTCGATCTTGTGCTGTTTGTATATGTTGTCGAATCATTTAGATCTTTTCCGAAATATATCGTACGTACCCCTCGGGTCCCAACAATGTTGTTTCACCCACCTCGTCCCAACATATCTTGGAAGCGACATTTTGTCCATATAATGCTTGAATGGAGCCACACCTATACTTGCACGATAACTTTGTTGTTGTAGGAGAATTCCACCAATAAGTAAATACTTATCCCAACCGCCTTGAAGTCTAGGACATGTGTAAGACCCTAAAATTTTTTTAAATAAAAAGGAATTTCCTTTATTTATTATTTTGAAATAGTAAGGGTTGATTTGATTAATGTGGATAGTTAGGGTAAAATCACAAATATTTCAAAATAAGCAGTGGTTATAAAATATTCATTTTGTCGGGGAATATTCGTTTGGTCGTGGAATATTAAATCTTTGTCGGGGAATATTAAATGCACGGCCAGCGACCATGTGTGGGCCCCATAACTGAAAGCGATTGGATGAGGAAAGCGACAAATATAAGTTGTTTAAAAATAATTGCATGTAATTATTACAAGTTAATCTTGTTGGAATACCCGTGGTTAAAACACACTAATCTGCGTTGTTGAACGATGAAGACACCGGTATTGCATCAATTATTGATCCTTACGTAAGAAGGCACTACTCAATAATTGTTACGATAATTCTTGCTCAAATATTTTATTTTATTGATTCAATAATTGCTTGCGTTGGTATTTTATATTATTCTTTGTTTCAATAATTATCAACGCATGTATTTCCCATTATCGGATCAATAATTCATATTATTTGAATAATATTATTAGATAAAATTATTGGCAATGTCTAGAAAGTTACATCTAAGGAGAGGTTTGGTCACCTAATTGCGCTACCAAGATGAGAGAGATCCTTATTGGAAAGCCCCTCTTTCTGAACCGCTTTTGGTTGTCATAATTGTGATTCGTAATATTATTTGGGAATAATTAATTATTGATTTATATGATAAGAAAATATTTATTTGATATGGATATAAATGATGGATTTATTTATTATATGTGGTTATAATTGAAGGATTTAATGTTGAGGTGTTTTATCGGTATTTTTTTTGAATGGAGGTATTAAAAATCAAATCGGTATTTTTTACGATATATTAAGTGAGTTATAATTTTTAATCGATAGTTGGATCGTTGCGATTTTTGGATATGTTATACATATATAAGTTGAGTATATGTCTACAAATTTTGAACCGTTAAAATAAGCGAATGATTTGTTATAAATTTTAAGAGGTGTTTGATTCAGAAAGTAGGGTTATAATTGATTTTAGTGGAAAATTCTAGAATTGAGTGGGCCCCACTTGTGGTTGGTGAAAAAATGTGCTGAATTTTATTTCAAATGTGGTGGGTGGTAATAGTAGCAGGTAAAGCCATCAAGTAGCAGTCAAGTCTCGCTTGGTGGGCTAACATTTTCCTATAAATAGAGGGGCTAAGTTAGAATTGAAAATCACACCGTAAACAAAGTTTTCTCTTTTCTCTCTATATTATTGAGCGTATTTTGTGAGTATTTAGATACTTTGAGAGTTCTTTGTTAATTACAAGTTTCATTCAAAGATCACTTCCGATCTTTCCTTCCAAATCTTGATTCTTTGAGGTAAGGGATGTTATTTTCTTCTCAAATGATATTATTTCTTCAATATCATTATCTTTGAAATATTGGTTGGAACTTTTATCAAATTTGGAACTTTTTCATGTCGGGGTTACTTATTCATGAGTTACTATTCACGAGTTACTATTCATGAGTTACTATTCACGAGTTCTTATTCACGAGTACTATTAATGAAGCGTGAAAATGTTTTTTTTGTGGAATTTCTATCTTTTGGTGTCGAAGTTACTATTCACGTATCGACACTATTCACGTATACCGGCCTATTCATCGAAAAATAAAATTTCTTCTTTTTTGTCCAAAATATCTATTCTGGATACTAGCTTTGATTGTATCCATGTTTTGATCATTCTTGAATTTTACACCACTATGATTATTTTGAGGTATTTTTGAACATGGATAAAACAAAGTACGAATCCTTAATCCTTAATCCTTGTTATTTTGTTTCACTGGATTCGTTTCTTTAAAAATATTTTTCGTCATCCTCGGTCTTAAATGATGATATTATTGAATATCTTTGGCTCAGTAGTGCAAAAGATGAATGATTTCGAAGAATATCTTTGGCACAGTGGTGCAAAGATGAACAAGTGTTGAGATGAACATGATCGATCGATTAATATCTTTGGCCCAGTAGTGCAAAGATGAACAGTGTTTAAATGAACATGACTAATCGATGAATATCTTTGGCTCAGTAGTGCAAAGATGAATATTTGATTCGGATGTTTATGAATTGTTGTTCTGAGGGATAAAAGATAGACGATGAACTTTTAAATTCATATATAGAAGATAGTAGTTTGCATTCTCTACTTAACTCTTCTAATGAATTATTATTTCATTATGAATATTGATTTAAAATTTGTTGTCTATCAGATTCTATTAAATTTTTCCTGTTGAAGACTAACGATAATTTATTGTATATTATCTTAGTCATAATATTCTTTATGAGCTAGTTGAGCTCAACCTTTTCTTTTTGTTCCATTCTTCTCGGGAGGCGAGAATATAAGCGATGCTTAGTCTGGGGTATGGAATGAAGGTTTTAGAAAGGATTGTTTAGTAGTCCTCACCATTTTGTAAAATAATGTATCAATAAATGTGATGAGGATTTATTTGAGTATAGATATTGTCTGAAGATAATATTTGTATTTAAACTCACAATTTTATTGTTGTAATAATAAAGTTGTAGTTGTTTACGTACCATGTATTGACAACTCGGAATGGGTGATGTATACCTATTTTGGGGCGTCACACAGAGTCTTAATAGATCTTCAAGAGTTTGAATAGTCCTCTCCGATTGTCCCGTCTGTTTGAGGATGGTATCTTAAATCAATCGTAAATCTCATGCGCTCCATAGCTTTTTGCAAGCTAACCCAAAATCTTGAAGTGAATCTTGGGTCACGATCCGAAACAATGGATACTGGCATGCTATGCATCCTCACAATCTCATTTACATATATACTAGCAAGACGTTCAAGGGAATAAGTCTCCCGTATCGGCAAGAAATGAGCAGACTTGGTTAATCTATCAACAATAACACAAATAGCATTGATGCCTTGAGAAATCGTAGGAAGACCCGTAACGAAATCCATGGTAATGTGTTCCCACTTCCATTTCGGAATCTCAAGTGGTTGCAACGGACCCTTAGGTACTAGATGCTCCGCCTTTACACGTTGAGAAGTTAAACACGTTGAGATAAACTTTGCAATCTCTCTCTTCATATTGTTCCACCAAAATGTATGTCGAAGATCACGATACATTTTGGTACTTCCAGGATGGATTGCAAATGGTGTATTGTGTGCCTCCATCATAATCTTGTACTTCAAATTAGAGTCGTTAGGGACACAAAGTCCGAGTGGACTCAAGTATTCCTTCTTCATCAATTCTCTCTTACGGAATAGCACCTTCTTGTACTTTCTTCTTCCATACGCATCGACTCCGGCCTGATTGGCTTGAGCAACCTTAACTTTTTCTATTAAAGTTGGCTCTATGCTTATACTTGACATCATCGCACTTTCGTTCTCGCATATGATCTTCTACTTAACGTCGTCACTACCACGTTCGTTTTCCGGGATGGTATTGAATAGTGTGGTCGTAGTCTTTCAATAGCTCGAGCCAACGTCATTGCCGCGTGTTGAGTTCTTTTTAAGTGAAGAAATATTTAAGGCTTTTATGGTCTGCGAATATATCTCCACTTTCTCCCCATATAGATAGTGCCTCCATATCTTTAAGCGCAGCTTATTGCCGCCAACTCTAGATCATGAGTAGGATAATTCCTCCCATACTCTTTGAATTGTCGCGAGGCATAGGCTATGACTTTCCCACGTTGCATGAGAACACATCCTAACCCTTTGCACGAAGCATCGTTTAGAGATAACAAATCCATCCGTATTCGGATGGTATTGTTAGAAACAGTCTTAAAATAAGTCTCCTCTTAAGCTCTTGGAAACTCTTCTCGCATTCTTCGCTCCAAAGCGAATTTTGTATCCTTCCGAGTTAAATTTGGGTTAATGGAGTAGCGATTCGAGAAAACCCTTCCACGAATCTCCGATAATAACCGATTAAGCCCAAAAAAGCTACGTTGATCCACCACCGACTTTGTTGCTCCCCAACTTTGTATTGCTTGAATCTTCACCGGATCAACAGATACTCCATGTTTCGACTCCACGTGCCCAAGGAATGCTACTTCCTCAAGCCAGAACTCGCATTTCTTCAACTTGGCATAAAGCTTGTTTTCACGAAGCCTTTGGAGTACCAGCTTTAAATGGTGCTCATGATCACGACTTTTGGAATATATGAGGATGTCATCAATAAAGACAACAAGGAACTGATCCAAATATTCCTTGAATACTCGGTTCATCATATCCATGAAAGCCGCAGGAGCATTAGTCAATCCGAAAGACATGACTAAGAATTCATAATTCCGTCATCAGAGTTAAGGCGGGTCTTTGGAATATCCTCGATTCTAATCTTGATTGATGATATCCGAACAAAGATCGATCTTTGAAAAGAATTGTGCTCCTTGCAAATCGGTCAAACAGTCATCAATACGAGGTAGAGGATACCTATTCTTGATGGTGACATGGTTCAATTCCAGATAGTCAATACAAAGTCGCATACTCCCGTCTTTTCTTCTTTACTGAATAAAACAGGAGCACCCCAAGGAGATGTACTAGTAGAATGAAACCGATGTCCAACAATTCTTGTAGTTGGACCTTTAACTCTGAAGTTCAATAGGAGCCATTCGATATGGGGTTTTAGAAATGGGCTTTGTACCGGGTTCAAGATCAATAAAGAATTCAACTTCACGTTACGGGGTAGGCCGGAAGTTCTTCAAAATCGTCGGAAAGTCAATAACAACAGGAATATTATTCAAATTTGACGTGTCTTTATTCAAATCCATAACATGGGCTAAGAAAGCTTGACATCCGTTTTTCAATAAGCGAATAGCTTTATGATTAGATATGATGGTGATTGATTTTAATGGTTTAGTTGCTTGAATTACATAACAGGTTGGTTAGGAATATGAAAACTAACAACCTTACGAAAATAATCAATTTTGGCATGATGAGTAGTTAACCAATCAATCCCTAAAACACATCAAAAGCAAGTATCTTTAAAGAGATAAGGTCAACGGTAAGGTGATGGTGCCAACTTGAATCAAACAAGATTTATAAGCGATGGATGTGATGAAAGTTTCTCCTAACGGAGTTTCCACAGATATAGGTCAAAGTCTAATTTCTCGGTCAAGTTTAAGCGTTGAGCACAAGCGGGAGAGAAAATGAATGGGTAGCATCGTTATCAAGTAAGGTATAAACTTCGCAAGAATTTATAAATAGCTTACCCGTGATCACCTCGTTTGGGTTCTCGCATTGTGACCATCACAACAAACGCTCTTCCAGAACCGTTGACTTTGACTTTTACGGGGACAGTCTTTTTTGAGTCACCGTCCCATTGAACTAGGTTTTGCTACTGCGTAACTCTCGAGTGATATGTCCTTCATTTTCACAATTATAGCATACCTTGAATGTTGTGGGCGCTTTGGTGATATGTCCCTCTTTCCGCATTTATAGCATATAATGCCGGTGGTCGTTCTCCTCCCTTAGAACCGATTCTTTTGCCGCCAAGACTCTTCTTCATACATGGTCGTTGTAAATCTCCTCTTTTAAAATCTCCTCCCGACTCGCTTCTTCTATTTTCATGGCCATGATTACCACCAGGAGTGGTTACCATTTTGTTCGTCTTTTTCTTTCTTCGTTGGTTATCGTTGTTTTGTTGATTTGCTATCTCCTAGATGATCCTGATTGTGGTCCCTCGGTTGACCGTACTTTCGTTTTCTCGCTCTAATAATTGAGCCACATTTACAACATCTGAATAGAGAAAATTTATAAGAAATGAGATATTGTCGTATCTTAGGGTTTCAAACCTCTCGAAACATCCGCGTCATCGTTCCTCATTCTCCACCAAATGAGGTGCAAACACGGATAACTCTCTGAACTTTGCCTCGTCTTTCGAGACACCGCGTCGTGTTATTACGCTCCGGTCTAATAAACTCCACTTCTTCATATGATGAAACACTTTCGGAAAGTATTTGTCATTAAATAATTCTGAAATGTCTCCCAAGACATCTTTGAGTCTTGTTGGATGGATGCGCTTCACAGACTCCCACCGATGAGTCTACCTCGCCACGGAACATAAAGGTGGTGAAGGAACCTTCATTCCTCCGTGCATCCCAAGACATCGAATATCTTGGTAATTTGCTTGACCCATGTTTCCGCCATGATCGGATCTGGTTTTCCCTTAAATTACGGTGGTCCAAACTCTTTGAAGCGCTTGCATTTGTGACAACCCGTGAATTGCTATCATTTCCTCCTCAGTATTTTGAACACGAGTCTCCTCGTCTAATTTTGCATGAATCGCAAAAAAGCTTCTAAACATCCCTCGTTCATCATCTCGCTTTCGGTGGTTTTGTTCACGGGAGGAACATTGCCGACTGTTGCGCGTTCTCCTCGTTGGTGAGTACTGGCGTCTCCACGGTCTCATTTCCATTGTTAATATTCTCGATCGACATTCTCAAATCATGTCATAAAACAAGGGTTAATTAAAAAATCAATATATCACATAATATCCCTATATCCCATTTAACTAACAAATAAGCTTAGGTAGGACACACTAACGAAGGATTTACTCGCCTCTCCCCTCCTAGTTCTATTCCCCGATCTCCGCCAGGAGATCATATCCTAAGCTCTAATACCAATGTGGCGCCCCCAAAATAGGTATACATCACCCATTCTGAGTTGTCAATACATGATACGAAAACAACTACAACTTTATTATTACAACAAGAAAGCTGTGAGTTTGAATACAAATATTATCTTCTAGACAATATCTATACTCAAATAAATCCTCATCACATTTATTGATACATTATTTTACAAAAATGGTGAGGACTACTAAACAACTCTCTCTAGAACCTTTATTCCATACCCAAGCTGCGTACTCGCTTATATTCTCATCTTGAGAAGAAAAATGGAATAAAAGGAAAAGGGTGAGCTCAACTAGCCCGATAAAGAATATTATGACTAAGATAATATATAACAAATTATCGTTAGTCTTCAACGAGGAAAAATCTAATAGAATACAATAGATAACAAGTTTTAAATCAATATTCAGCAATGAAAATAATAATTCATTAGAAGAGTTAAGTAGAGAATGCAAACTACTATCTTCATGTATGAATTTAAAAGTTCATCGTCTATCTTTTATCCATGTACCATCAATCAATATATATCCGGAATCAAATATTCATCTTTGCACTACTGTGCCAAAGATATTCATCATTAGTCATGTTCATCTAAACACTGTTCATCTTTGCACTACGGCCAAAGATATTTATCGAAAATCATTCATCTTTGCACTACTGAGGCCAAAGATATTCAATAATATCATCATTTAAGGCGAGGATGATGAAAATATTTTTTAAATAAACGAATCCGGTGAAACAAAATGACAAGGATTAAGGATTAAGGATTAGTACTTTGTTTTATCCATGTCCAAAATACCTCAAAAATAATCACAAATGGTGTAAAATTCAAGAATGATCAAAATATGGATACAATCAAAGCTAGTATCCACAATAGATATTTTGGTTGAAAAGGAAAATTTTTATTTTTGATGAATAGTCTTAGATTCGTGAATAATAATCTCAGATATCGTGAATAGTCAGAGTATCGTGAATAGTAACTCAGACACCAAAAGTTCCAAATTTGATAAAAACTTCAGATCAATATTTGACATAATGATATTGAAGAAATAATATCATTACGAAAAAAAATATCCACTTACCTCGAAGATCGAGACTTACAATTTGAACACCGGATATATAAAGCTATGACTTGAACTTGCATCAGTATAGCAATACTCAAAATATACTCAAAATACTCACAAGAATATGCTCGATAATATAGAGAGAAAACTTGATTTACGGTGTAATTTTCAATTCTAACCTAAACACCCTATTTATAGGAAAATCTTTAGAACACCAAAGCGAAAAATTTAATATAATATTAATATATAAATTAAATTTTCCTCGCCAACCTTCTTCAGAACTGAATTCAGCTCATTCAACACACATGTAAACACACCATAATGAAAAAAAGCGTTTTTGTTATTTAAAATATTTTAAATTTCCAAAAATTAATTATTTCGGAGCTTCGGAAATTCAATAATTCACAATAAATAGCCCTTTTGTCAGAAAATTCAAAACTTGCGAGTTTTTATAGGAAATTCAATTCTCTACAACTTTACAGAAGAAAGTTTTTCCAAATTCCAAACAAAAATTGACCGAAATCCACAAACGGGCAATTTTAAAAGCTATAATCAAATTTCAGTCAAGAAATGGGGTCCACCGACACATAAAACATGCCTTAAATATTTTTGGTAACAAAAATACTCCTCCTCCACATATACTCATATATCCCACATTCATCGTAAAAATATCATCATTATTATAATATTAAAATATAATAATATATTTAAATGAATTATTTTATCAAAAAAAATAAAATTTTAATTTTCAACAATTGTCACATTAAAAATTTTCTCCATCTATGTCCACATAAAATCAATATTTTCCTCATCATATGAATCAATAATTAATTATTCACAAATAATATTACGTAATCACAATATTGACAACCATGCGGTTCCTGTGAAAGAGGGGCTTTCCATAAAAATTTCTCTCCTCTTCTTGGCGCAATTAGGTGACCAAACCTCTCCTTAGATGAAATTTCTAGACATTGCCAATAATGTTATCTAATAATATTATTCAAATAATATGAATTATTGCTTCGATAATGAAAAATCTTGTGTAATGACAATTATTAAAACAACAACAATATAAAATATCAACGCAAAGAATTATTAAATCAATAAAATAAAATCTTTGAAGCGAAGAATTCTCGTAACCATTATTGAGTAGTGTCTTCTTACGTAAGAATCAATAATTGGTGCAATACCATGTAATCTTCTTGTGTGTTAACCACATTTAGTATTTTAACGATGATTAATCAGTAATATACTACTGCAGTTATTTTTAAACAACTTATATTTGTCGTTTTCTTCATCCAATCGCTTTCCGTTATGGGACCCACACAAAGCTACGCCGTCAGACGAATATTTCCCGACAGTAAGAATATTCCACGACCAAACGAATATTCCCCGACAAAAATAAATATTTTATAACCACCTGCTTATTTTGAAATATTTGCGTATTTTACCCATAACTATCCACATTAATCAAATCAACCCTTACTATTTCAAAATAATAAATAGAGAAAATTAAATTTCATTAATAATAAGTTGGGGTCTTATATTATCTATTTATAAAAGGTAATTTTTGATTTTAAATAGATAACGTTTTTTTAAAAAAAATATTGTCTATGTAAAAAACACGGAGAAAAAAAAACACGGAACTTAAAAATTTTTCCTTCTAGTTAAGGGTGTAAACGAGTCTAACCGGAGCGAACAGAGAGCTACTCAAATTCGACTCGAAATGATAAATTCGTACTCGAATTCGGCTCGAATTCGATCCGACTCGACTCGAATATTTATTCAAACTACTCGCGAGCTTCAAATTCAAACTCAAATTCGAGTCTCCACATAATAACTAGTTTTATAATAAATATAATTATAAATTGAATTTGTTATTTTACTTAAAAATGAGAAAATATATTTATTATTACACTTTACAAATATAAAATCACAATTAAAAATAAAAACAAAACAAAATAATAACTAATTATCCTAATTTGATTTAAATTTATATATATTATAAGAGAATGTATCGAACATCTAATCGAATATGTATTAACCGAGTATGTATCAAATCACAATCAAAAATTCGAGTAGTTTAAATCTTAAACGAGTCGAGTATAACATTACTCAGATTCTACTCATATTTTTATTCGAACTATTTTTAATGCTCATATTTGGATCATATTATTAACGAATCCGAGTCTCGTTCGTATTTTTTCGAGTCGAGCCCGAATCGAGTCCGAACTGTGTTGGCTCGTTTACAGCCTTACTTCTAGTACTTTCCCATCTCTGCCCAACTCTGTCTCTGTGAGACCCTAAATTTTATGAATAAAGACTTAAATTTTCTCGAAATATTTTTTTTAATATTATGGAGTAAATTTGATATAATGTTATAGTTCTGGGTAATATTTATAAATTTTGTAAAGTATGCAAGTTGCTATATAATATTTTATTGGTCGGGGAATATTCGTTTTAACAGGAATATTAAATACGACCAAGACAATCATTAGTGGACCCATAACTTGGATTATTGTCGGATTGAAAAACGACAAAAAATATTTTATGAAAATAACGGCGGAAGTTTTACCGTTAAAACTGTTGAACTACTTTCGGTAGTAAAAAGTATAGTAATACGCTTGATTGCATAGTAGCACACGGTATTGATTATTGATGTTTACGTGAAAGTCACTCAATTTTGTTCAATTATTGCTTTCACAATGAATTGTTGCGTAGTATCTCACGTTAATTGATTCAATTATTATCGATATTTTATATATTATTAAATCAATAATTGAGATGACAGAGTTATTAATATTATTATTTGCAATATTAACGATGTACAGAAGTTACGCGCCATGAGAGGTTTGGTCACCTAATTTTGCTATTAATAGGGAGAAATCTTTATTGGAAAGCCCTCTTTCTCTCAGGAACGACACAGTGATTAATAGTGTGAATTATAATAATGATTATGAAGTTTTGTTTTATTAGTATTATTAATGTAATAAAACAAGAAAGCTTTTTATATAAAATGTAATATTTTTATAAAGTTATTCGTTTTATTAGACTATAAATAGAATATATTATATTACTATTATGCGTAGTGTTTTTTGCATAGTAAATTTTTTTATAAAATGCAGAATACTTTTATAAAGTTATTTGTTTTATTAGACAATAATTAGAATATATTATATTTTATTATGCATAGTGTTTTATAATTATTCTGCATCTTTGTTTGTATAGTAAAATCTTTTTATATAAAAGCAGTACTTTTATAAAGTTATTCGTTTTATTATATTATAAATAGAATATATTATATTTTATTTAAAAGATTTTGTTTTATTAGAATATTTTATAGTAAACCAATACGGACCGTCCATTTAAAAGTAAATCAATATGGACCGTTTCGAGAATTAATTACTATTCATCCATTCTCCTATAAATAGAAGCGCGTTCCTTCATTATTTCTTACGAATTCAATTTGAACTCTAGAGAGGGAAACTATAGAGAAAAGAAGAAAAATATTCTGCTACTTCACTACTCCTATATCCAGTTTGTTTTAAGGTAAGAGGTATTATTTCTTTCGTATTCATGAAGAGAACTTATGTTATTCCATTCTTTATTATTACTCATTGAATAACTTTTGTATCTGTGGACTCCCCTATACTTGGTGAAATTCTTACATTATTCCATTCTTTATTATTATGTTGGAATAACTTTTATACATCTGCAATCTGCATACATGGTGAAATTCTTCATTATTCCATTCTTTATCATTCTGCCGAATATCCTGTTGTGCGTGACATTCGCTTTGACCACTGGTTCCATTAATTATTATTCATTGGAATAACTTTTATGCATGCGATCTATCGCATGCATGGTGATTTCCGTTGTTATTCCATTCTTTATTATTACATTTGGAATATCCTATCGCATGCAATTTTGCACGACTGATTCCGTTCTTTATTATTATGTGAATATCCTATCTGTAAGCTTCGCATGACACGGTTCCATTCTTTATTATTACATTTGGGAATAACTTTTTACATGCGATCTATCACACGCATGGTGAATCCTTCTGTTATTCCATTCTTTATTATTCTGTTGGAATGACCTGTCTATGTGGATTACCACATGTATGGTGAATGATCCTTTGTATTCATTCCTTATTAAATTGTGGAAATGATCTATTTACGTTGATTATTATGAAAGTCATAATATAAGCATTGGACTGTTGAAAATCTTGGGTATATGTAGTATTAGTAAGTGTTATGATAAGTTATGTTGGTTATTATGTGAAAACATGAAAGTTTCTTAGAAATCACAAAGGGTTGAAAATCAGATTTTTGGTGAAAATAGAACATGAAATTCAATTGACCATATCTCCTATTATATTTTGAATTTTTGAGTGTGGTCAAGTTCTAGAGTTAGATCTATGAGTTTTCTAACTTATCAAAGTGGAATCACTAGAAAAGGTGTTGTAGATTTTCGTGTGAATTGATTTTAGCAAAGGAGTCAAAAACTGAAAAACACCAAAAAAGGATACTGCCCATAAGTTTAAAAGGGCTGTTTCGGCCACTTAATTTGTGAGAAAAATTCCATCCTTTTGGGACATGAAAGTATATGGTATAAAGTACCTCCTGTCCAAAAATGAGCTTATTCTGACATAAAATGAGCAAGTTATGACTATTTCAATATTTATGTTTTTCCGACGAAAAATACAACCAGAGTTCTATAACTCCGATGATCATGAAATTTAAACTGGAAGATCACGTTAACATGTGTAAGATCTAGCCAAGATTTGGGAATTTCTGGAGTTAAACTTGAGGTAGCTAATTTCTTAAAGAATTAATTAGAAATTGATTTATGAAAAATAGTAAATGAATTTTAAAAATTCTGAGAAAAATATATGTTCAATATGGGACTATATTCTGCTAAATTCCAGAAAAGAAATATTTTTGGGACCGATTTGGTATTTTTCATGAAAATGCACTAGTTATGAGTATATGAGTTAAATATGTTATGTGAAGTTGAAAATTGGTAAATAGGATTTTATGGCTTGGGAATCCTATATAGGGTATATGCAGATTTTTGATAAGGGATTTGATCATTGGTGATGAAATCTTATGAGTATGACATTTTTGAATTATTAAATGCATTATTTGGTAAAGTGTAAACAATTAAAATAAATTATTTATAAGTTTAAGAAATAATTAAAATATTTTTATAATATTAATGATATTAGATTATGAGATTATTAAGTGATTGATAGCATTGGAATATTCTTGAACCCTGGATAAATTATATTATAAATATTTAATATTTATCATTTATCTCATTTGATTGATTCTTTATATCATTGTCATGATCCTCATGCTTATATTGTATTGAAAGTCATCTGTGACTTATGTGCATAGATGGACTTGGTATGTAAGACCCCAAATTATTAATAAATAAAATTTATTTTCCTCTATTTATTATTTTGAAATAGTAAGGGTCGATTTGATTAATGTGGATAGTTATGGGTAAAATACATGAATATTTCGAATAAGCAAGTGGTTATAAAATATTCATTATTATTAGGGAATATTCGTTTGGTCGTGGAATATTAAATGACTTTGTCGGGAATATTAAATGCGGCGAAGCGCAATCTTTTATGGGCCCCATAACGGAAAGCGATTGGATGAAGAAAACGACAAATATAAGTTGTTTATAAATAGCAGGCGTGGTTATTCACAGTTATCTTGTTGAAATACTCGGTGGTTTAAAACACACTAATACGCGTTGTTGAGCAAAGTAGCACGCGTATTGCACCATTATTATTGATTCTTACGTAAGAAGGCACTTACTCAATAATTGTTACGATAATTCTTGTTCAATAATTTATTTTATTGATTCAATAATTGTTGCGTTGATATTTTATATTCTTTGTTGTTTGAATAATTGTCATTACACGTATTTTTATTATCGAAGCAAATAATTCATATTATCTGAATAATATTATTAGATAACATTATTGGCAATGTCTAGAAAGTTACATCTAAGGAGAGGTTTGGTCACCTAATTGCGGCGCCAATGAAGAAGAAATTTTTATTGGAAAGCCCTCTTTCACGAACCTACCGGTTGTCAATATTGTGATTACATAATATTATTTGTGAATAATTAATTATTGATTCATATGATGAGGAAAATATTGATTTTATGTGGATATAGATGGAGAAAATTTTAAAATGACAATTGTTGAAAATTAATATTTTATCATTTTACGATAAAATAATTCATATAAATATATTATTTTAATAATATATTAATTAGTGATATTTTTTATAATGAATGTGGGATATATGAGTATATGAGGAGGAAGAGTATTTTTGTGGCATTAAATGTTTAACACATATTTTGTGTGTTGGTGGACCAATTATTGATCAAAATTTGATTATAAACAGTAAAATCGCTTGCTTGTGGATTTCGATCAATTTCTGTTTGGAATTTGGAAAAACTTCCTTCTGCAAAGTTGTAGATAATGGAATTTCATATGGAAAATTGCGAGTTTCGAATTTTTCTGATAAAAGAGCTATTTATTGTGAATTATTGAAGTTTCGGTATATCGGGTGTGAATTGATTTTTGGAGTTTAAATTATTTTTGTTAGAAAAAATGTTTTTTGTATTTTTTGGACATCATTAACATGTGTGGCTGGTGTTTTTGACCAAAAGGTGGGCTAAGGAAAATTTGTATAATTATAATATATTATATTAAATTTTCTGCTTTGGTGTTCTAAGCAATTTCCTATAAATAGGGTGCTTAGGTTAGAATTGAAAATCACACCAGAAACTGAAGTTTTCTCTCTATATTATCGAGCGTATTCTTGTGAGTATTTTGAGTATACTTTGAGTATTGCTATACGGTGCAAGTTCAAGTCATAGCCTATATCCGGTGTTTCAACTAGAAGTACTGTCTTTCGAGGTAAGGGATGTTATTTTCTTCTCAAATGATATTATTTCTTCAATATCATTATCTTTGAAATATTGGTTGGAACTTTTTATCAAATTTGGAACTTTTTCATGTAAGGGTTACTATTCATGAGTTCTTATTCACGATTCTTATTCATGAGTTACTATTCATTCACGAGTTACTATTCACGAGTACTATTCATGAAGCGTGAAGATGTTTTTTTTGGAATTTCTATCTTTTGGTGTCGTAGTTATTATTCACGTGTCTGACACTATTCACGAATCTGACCTTATTCACCTAAAAAATGAAAATTTTTCTTTTAAATCTAAAATATCTATTACGGATACTAGCTTTGATTGTATCCATGTTTTGATCATTCTTGAATTTTACACCCTATGATTATTTTTGAGGTATTTTTGGGCGTGGATAAAACAAAGTACGAATCCTTAATCCTTGTCATTTTGTTTCACCGGATTCGTTTCTTTAAAAATATTTTCATCATCTTGATCTTAAATGATGATATTATGGAATATCTTTGGCACCTGTAGTCAAAGATGAATGATTTCTGAAGAATATCTTTGGCCGTAGTGCAAAGATGAGCAGTGTTTAGATGAACATGATCAATCGATGAATATCTTTGGCTGTGAGTGCAAAGATGAATATTTGATTCGGATGTATGTTGATTGATGTTACAGGATAAAAGATAGACGACGAACTTTTAAATTCATACATGTAGAAGATAGTAGTTGCATTCTCTACTTAACTCTTCTAATGAATTATTATTTCATTGCGAATATTGGTTTAAAAACTTGTTGTCTATTGTATTCTATTAGTTTTTTCCTTGTTGAAGACTAACGATAATTTGTTGTATATTATCTTAGTCATAATATTCTTCTTTGGGCTAGTTGAGCTCACCCTTTTCCTTTTTGTTCCATTTTTCTTCTCGGGAGGCGAGAATGTAGCGAGTCCTAGTCAAGGTTATGGAATGAAGGTTCTAGAGAGTTGTTTAGTAGTCCTCACCATTTTGTAAAATAATGTATCAATAATTATGATGGGGATTTATTTGCGTGTGGATATTATCTAGATGGCAATATCTCAGTATTTAAACTCACAGTTTATATGTTGTAATAATAAAGTTGTAGTTATTTCTGTACCATGTATTTGGCGACTCAGAATGGGTTGGATGGAATGGACCTATTTTGGGGGCGTCACATGGTATGATTATGACCATGAATTATTCGGTATAATCATGACCATAATGTTACAAATGATGTGCGAAAAGTCATCTTTGGCCCGTAGTGCATAGATGGACTTGGTATGATTATGACCAGGGATTATTCGGTATAATCATGACCGTAATAATTGAAAACACGAATATCCTTGGCCCATAGTGCATGGATAATTCGTGGTCGTGATCTTATTGGTGAGTCTCGGCATTTATTGGTTTTGATTGTATATCTTTTAATTGTAGTGCAAAGATGAACTGTTGGTTATTGGTTATACAGTTGTATATCTTTGGTGGTAGTGTAAAGATGAATTTATTAGTATGATTATGAGCAGAAATTGTGATTTGGTATAATTATGATTTTTGATGTTTCAGGTGAAGATAGGTGATGAAAATTATCTTCGTCTTCGGTGCGAAAAGGAATTCAAAATCACAATTATGATTATGAGTTATTCATATGATTGTGGACAGGAATTGTTGATCGATGTTACAGGGATAAAACTTTATTGGTGGACTTTTAACATGGAGAAGATAATAGACACGATGGTCTATTTGACTCTTTAATGGATTTCTCGTTCAAGCTAACTATGGTTGAAAAGTTTTATCATCTACCATATGTTCTAAATCTACGATTTATTATTGACAAAAGCTATTGATAATTTAATTATCTTTAGTTATGATATTCTTTATTTGGGCTAGTTGAGCTCACCCTTTTGCTTCACACATTCCTTTCGTAATAAGAGTATTCTTAGGAGTCGAGCTGGGGATAACGGGAGAATAGAGCGGTGGGTCTATAGTTTGTTGAGGTTCTCCTTAAATAGTATGGAAATAATTCTATTGAGAACTTTAGATAAGTGTGTCGTATTGTATACGTCATTTGATATTTAATTTTGGTGAACCAAATAGGGTGAGGTGAACCCAACTTTGAAAGGGTGTTTTGCCACTATCATACAAGATGTCTAATGACATACAACCTCGTGTTATCATAAGACAGGGTTGTGCACATCAACTTGCTGAGTATATCTACAAGCACTACCTATATGATCTTGGAGTTTATTTGAAATATAATTTTCACTTGGAGATAGTGGAGATAGTTATATGTCAAGAGAAGACTCACCATTGGAAATAAGATGATAGTAATCTTCTCATTTTTCTTTAGAGATTCTATTAGGTCAACCAAGAGATAATTACGTGGACATGTAATATCTACCATAACCTAGGCACGCATAGCCTCTCCATGTATACGAAGGTTTCATTGAACACCCCAAAAGATTTTAATTTCTAAAAGCTGACCCAGACTTTTATTGCAAAGCACCATTGTAAGGTTCATATTGTGAGACACCATGAGAGAGTTACATACATTTGTATTAAAACTCACGGTTTAATCATGGTCATATTCTCATATCTGACGATTCAACAACAGTATAAATGAAGTTTGTAATTGATTTTTATAGTGTGATATCTGGCGACTCAGAATGGGTGATGTATACCTATTTTGGGGGCGTCACAGTCTCTCTCATTTCACCAGCTCAACTCTCTCACTCAGATATGCAGCCCATCTCATTCCCCTCCCTCTCGACTCCCTCTAACCCTAGAAATAGTGGCGGCGTAGTGGTGGCGACATAGTGGTGGCGCCATTCTACAAGCGACATTTGGAGCCGAGGAGGTGAACCGCGTCTCTCTGAAAACCCTTGTTAGTGTACTTTGTAATCGAAGCTTTTTAATGGCGAATAGCAATTTACCTCGAAGAATTATCAAAGTAAGTCACTCGATCTTCCTCTTCTCCTATTTCTCGATCCCTTCCCCAATTCATTTTGATTTAATTTCTTCGTCCTTGTTTAGAATTTTTCTGTTTGAATAATTTATTTCTGGTCAATTCATGTCTGCTTTGAAGTTTTCAGAAAGACTGGACTATATTTTTTGAGAATCAGGTGCTTTCTCCTGCGATGTATAAGCATATTTTCCTTGGACGACCTTTCCACCTTAGCTTTTTGAAAATGTAGTAGTAGTTTCTATAAGGTCTACTAAGCGGTACAAGTATGGGTAAAGGATGTATTTCCATTTTAAACCATGATTTGAATGAAATATTGAATTGAGAGATATTTTCCCTCCCTTATTCCCTTCTTCATCACAAATTCTCCTTTTTGCAGATAATACTGCGGTGCATGGTCAGAGCGTAGGTGATGAATTTACAGATAATAAAGATCAAAATTCTGTAAAAGACGCGATTCCAAATAATATGAACCAAGATAATAGTCAGAATCTTACCAACTCTGCTAATGTATCTATGGATACATCACAAGTTACTGCATATGTTCATGAATCCATTTCTGAGCATCAGCTGGTTGATGTTTCTGGCAACCCATATTATATCTACTGAATATCTTTATTTTAGAATGTTACTATCTGACCTATACTCTTTCCATCCCACGAGCGGTGCTTTTAAACAGTAATATATCAATTGTTGTTAGTTTTTGTGTAATATAATTTTATACTGAAGAAGTGAGTTGTTAAGTTATGCCTGCACAGGTTTCTATTAGGCATTATATGCTTCTGTTTTAGAGTTTGTGAAGTGAATGCTGTAATCAGGTAGGCATAAGATTTTACACAAAAGGGTAAGTTGATTAGGCCATTGTATTTGCTGTGGGAAATGGACTCGATGTAGAGTTACCATTCCATCATTACTGCACGATATGGCTGCTCTACACTTGAGCCCGATCTTTTATGAGTGCACTAAACTATGATGTCAGCGCCTATTTTTTGGGCCGGCAGACCATGTTAACCTATGTTTTGTTGTTATTCAGAAATAAAATTTTGTTATGTAGTTCATTTTAGTTTTATATGCTGTTGTTCCAAGTTTGACCATCCCTTACCTTTGAATACCCTTTGTACGAAAAGAAAAAGGAAAATGATGAATCAACTATATCATCAAAATAATTCAGTAGTAATTGTTTCACCATTTTAGATTTACAACTCCTTTAAATAAATCCAATTGGTGACATGGATCCCATCTCATGGTTGAACCCACTATCCTATTGTTTCTTGTCTGTCTTGTTTTAATATTTTCTTGTAAATGAAATGCTACAACGTGAGAGCCATCTGTTATACACTGTGGATGTTTATGAATATGCTCACTATATGAAGTTCCTTATAAAAAAAACATTTAAACCTGGCAACTCTTAAGTGCAAAGTCCAGCAATGGATATCATTTGAAGGAGTTGTGTTTCAGGTGTAAATGTGTACCTGAGGTCCTGAACTCTAACCTGCCATTTCCCACAAAGTTGGTTGGGACTTGGGACTAAACTTGTGCATAAATTTGATCACTATTGTGACCTAGTTAGGACTCAGTAATCAGTAGTTTGTATATAGATCTGGATCCAGTGGTGGTCAGTAAACTAATTATAATATTAATGTTTCTATCTACATGAATGGGATCTCCTCATCTTCACTTAGTAAAGCCTAATCCCAACTATTTGAGGTTGGTTAAATGAATTTTGTTTCAACCCTCCATATGAGTTTGTTTTGTATATATATAGATGGGTGATAGATAATCAAATTAATAATATGGTTTAAACCCAGGATATTAATATAGGTGTATTTCATATTGATATAAAATTTTAATCAAAGAAGTCTGGTGTTTCTAGGTGTTGTACATCACATCTTTCACTAATGTGCTGCATCATTTTCTTTCTTGTAGCTTCTTGGGAGGAGCAGTGGATTTCATGTGGCATCAACTTATCGGCTGTGTACGAAATGTCTTTGGCATCAACTCATTGATTCATTTGTAGTTTCTACAATGTTATGTAACATGTTCATTTATATTTATATTGAAAAGTGAATTTGAGAAGCATATATGGATAGTTTGATATATATTTTGTGGATGTAGTAATTTGAAACTGTAAACGAATGGTATTATTGGAATGTATTTTGAATGGTTGATACATTTTGGCTTTAAATTTAAATGAGAATTTAGACTTTTTAGCTATATATCATGGCATTAGCATATTGCAGGTGCATTGGTAATATAGGTGAACCACAACATTTTTTTTTCTTTATCTATAACATTTTAAAAATGTTGTATATTTATATAAATAAATGACACTGTGAGACCCCAGATTTTATCAATAAAGATTTAAATTTTGTCGAAATAATTTTTAATATTATGGTGTGAATTTGAGATAATATTATAGTTGTGGGTAGTATTTATAAATTTTGCAAAGTATGCAAGTAGTTATATTATATTCGATTGGTGGGGAATATTCGGTTTAGCGAGGAATATTCGTACAACAGCTCAATCATTGGTGGACCCTATTAAATGTAATTATTGTCGGATTGAGAAAAACGACAAAAATATTTTATTGAAATAACTATGGAAGTTTTACTGGTTAATCTTCATTGAACTACTTTCGGTAGTAAAAGAAAGATGTCGTGTGGTTGCATAGTAAGTGCACGGTATTGATTATTGATGCTTATGTGAGAAGTCACTCGGTTTGATTCCATTATTGTCGATTAATAATATGAATTATTATAAGCGATAATGACGTTTTATTTTATTCAGTATTATTAACGTAATAAAAGCGAAACATCTTTATATAAAATGTAATACTTTATTAAAGTTATTCATAAATAGAATATATTATATTTTATTATGTAGTAGTGTTGCGTAGTGTTTTGCGTAGTGTTTGCATAGTAAAATGTTTTTATATAAATAGAATATATTATATTTTATTTAAAAGATTTTGCTTTAAATATGGAATAGTCGATTAAAGTAAATCAATCTGGACCGATTCATGGATTAATTACTATGCATTCTATTTTCCTATAAATAGAAGCTCATTCCTTCATTATGTTCTTACGAATTCACTTTGAAACTCTGAGAGAGAGAAACTATAGAGAAAGAAAGAAGAAAGTATATTCTACTTCACTTTTGCGATATTCGGTTCTTCTAAGGTAAGGAATATTATTTGTTGTATACCGTAAAAGGGTGTTATTCTTTCTTATTCATGAAGAGAACTTACATTATTCCATTCATTATTATTACATTGGAATAACTTTGTAAAAGTGGCATACCCTATACATAACTTTGTATCTGCGCAGATACCTATACTTAGTGAAATCCTTATATTATTCCATTCTTATTTATTACATTGGAATAACTTTGTATCTGCTGAATCCCCTATACTTGGTGATCTTCTTACATTATTCCATTCTTTATTATTACATTTGGAATATCACATGCGTATGTTTTTACACCTGACACAGTTCCATTGTTTATTATTCGCATTTATTATTACATTGGAATATCACATGCATGTGTTTTTTACCCGACTGGTTCCATTGTTTATTATTATTCAAAGATTTATTATTACATTGGATCATCATCCTCGGTTGTGAATTTCACTTGACTTTGGTTCCGTTATTATTATTCTATTGGAATAACTTTTCTGCATCAGCAATCTGCATGCGTGGTGATTTCCTTTGTTATTCCATTCTTTATTATACCCAGTTGGTTAAAACTTTGACTTCTATACTCCATGAAATTAGTAGAATATTCTTGATATTTGCGTTTCATCCAAAGATCTTTCATGGAAATATTCTTACGATCATTCTTGAATTTTACTCTCTACAAAACAATATCTTGTTGACAATTTGGGCGTTACTTAATTCTGGATAAAATAATTCTTGAACTTGTTTTATTGAATTATTATGTCATTATCATCATCCTCATGTTATATTATGGCTTACGTGTATAGATGAACTTAGTATGATTATGACCGGGGATCATTCGGTATAATCACGGCTTGTTATAAATGATGTGATAAAAGTCCTCGGTGGCGTGTAATGTAGTGATGGATAGTTTTGGTATGATTATGACCGGGGTGATTCGGTATAGTCATGACCATTGATAATTTGATGAAAATCCTTGACCGTGTAGTACGGGGATGATTAGATATTGTGGTTTATTCATTAAACCGAGTCTTAGTGATAAAAATTATGAAAACCTTTTAAAACCTAAAAGATAGTAGACTTTATTTTCTACTGACTCTTTTAATGGATTGCATATTCATTGCAGATTAAACCGGTTGTCTATTGTATTTTATCGGTTTAACATTTTGTTGAAGGCTAATGATAATTTATTACGCATTATCTTAGTCATAATATTTCTTCTTTGGGCTAGTCGAGCTCACCTTTCTTTCACTTGTTTCTCTTGAAATGAGAACATAAATTTGGGATGAGTCGGGAACTGAGATAATGGTCCGAGGATAGCATTAGTAGTCCTCACTATTACGTGAAATAGTGTGATAATAGTTGTAATGAGGACTCCTTTTGAGTTTGTATAATATCTAGTAGACAATATTTGTATTCAAACTCACGGTTTATGTCGTATTGTACCACAGCAGCTATGTTAGTAAGTTGTATTTGAATTTATGTACCATGTAAGTGGCGACCCAAGATGGGTGGCGTATACCTAATTTTGAGGCGTCACGATTGGTATCGAGTTTAGGATATGATTCTGGCTAAGATGTGAGATAAGAACTAGGAGGAGAGAGCGGGAATTCCTTCGCTAGTATGACCTACCTAAATTTATTTGGTATTTAATTGGTCGATCGAGTTTAGGGATAATATGTGATATGTTAATTAACCATTGTTTTGTGACAGGTGTTTGAGAATGGCATCCTGAAAATCTTTGAGATAAGCAATGAAGCACATGAGAGTGTTGATTCATTTCGAACAAAAGGTAACGACCAACAACACGATAATAATCATACTGGTGGCAATGGCTATCAGAACAATGATAACCATCGTGGGGGAAATTATCATGCCAAGAATAGTAACCACTTCCGTGGTAATCATGGCGAAGATAATAGAAGTGGAAATTGCAAGAAGAGAAGGTCATTTAGCCCAATTTTGTTGTGCACCAAAGTCAAGTCTAGCTGGGATGGTGGCACCAAAGGTGGATATGGACAAAACAAAGTCGTTGGTTTTAGGAAGTGTATTTTCATGACTTCTCAAAAGCGAGTAAGCCGAGCGAAGTTAGCAGGTTAGTTAATTATAAATTGTGAAGTCTATACCTTATAAGATACCGATTCTACCCATTATTTTATCTCTCTTGCTTTGCGTTCAACGTTTAAATTGGACTCGGAAGTTAAACTTTGACTTATTGATTGAAACTTCGTTAGTAGGAGCCTTCGTTCTGCACTATTTTTAAATCTTGTTTGATTCAAATAAACACTTTCACGTTACCTGTCGATCTTATCTTTTTGAAAATACTTGCCTTTGAGGAAAATTTTGAAAACGATTGATTAACTATTTATTATTCTTTTGTAAGGTTGTTAGCTTTCATATTCTAACCAACTTTGTTATCTGAATTCAAAGTAACCAAACCCTAAAGTTAATCACTGTTATATCAACCCATAAGTAAAGAGCCCCGATCCTTTCATTGTTGACTTCCTTGTGTGGAACGCACCGAAGCCAGACTTTCTGTAGGCGACGTCGTGAATGAAGATGACAAGTTTATAGGTATCATTGTGAGGTGCTATCTAGGTTAAGGGATAGAAGTCACAGTTGGTATCCATGTGATGTACTATCCAAGTCTTGGATGAGAGTCACAGTTTTGAATGATATTTCTATTATTAATAAATTTCCAAGCGTATTCTTGAAGACTTCTTAGCCTACTTAGAGCGTGAAATCGAATTTTGTATTGACCCCAGTACAAAACCCATTTCTTAAACCCTCAAATATTTCTTCAACTAAAATGAATAGTTTACGTGGTTTATGATAAAAGTCATAATAAAAGCATTGGATTAATGAAAATCATGGGTATACGTAGTATTAGTAAGTGTTATGATGAGTTATGTTGGTTTTTTAGAAATCACAAAGAGTTGAAAATCAGATTTTGTGAAAAACGTAACATGAAATTCAATTGACCAAATCTCTTATTATATTTTGAATTTTTGAGTGTGGTCAAGTCCTAGAGTTAGATCTATGAGTTACCTAACTAATCCAAGTGGAATTACTGGAAAAGGTATTGTAGATTTTTGTGTGGACTGATTTTAGCAAAGGAGTGCAAAGCTGCAAAAACCGAAAAAGCTGCTGCCATGATTTTAGAGGGGCTGTTTCGGCCACTTAAATTATGAGAAAAAATTCTGGCCTTTTGGGACATGAAGGTATATGGTATAAAGTACCTCCTGTCCAAAAATGAGCTCATTCGACTTAAAATGAGCAAGTTATGACTATTTCAATATTTAGGTTTTTAAATGACAAAAATTCTATAACCGAGAGTTCTATAACTCAGATAACCATGAAATTTAAACTAGAAGCTCACGTTAACATGTGTAAGGTCCTGCCAAGATTTGGGAATTTTTGGAGTTAAACTTGAGGTAGCTAATTTCTTAAGGAATTAATTAGAAATTGATTTTTGAAAATAGTAAATGAATCTTAAAAATTCCGAGAAAATATATTTTCATTATGGGACTATATTATGCTAAATTCGAGAAAAGAAATATTTTCGGGACTAATTTGGTATTTTTCATGAAAATAGTTTAATTCTGAACATATGAGTTAAATATGTTATGTGAAGTAACAAAGTTAAAAATAGGATTTTATGGCTGAGAATTCTATATAGAGTATATGCATATTTTTTTTTGATGAGGATTTGATAATTGGTAATGATATCGTATGAGTATGGCATTTTGAATGATTAAATGCATTATATGGTAAAAGCGTAAACAATTGAGATAAATTGTTTATAAATTTAAAGTGATTAAAATATTGTTATAATATTAATGATATTAGATTATGAGATTATTAAGTGATTGATAACATGGGAATATTCTTGAATCTGGATAAATTATATTATAAATGTTTAATATTTATCCTTTATCTCATTTGATTGATTCTTTATATCATTATCCTCATGTTTATATTATGTTGAAAGTCATACGTGGCTTTGTAATTATAGATGGACTTGGTATGATTATGACCGAGGATTGTTCGGTATAATCATAACCGTAATTGAAAACACGATTATCTTTGGTAGTAGTGCATGGATAATTTGTGGTCGTGATACTAATGAATACACGATTATCTTTGGTAGTAGTGCATGGATAATTTGTGGTCGTGATACTAATGAATACACGATTATCTTTGGTAGTAGTGCATGGATAATTTGTGGTCGTGATACTAATGAATACACGATTATCTTTGGGTACGTAGTGCATGGATAATTTGTGGTCGTGATACTAATGAATACACTATTATCTTTGGTAGTAGTGCATGGATAATTTGTGGTCGTGATCTTAATGAATACCACGATTATCTTTGGTAGTAGTGCATGGATAATTTGTGGTCGTTGATACTAATGAATACACGATTATCTTTGGTAGTAGTGCATGGATAATTTGTGGTCGTGATACTAATGAATACACGATTATCTTTGGTAGTAGTGCATGGATAATTAAGTGGTCGTGATACTAATGAATATCCTTGACCCGTAGTGCGGGGATGATTCGATGATATGAATTAATTATTGAAATGAGTCTCGTGATGAAATATTAATTCATGGATGTGGTAAAAGTCATCTTTAGTAGTAGTGCATTGATAGACTTGGTATGATTATGACCAAGGATTATTCTAATATAATCATGATCGTAAACACGAATATCCTTGGCGATGAGTGCATGGATAATTAAGTGGTTGTGATACTTATTAAAAGGCGTCTCGGCATTATTGGTTTCTGATTTGTATATCTTTAGCTTTGTAGTGCAAAGATGAATTGTTAATGAATATCTTTGGCGGATTGCGAAGATGAATTTAATATTTTTAACGATAAAGGTATTCAAGGTATCCTCACCTCTTATCATACTAGGTACGTACCCTAATTTCGAGGGCGAAATTCCATAAGGAAGGGAGATTGTGAGACCCCAGATTTTATCAATAAAGATTTAAATTTTGTCGAAATAATTTTTTAATATTATGGTGTGAATTTGAGATAATATTATAGTTGTGGGTAGTATTTATGAATTTGAGATAATTCTTGAACTTGTTTTATTGAATTATTATGTCATTATCATCATCCTCATGTTATATTATGGCTTACGTGTATAGATGAACTTAGTATGATTATGACCAGGGATCATTCTAAGTATAATCGTGGCTTGTTATAAATGATGTGATAAAAGTCCTCGGTGGCACTGTAATGCGTTGATGGATAGTTTTGGTATGATTATGACCGGGGGTGATTCGGTATAGTCATGACCATTGATAATTTGATGAAAATCCTTGGCCAGTGAATGCGGGGATGATTAGATATTGTGGTTTATTCATTAAACCGAGTCTTAGTGATAAAAATTATGAAAACCTTTTAAAACCTAAAAGATAGTAGACTTTATTTTCTACTTGACTCTATTAATGGATTGCGTATTCATTCTGCAGATTAAACCGGTTGTCTATTGTATTTTATCGGTTTAACATCTGTTGAAGGCTAATGATAATTTATTACGCATTATCTTAGTCATAATATTTCTTCTTGGGCTAGTCGAGCTCACCTTTCTTTCACCGTTCTCTTGAAATGAGAACATAAGCTGGACGAGTCGAGGAGCGGAGTAATGGTCCGAGAGGATAGCATTAGTAGTCCTCACTATTACGTGAAATAGTGTGATAATAGTTGTAATGAGGACTCCTTTTGAGTTTGTATAATATCTAGTAGACAATATTTGTATTCAAACTCACGCTTTATGTCGTATTGTACCACGGCGCTTATGTTAAGAAGTTGTATTTGAATTTATGTACCATGTAAGTGGCGACCCAAGATGGGTGACGTATACCTAATTTTGGGGGCGTCACAGACACCTTCTAAACGTTGTATAAATTGGTTAAAAACGTTGTCTAATATATTAAACTACAACATTTTTATCCAGAAAACTTTGTGGAATCATACCTTCCACAACATTTTTAAGCATCAACTAATTTATGGAAAATAAATTTACAACATTTTTTTCTTAAAAAACGTTGTGTAATGTGCTTAACTACAACGTTTTAAAAATTTTGTGTAAGGGTGTCAAATAGATGACGCCCTTAACCACGACGTTTTTCTGACTGAAACCACAACGTTTTTTCTGCGTTATCTATTTACTGTTTTGTAGTAGTGATATTTGTACTTTTTCCTATGAGCTTAGTAACATGGTTGATGAAAAAGAGATGGGCTCGCGCACATGAGGACGACTAAGGAATTGGGCTAGGCCAAGCTTGGTTCTTGGACTTTCGGTCGGAAAACCTAAGTGCGTGTGTGCAGAGATTGCCCATTATTTTGCTTAAATCCCTAATTGTTATTTTTAATACCTATTTATCTCTTGTTGTAACTCCCAAGTTAATACCTGGCCATTATACCTTATTTATCTCTTGTTGTAACTCCCAAGCGTTCCATTAAAATCTCCAACGTTATTTCCCAAAACGTTCCTTATAAGGGCTAATTGTTCTTCGCAGAATACACACATAATCAGTTTCTTCTTCTCCTTGTCTCTAAAATTTGTTCATATATACTCTGTTTAATTGGACAATCCACAAAGACAAGCCCATAGTCTCCTTCTGTGAGTACACACGATCGGAGACTTCGTCGTTGAATCTGAGAGTGACCATCGGCTGATTCCATTTGTACTATGATTATTATCGGTGGGGAAAAATCACTTTTAGAGACGATGAATGCATACGCCTCGGTTTCCAGCTAAGTTATTCCAATTTTATATTTATTCGTTAATTACTCTTGTTAATATTGCTATATATTTTCCAACAATCTAAAAAGTGATTTCATCTATTAACAAAAATACATGTTGTTTTAGTTAGAAACTATGAGTTTGGAATGTTAGAATGTTCTACTAATGTTGTTTATTATTATATGTATTAAATCATTCATTGGGGTTACATGTGTGCGCCCCAAAAATAGGTATACATCACCCATTCTAAGTTGTCAATACATGGTGCGAAACAACTACAACTTTATTATTACAACAAGAAAGCGTGAGTTTTAATACAAATATTATCTTCTGACAATATCTATACTCAAATAAATCCTCATCACATTTATTGATACATTATTTTACAAAAATGGTGAGGACTACTAAACAACTCTCTCTAGAACCTTCATTCCATACCCCAGGCTAAATACTCGCTATATTCTCCCCTCCCGAGAAAAATGGAACAAAAAGGAAAAGGGTGAGCTCAACTAGCTCAAGAAAGAATATTATGACTAAGATAATATACAATAAATTACCGTTAGTCTTCAACAGGAAAAAATCTAATAGAATCTGATAGACAACAAATTTTAAATCAATATTCGCAAATGAAATAATAATTTATTAGAAGAGTTAAGTAGAGAATGCAAACTACTATCTTCCATGTATGAATTTAAAAGTTCATCGCCTACATCTTTTATCCTGTAACATCAATCAATATATATCTGGAATCACATATTCATCTTTTGCACTACAGGCCAAAGATATTCATCGATTAATCATGTTCATCTAAACACTGTTCATCTTTGCACTACGAAAGCAAAGATATTCTTGAAAATCATTCATCTTTGCACTACACGCCCAAAGATATTCCATAATATCATCATTTAAGATCAAAGATGATGAAAAATATTTTTAAAAACGAATCCGGTGAAACAAAATGACAAGGATTAAGGATTAAGGATTAGTGACTTTGTTTTATTCACGTCCAAAATACCTCAAAAATAATCACGGTGGTGTAAAATTCAAGAATGATCAAAACATGGATACAATCAAAGCTAGTATCCGAATAGATATTTTGACGAAAAGAAAAATTTTCATTTTTGATGAATAGTCAAGTGATTCGTGAATAATGTCGATATCGTGAATAGTCTTGAGTATCGTGAATAAGAACTCAGACACCAAAAGTTCCAAATTTGATAAAACTTCAGATCAATATTTCAACATAATGATATTGAAGAAATAATATCATTACTGAAAAAATAATATCTCTTACCTCGAAAGATCGATCTTACAATTGAAACAGGATATAGGCTTTGACTTGAACTTGCACCTTTGAATAGCAATACTCAAATTATACTCAAAATACTCACAAGAATACTCGATAATATAGAGAGAGAAAACTTGATTTACGGTGTGATTTTCAATTCTAACCTAAGCACCCTATTTATAGGAAATTGCTTAGAACACTAAAGCAGAAAAAATTTAATATAATATTAATATATTATATATAAATTCCTCGCTTTTAATCTATGATCTGAATTCAGCCATGCTTGACAACAAATAATTCTACCAAACAAATCAAAAACGTTTTATTATTTAAAATAATTAAAACTTCCAAAAATCAATTATTAGAAATTTGAACATCAATAATTCATAATAAATAGCCCTTTTATCAGAAAATTTGAATCTCGCGAGGTTTTATAGGAAATTCAATTCTCTACAACTTTGCGAGAAGAAAGTTTTTCCAAATTCCAAATGCAAATTGGCCATCAAATCCACAAACAGACGATTTTACTGTGTATAATCAAATTTCGATCAATAAATGGGGTCCAATTTACATGTTTAACATGTTTTAAACATTTATTGCAACAAAAATACTCTTCCTCCTCATATACTCATATATCCCACATTCGTTGTAAAATATCACCATTATTATATTATTAAAATATAATAATACATTATCTTATCGAGAAAAAAGATAAAATTTCAATTTTCAACAATTGTCACATTAAAATTTTTCTCCATCTATATCCACATAAAATCAATATTTTCCTCATCATATGAATCAATAATTAATTATTCACAAATAATATTACGTAATCACAATATTGTGAACCGTGGCGGTTTCAGGAAGAGAGGGGCTTTCCAATAAGAATTTCTCCTTCTTGGCCAAGCAATTAGGTGACCAAACCTCTCCTTAGATAGAACTTTCTAGACATTGCCAATAATGTTATCTAATAATATTATTCGGATAATATGAATTATTGCTTCGATAATGAAAAATATTGTGTAATGACAATTATTGAAACAACAAAGAATATAAAATATCAACGCAAAGAATTATTGAATCAATAAAATCTCGAATAAAGGTAATTATCAGAACCATTATTGAGTAGTGCCTTCTTACGTAAGAATCAATAATTGAATGCAATACTGTAAATCTTCTTGTGTTTTAACCACCGAGTATTTTAACAAAGATTAATGGTAACAACTACGCCTAGTTATTTTTAACCAACTTATATTTGTCATTTTCTTCATCCAATCGCTTTCCACATTATGGGGCCCACACGGTCATGCTACCACGTCATTTAATATTCCCAAATGATCTGAATATTCCACGACCAAACGAATATTCCTCGACAACAATGAATATTTTATAACCACTTTGCTTATTTTGAAATATTTACGTATTTTACCCTAACTATCCACATTAATCACATCAACCCTTACTATTTCAAAATAATAAATAGAAAAATTAAATTTCATTAATAATAAGTTGGGGTCTTCTGACAACCTCCCTCCTTATGAAATTTCGTCCTCGAAATCGACGTGCGATACACAGTGTTTCGAAAAGGTGAGGATACCTCGCTTTCATTTCCGCTTTCCAATTCCCAGGTTATTTCTTCAATATCATTATCTTAAAATATTGGTTGGAAATTTTATCAAATTTGGAACTTTTTCATGTCGGGAGTTACTATTCATGAGTTCTTTATTAATGATGAGTTACTATTCACGAATTACTATTCACGAGTACTATTCACTAAGCGTAATGATGTTTTTGTGAAATTTCTATCTTTTGGTGTCGGGTTACTATTCACGTGTACGACCTTTAATTATTCACGTATACGGCACTATTCACGAATACTAAGACTATTCACCTAAAAAATGAAATATCTTCTTTTGTCCAAAATATCTATTCGGATACTAGTTTTGATTGTATCCATGTTTTGATCATTCTTGAATTTTACACCACTATGATTTATTTACGAGGTATTTTTGGACATGGAATAAATTGAAATACTTAATCCTTAATATTTATTATTTTGTTTCACCGGGATTCGTTTTCTTTAAAATATTTTTCATCATCCTTAGTCCTAAATGATGATATAATCCGAATATCTTTGGCACGTAGTGCAAAGATGAATGATTTCTTGATGAATATCTTTGGCCCGTAGTGCAAAGATGAGCAGTGTTGAGATGAACATGATGGATCGATTAATATCTTTGGCGTGGTGCAAAGATGAACAGTGTTTAGATGAACATGACCCGGTCGATGAATATCTTTGGCAGTAGTGCAAAGATGAATATTTGATTCGAGATATATATTGATTGATGTTACAGGGATAAAATATCGACGATGAACTTTTAAATTCATATATAGAAGATAGTAGTTTGCATTCTCTACTTAACTTTTCTAATGAATTGTTGTTTCACTACCGCAGTTGTTGATTTAAAAAGCGGGTTGTCTATTGTATTCTATTAGATTTTTCCTGTTGAAGACTAACGATAATTTGTTGTATATTATCTTAGTCATAATATTCCTTCTTGGGCTAGTTGAGCTCACCCTTTTCCTTGTTGTTCCATTTTTCTTCTCGGGAGGCGAGAATGTAGCGAAATACTAGTCGGGTATGGGAATGAAGGTTCTGAGAGAGAGAGTTGTGTAGTAGTCCTCACCATTTTTGTAAAATAATGTATCAATAATTATGATGGGGATTTATTTGCGTGTGGATATTGCCTGAGATGGCAATATCTCGTATTTAAACTCACGGTTTATATGTTGTAATAATAAAGTTGTAGTTATTTACGTACCATGTATTTGGCGACTCGAGAATGGGTTGGATGGAATGGACCTATTTTGGGGCGTCCACGGTTGGTATCGAGCTTAGGGATATGATCTCTGGCGGAGATCGGGAATAGAACTAGGAGGGAGGCAGAGTAATCCTTTCGCTAAAGTGTGTCCTACCTAAGCTTATTTGTTGGTTGGTCATAATATAGGGGTATTATGTGATTTGTTAATTTATTTAATTAACCCTTGTTTTATGATAGTTTTTAAGAATGGTCACGAGAACGTTAACAATGGAGTGAATGAGATCGTGGAGACACCTCTAATCGACAACCTTGATAATGTGATGTCAGGCGAAGAAGGAATTAGAGATATCCATATGGTGAGTGAAGAATTGATAGTTGCACCCGAGATAATCGCAGAGGTAACAGCTGAGGGTGAGGAAGAAGAGGAAGAAGAGGTACCTGAAGAAAGTTTATTAGAGGTATTTTATGATCAAAATATAGAATTGCAAAATCGTATTCATGAGTTAGAAGAAGCAGTTTGAAGAATTGCGAGCGATCGTGGAGCAAAAGGATGCAACGATTCAAGCTTGTGTTACCCGATATGTGATGCTTGAATGTAAGCACTCTTTGGCGAGTATAAGATAATAAAGTCGAATCGAAATGAAAGAAGAAATAAGCGAGCAGTGAGAATGAGTGATGCGTGGGTAAAAAGCCGCATTTGACGCGTTGATATTATGGAAAGAGATGTCCAATCTAAAAGAGAAGATTTAACGATGACGGGAAGACGCGTCGAACAAAGACATCGACACCAAAGAATAAATTCTAGGGAAGAGAACGATCGCCGCTTAGATGCTACTGATCACGGAGAGGAGGACATATATAAAGGTCAAACTGTTCAAAGCCTTCCAAGGTATGTTTTAGTTGTGGAAAAGATGGTCACATAGCTCAATTTTGTCCTATAAGCGAAATCAAGTCCAGTTGGGACGTTGGCACCGAGCGGATCTGAGAAAAGTCAAAGTCAACGATTCTGGAAGAGCGTTTGTCGTGGCCCCATTAAAATCGAGGAACCCGAACGTTAGCGCAGGTTAGTTAATTATAAATTCTTGCAAAGTTTATACCTTACTAGATATCGGTTCTACCCATTCTTTTATCTCTCTTGCTTGCGTTCAACGTTTGAACTTGACTGGAGAAATTAGGCTTTGACTTATCTGCGGAGACTCCATTAGGAGAAACTTTCATTTCATCCAATCTTTGTTTAGAAATCTTGCTTGATTCAGTTGGCACTATCACATTACCTGTTGACCTTATTCCTATAAAGATATTTGCTTTTGATGTGATTTTAAGGTTAACTACTCAGCATGCCAAAATTGATTGCTTTTGTAAGGTTGTTAGTTTTCATATTCCTAAGCAACCTGTTATTCGAATTCAGGCAATCAAACCATTGAAGTCAAACATTTTCATATCAAGCCATGAAGTCATTCGTTTATTACGGATGTCAAGTTTTCTTAGTCCATGTTATGGATTTGAATAAAGACACGTCAGATTTAAATAATATTTCTGTTGTTATTGATTTTTCCTGACGTATTTCCTGAAGAATTTCTTGGCTTACTCCCAAAGCCTGATATTAAATTTTGTATCGACTTTGAACCCGGTAAAAAACTCATTTCTAAAATCTCATATCGAATGGCTCCTATTGAACTTCAGGAGTTAAAAATTCAACTATAGAATTTGGTACCTGAGCCTTTATCTGGCGACTTCCTTTGTGGAATTCACCTAAGCGGACTCTCTGTAGGGGACGCCATATTAAATGCGATAGTAAAACGATAGGTGTCATTGTGACGTCTTTATCCAAGGTTGGGATATGAGTCACCGATTGAGAACAACCTAAGCTCAGAATCGAAATACGTAGCTTTCAGGCTTAGTTGGCTATTATCGAGATTCGTTGAAGGATATTCTCGAATCGCTATTCCATTAACGCAAATTGACTCGTGAGATACAAAAAATTCGAATGGAGCAAGGAATGTGGGAAGAGCTTGAAGAACTCAAGAGGAGACTCATTTCAAAGACATGTTACGACCATGCCATCCTGGAAAAGCGAACGTGGTGGTGACGTGTTGAGTAGAAGATCGTATACAAGATGCGAGTACGATATTGTCAAAGACTCATTTCAATAATTTACAAATAATAGAGATGTAGATGAAAACTCTAGTTACCCACGTGATGATATACGGGTATAATCGACTTTAATCGATAAAGTTAAAGTCGCTTGCTACTACAATCGGAAATGATGAATTTGAAGAAGGAGGTGCAAGAAGTTGTTATTTCAAAAGCGAGAGAATCGGTGAGGTGAGGAAAGCTCAAACCTTCGATTTATTAATCCATTTAAAATTCTCGATCGAATAGGAACTCGTGGCCTATAGACTCGTTTTTACCGCCAAGTATGACGCGTGTTCATAACGCTTTTCACGTGTCGATGTTACGTAAATATGTGGACGACCAACTACGTCGTTGAAGTTAGAACCGGACGAGATAGCCAAGACTTAACGTTTGGAGGTATCTGTCAAGATCTTGGATAGGAAAGAACATGTCCTATGTCTCGAGGTTATACCACAAGTTAAAGTTTTGTGGAGAAACCATGCTATTGAGGAAATGACACGGGAGTTGGAAACGGAAATGAAAGCGAGGTATTCTCATCTTTTCAAATACCGTGTACGTCGTCAATTTCGAGGACGAAATTTCATAAGGAGAGGAGGTTGTAAGACCCCAAATTATTAATAAATGAAATTTATTTTCCTCTATTTATTATTTTGAAATAGTAAGGGTTGATTTGATTAATGTGGATAGTTATGGGTAAAATACGCTAATATTTGAATAAGCAAGTGGTTATAAAATATTCATTATTATTAGGGAATATTCGTTTGGTCGTGGAATATTCGTATGCGACGCATGATCTTTAGGGCCCCATAACTAAAGCGATTGGATGAAGAAAACGACAAATATAAGTTGTTTATAAATAACTTGCGTAGTTATTACTGCTATCTTGTTGGAATACACTTGTGTTAAAACACACTAATACGCGTTGTTGAACAAGAAGACACTGCAGTATTGCACCAATTATTGATCCTTACGTGAAGGCACTTTACTCAATAATTGTTACGATGAATTATTGCTTATATTTTATTTTATTGATTCAATAATTCTTTGCATTGATATTTTATATTCTTTGTTGTTTTAATAATTGTCATTACACAATATTTTCATTATCGAGCAATAATTCATATTATCCGAATAATATTATTGGATAACATTATTGGCAATGTCAAGAAAGTTACATCTAAGGAGAGGTTTGGTCACCTAATTGCGGCGGTAAGAAGAGAGATCCTTATTGGAAAACCCCTCTTTCCTGAACCGCACTGTTGTCAATATTGTGATTCTCATAATATTATTTGTGAATAATTAATTATTGATTTATATGTTGAGGAAAATATTGATTTTATGTGGATATAGATGGAGAAAATTTTTAAAGTGACAATTGTTGAAAATTGAAATTTTATCTTTTTCGATAAAATAATTCATTTAAATATATTATTATATTTTAATAATATAATAATGGTGATTTTTTACAATGAATGTGGGATATATGAGTATACGAGGAGGAAGAGTATTTTGTGGCATTAAATGATTAACACGTGTTTTGTGTGTCGGTGGACCCCATTTCTTGATCGAAATTTGATTATACCGTGTAAAATCGTCTGCTTTGAGGATTTGGTCAATTTTTGTTTGGAATTTGGAAAAATTTCTTCCGCAAAGTTGTAGAGAATTGAATTTCCTATAAAAAGTTGCGAGATTCAATTTTCCGATAAAAGAGCTATTTATTGTGAATTATTGAAGTTCGAAGTTCAAATAATTGATTTTTGGAAGTTTAAAATATTTTTAATTACAAAAACGTTTTTTCCATTTTTGAAACTCATTTAACATGTGTTAGGGTGGCTGAGTTCAGATTCTTGGATGCGTGGAAGTTGTAGAAAAATTATAATATTAATTTATTAAATTTTCTACTTTGGTGTTCTACAAGCATTTTCCTATAAATAGGTGCTTTAGGTTAGAATTAAAATCACACCGTAAATCGAAGTTTTCTCTCTATATTATCGAAATTTATTCTTGTGAGTATTTTGAGTATACTTTGAGTATTGCTATATCTGTGCAAGTTTCAAGTCATAGTCTATATCCTGTTTTTTACTAGAAGTCTTGTCTTTCGAGGTAAGGGGTGTTATTTTATTCGAAAATGATATTATTTCTTCAATATCATTATGCCGAAATATTGGTTGGAAATTTTTATCAAATTTGGAACTTTTTCATGTCGGGGTTACTATTCATAAGTTACTATTCATGAGTTACTATTCACGAATTACTATTCACGAGTACTATTCACTAAGCGTGATGATGTTTTTTGTGAAATTTCTATCTTTTGGTGTCGAAGTTACTATTCACGTATACGACACTATTCACGTATATGGCACTATTCACGAATACGGCACTATTCACCGAAAAATGAAATTTCTTCTTTTTGTCCAAAATATCTATTCTGGATACTAGTTTTGATTGTATCCATGTTTTGATCATTCTTGAATTTTACACCACTATGATTATTTACGAGGTATTTTTGGACATGGAATAGCTGAAATACGAATCCTTAATATTTATTATTTTGTTTCACTAGATTCATTTTCTTTAAAATATTTTTCATCATCCTTAGTCCTAAATGATGATATAACTGAATATCTTTGGCCTGTAGTGCAAAGATGAATGATTTCTTGATGAATATCTTTGGCCCGTAGTGCAAAGATGAACAGTGTTGAGATGAACATGGCCCGATCGATTAATATCTTTGGCCCGTGGTGCAAAGATGAACAGTGTTTTAGATGAACATGACTAATGATGAATATCTTTGGCACAGAGTGCAAAGATGAATATTTGATTCCGATATATATTGATTGATGTTACAGGATAAAATATCGACGATGAACTTTTAAATTCATATATAGAAGATAGTAGTTTGCATTCTCTACTTAACTCTTCTAATGAATTGTTGTTTCACTTCAGTTGTTGATTTAAAAACCCGTTGTCTATTGTATTCTATTAGATTTTTCCTGTTGAAGACTAACGATAATTTGTTGTATATTATCTTAGTCATAATATTCCTCATTGGGCTAGTTGAGCTCACCCTTTTCCTTGTTGTTCCATTTTTCTTCTCGTGAGGCGAGAATGTAAGCGAGTACTAGTCGGGGTATGGAATGAAGGTTCTAGAGAGAGAGTTGTGTAGTAGTCCTCACCATTTTTGTAAAATAATGTATCAATAATTATGATGGGGATTTATTTGCGTGTGGATATTGTCAGATGGCAATATCTCGTATTTAAACTCACGCTTTATATGTTGTAATAATAAAGTTGTAGTTATTTACGTACCATGTATTTGGCGACTCGTGAATGGGTTGGATGGAATGGACCTATTTTGGGGGCGTCACGGTTGGTATCGAGCTTAGGGATATGATCTCTGGCGGAGATCGGGAATAGAACTAGGAGGGAGGCAGAGTAAATCCTTCGCTAGTGTGTCCTACCTAAGCTTATTTGTTGGTTGGTCATAATATAGGGGTATTATGTGATTTGTTAATTTATTTAATTAACCCTTGTTTTATGATAGTTTTAAGAATGGTCACGCTTTGAGAACGTTAACAATGGAGTGAATGAGATCGTGGAGACACCTCAAATCGCCAACCGTGATAATGTGATGTCGGTGAAGAAGGAATTAGAGATATCCATATGGTGAGTGAAGAATTGATAGTTACCCGAGATAATCGCAGAGGTAATAAATGAGAGTGAGGAAGAAGAGGAAGAAGAGGTACACAAGAGAGTTTATTAGAGGTATTTTATGATCAAAATATAGAATTGCAAAATCGTATTCATGAGTTAGAAGAGCAGGCTGAAGAATTGCAGGCAGTCGTGGAGCAAAAGGATGCAACGATTTGTGTAATGTGGAATCATACCTTCTACAACATTTTTAAGCATCAACTAATTTATGGAAAACAAATTTACAACATGTTTTTCTTAAAAAACGTTGTGTAATGTGCTTAACTACAACGTTTTAAAATTTTTTTGTAAGGGTGTCAAATAGATGACGCCCTTAACCACGACGTTTTTCTGACTGAAACCACAACGTTTTTTCTGCGTTATCTATTTACTGTTTTGTAGTAGTGATATTTGTACTTTTTCCTATGAGCTTAGTAACATGGTTGATGAAAAAGAGATGGGCTCGCGCACATGAGGACGACTAAGGAATTGGGCTAGGCCAAGCTTGGTTCTTGGACTTTCGGTCGGAAAACCTAAGTGCGTGTGTGCACAGATTTGCCCATTATTTTGCTTAAATCCCTAATTGTTATTTTTAATACCCTATTTATCTCTTGTTGTAATTCCCAAGTTAATACCCTAGCCGTTATACCTTATTTATCTCTTGTTGTAACTCCCAAGCGTTCCATTAAAATCTCCAACGTTATTTCCCAAAACGTTCCTTATAAGGGCTAATTGTTCTTCGCAGAATACACACATAATCAGTTTCTTCTTCTCCTTGTCTCTAAAATTTGTTCATATATACTCTGTTTAATTGGACAATCCACAAAGACAAGCCCATAGTCTCCTTCTGTGAGTACACACGATCGGAGACTTCGTCGTTGAATCCTGGAGAGTGACCATCGGCAGCCCATTTGTACCTATGATTATTATCAGTGGGGGCGAAATCACTTTTTAGGACAGTAACGCTGCTACGCCTCGGTTTCCAGCTAAGTTATTCCAATTTTATATTTATTCGGCAATTACTCTTGTTAATATTGCTATATATTTTCCAACAATCTAAAAAGTGATTTCATCTATTAACAAAAATACATGTTGTTTTAGTTAGAAACTATGAGTTTGGAATGTTAGAATGTTCTGCTAATGTTGTTTATTATATGTATTAAATCATTCATTGGGGTTACAATGTGACGCCCCCAAAATAGGTATACATCACCCATTCTAAGTTGTCAATACATGGTACAGAAACAACTACAACTTTATTATTACAACAGTAAAACTGTGAGTTTAAATACAAATATTATCTTCTAGACAATATCTATACTCAAATAAATCCTCATCACATTTATTGATACATTATTTTACAAAAATGGTGAGGACTACTAAACAACTCTCTCTAGAACCTTCATTCCATACCCACTGTCGTACTCGCTATATTCTCGCCTCCGAGAAAAATGGAACAAAAGGAAAAGGGTGAGCTCAACTAGCTCAAGAAAGAATATTATGACTAAGATAATATACAATAAATTACCGTTAGTCTTCAACAGGAAAAATCTAATAGAATACAATAGACAACAAATTTTAAATCAATATTCGCAATGAAAATAATAATTCATTAGAAGAGTTAAGTAGAGAATGCAAACTACTATCTTCCATGTATGAATTTAAAAGTTCATCGCTCATCTTTTATCCCCGTAACATCAATCAATATATATCGGAATCACATATTCATCTTTGCACTCTGAGTGCCAAAGATATTCATCATTGGTCATGTTCATCTAAACACTGCTCATCTCTTTGCACTACAAAAAGCCAAAGATATTCTTCAGAAATCATTCATCTTTGCTACTGGGCCAAAGATATTCCATAATATCATCATTTAAGACCAAGATGATGAAAAATATTTTTAAGAAACGAATCCAAAGAAAACAAAATGACAAGGATTAAGGATTAAGGATTCACTTTGTTTTATTCACGTCCAAAATACCTCAAAAATAATCACAATAGTGGTGTAAAATTCAAGAATGATCAAAACATGGATACAATCAAAGCTAGTATCCGAATAGATATTTTGGACGAAAAGAAAAATTTTCATTTTTGATGAATAGTCTTGATATCGTGAATAAGTCTTAGTATCGTGAATAAGTAACTCAGACACCAAAAGTTCCAAATTTGATAAAAACTTGGATCAATATTTCAACATAATGATATTGAAGAAATAATATCATTACTGAAAAAATAATATCTCTTACCTCGAAAGATCGATCTTAAATTTGAAACAGGATATAAAGGCATGACTTGAACTTACCTAAATAGCAATACTCAAAGTATACTCAAAATACTCACAAGAATACGCTTCGATAATATAGAGAGAGAAAACTTGAGCTTACGGTGTGATTTTCAACTCTAACCCAAGCACCCTATTTATAGAAATTGCTTAGAACACCAAAGCAGAAAATTTAATATAATATTAATATATTATATATAAATTCCTACGCACACAATCTATGATCTGAATTCAGCCATGCTTGACAACAAATAAGTCTACCAAACAAATCAAAACATTTTTATTATTTAAAATAATTAAAACTTCCAAAAATCAATTATTCAGGAATTTTAGAACATCAATAATTCATAATAAATAGCCCTTTTATCAGAAAATTCGAATCTCGCGAGTTTTTATAGGAAATTCAATTCTCTACAACTTTGCAGAAGAAAGGTTTTCCAAATTCCAAATGAAATTGACCAAATCCACAAAAGCGAGCGATTTTACGTGCTATAATCAAATTTCAGTCAATAAATGGGGTCCACCGACATGTTTAACATGTTTTAAACATTTATTGTAACAAAAATACTCTTCCTCCTCGTATACTCATATATCCCACATTCGTTGTAAAAATATCACCATTATTATATTATTAAAATATAATAATACATTATCTTATCAGAAAAAGATAAAATTTCAATTTTCAACAATTGTCACATTAAAATTTTTCTCCATCTATATCCACATAAAATCAATATTTTTCTCATCATATGAATCAATAATTAATTATTCACAAATAATATTACAGAATCACAATATTGACAACCAGGCAGTTCCCAAGAAAGAGGGGGCTTTCCAATAAGAATTTCTCCTTACTGGCGAGCAATTAGGTGACCAAACCTCTCCTTAGATAGAACTTTCTAGACATTGCCAATAATGTTATCTAATAATATTATTCAGATAATATGAATTATTGCTTCGATAATGAAAAATATTGTAATAACAATTATCAAACAACAAAGAATATAAAATATCAACGCAAAGAATTATTGAATCAATAAAATCTTTCGAGCGAAGAATTATCGTAACCATTATTGAGTAGTGCCTTCTTACGTAAGAATCAATAATTGTGCAATACCGTGCTACATCTTGTGTTTTAACCACCGGTATTTTTAACAATATTAATGGTAACAACTACGCTAAGTTATTTTTAACCAACTTATATTTGTCGTTTTCTTCATCCAATCGCTTTCAGTTATGGGGCCCACACATGGTCAAGCATGACGTATTTAATATTCCCCGACAAGTCTGAATATTCCACGACCAAACGAATATTCCCCGACAACAATGAATATTTTATAACCACTTATTTATTTTGAAATATTTGCGTATTTTACCCCTAACTATCCACATTAATCACATCAACCCTTACTATTTCAAAATAATAAATAGAGAAAATTACATTTCATTAATAATAAGTTGGGGTCTTACATACAATATGTGTCTATTGATCATATATATGATATATATAAATTTGTTACACAATATGTCATAATTGTATGTTTAAAATCTTGAAAAAAAAATATATTAGTAAGTAAAATTGTTGCACCAGATAGATGACATATTAGTTTTATTTTTTATACCATAACACAAAGGAGCATTTTCTTTGAGGAATTAATGCCTCTTACAGTGGGTAGACATTTTCCCATAAATCTCTATAAATACTTCTTCAAAGATAATAAATCTACAGACTGACTTAT